>JARFJB010002320.1:4850000-5450000 GCA_036346205.1 Vesta saturnalis
AAACGCAAAGCAGCAATTGAGTAAGATTGTTTTTATGGGAATACAGTGCAACTTCTTTAATCCGAACAATTAAATACAAGGATTCCGTCAGATTATGGATTTCTCCGGGTTATTGACACCGATAGAAAAACCAATAATTAGGGATGGAATTAAAAAAAAATCATCATAAACGTGGTTTTATTAAATAAACTTTTCTGAGCATATAAAAACTAAAAATGCATCCAAATATACTGGGCGAGTCAACGATAGAATAAACAGGTGCTTTATGGGTAAAATTACCAATAAAATGTATTTATCATATTATATGGCTAGTAAGTGTGCGCATTTTACAATTATTCTTGACTATACATAGTGTTCCAAAAAAGCAGGGCTGACAAAGTTAATATTTTTTAAATGTAACACCCTGTATATCATTCGATTTTTGGATTCTACGTGCAATTATAAAACTTTATTTATGTAGGTTTCGTGCATGTAAAATTTTCGGGTTTTGAAATAATTCGAATTTTACCCAAAAAATCGCATTTACAGGTATAACTTTATTATTATGTACTATCTTGTATTTTGTTACGAAAACTTTTATGTTCTGAAGAAGATAAATGCTACAGAGTGTTCAGAATATATGTTCAAACCTGCAAAACTTGAAATTAAAAAATATCACTTTTCTCAAATAGAACGCCCTGTATATTTTTACGCTGTGTTAAAGAGCATTTAAAACCACACAATTATTCATAAGTATGACTTATACCTATCTCTCACTGTTTTTGAGTTTTTTTTTTTCGATTTTTCTATATCATTCAATATTTCAATCGTTTTTCTTGTGATTATTCGCAGTAGCCATGAAATTTGAAAAAAACCAGAGAGACAAAAAGTTGCATTAAATACTAAACACTAACATTGATATAAATTAACTCCAACAGAAATATATTGTTATAAGAACTTTATATAAAATAAATAAATATTCTCCAGTCATTTGATAATTCAACAGTTAATAATGAGTTCATCTTAAAATATGTTCGGAAAGGTATCTCTCGCTGTTTTTAAGCCATTTTGATTTTTCTATAGTATTTAATATTTCAATGGTTTTTCTTTTGATGATTTGCAGAAGTCATGAAAACAATTTCTCAGATGACAAATATTTGGCCTGTCAAACTATTGTTGCATTTTGGTACCCATTTAGGATTTTGAAAGTTTTTTGTGTTCAATAATAAAATAATGAATTGCTCTACAAGTGAATTAATTGATATGGTTTATGTGTTAGGAGAGGTTCAAAAAAATTGTCTTTTTGCTAAAATGTTATACAGAATGAAGTATCCTGCTCGACGACAATCCACCCGGCTCACTTTTGAAAATTTGACGGAGAGATTCGATTCTACTGGCAGTGTGGATTATGTAAAACCCAAAGAGGTGAATAGAAATACCAGTAACCAAGAAAAAGAACTGTCAATCGGACAACTAGAAAATATAAGTGTCATCCTTACCGTATTGAATTACACCAGAAATTACGCAGTGATAACTTCCAAAGACGAGTAAACTTTTGCCAGTGGATTATTTTTTATCTTATATTATATTTTCTGACGAGGCTCCGTTTAGAGGCAATGTTACTGTAAATCGTCATAATATGCACTACTACGCGTTAGATAATCCATTTTGGATCCGACAAATCCAAACCAAAACCACTGGTCCATAAATGTTTGGTGTGGTATTCTTCACAACAGAATTACTGGATCGTATTTTTTAACATTCCCTTGATTGGCCGGATCTACCTTCAACTCTTCCAAAAAGTTTTGCTTATCCTCCTTCATCTGCTTAGTAATGATCAACAACATAATATGTGGCTGCAACAGGATTGTGCCCCTCCGTACTACCACGCGAGGTACATGAATTTTTAGATAATAATTATCCTCAAAAATGGGTTGGGTATAGAGTTTTTGTCAAGTGGCCCTCAAGGTCTTGCGATCTTACACGAGTAGATTTGTTGTTATGGGGATATATTAAAGAACGTGTATATGTCACATCTTCCACAACAAAAGAAGATATGGAAGATAGGCTTATGAAACGCCAACACTGGAGACGCTGGGAAACGTGAGGGAAATCATAATAAAACGACTAAATGTCTGCGTTCAGCAGGAGGGGCATCTTTTCAAATATATTTTAAGAAAAACTCATTAGTAACTTTTGAATTTTCCAATGACTTGAGAATGTTCGTTTATCTTATATCAAGTTCTTATAATAACGTAATATATTTTCTGTGAGGGTTAATTTATATGTATGTTACTGTTGAGTATTTAATGCAACTTTTGGCTCTGTTGTTTTGAAATTTCACTTCATCATTACATTATATAACCTTCACGCAATTGCCTTGAGGGGTAGACAAAATAATCCCTGCCTCTTATTTATTTTTCATTCACTATCTTTCCTCGTGCTTTCCTGTCTCTGCATACCTCCCTAGCTTCCATGATTCATACATTATTTCTGGCATGCCCTTTTATTTTTAAAACTCCTATCTTTATTTCTTTTATCATACATTCTACTGTATTCAGCAGTTTTACGCGGCCTACGGGGTCCGACCTCACCCACATATATTTGATTCGTTAATCTTGCGTTGTTCATTCTCTCAACGTGGCCAAACCAACGTAGTGTACTACTTTTATACCTATCTACCAGTCTTTTCCTCACCACACTCCATTATACACCCATTCTTCATCTTATCCGTTCTCGTTTTAACACATCTGCTTCTCAGGAATCTCATGTCCACGGTATTTATTTTTCTTTCGTGCTTTCTTTGACATACCCATGTCTCACGTCCACACCGTACTGACGGGACAAACAAGTCATTACAAATTGCTTGTTTCGCAGCTAGGCTCATGCTTTCGTTTCTCATGGACTGATTCAATACTGCTCTTGTGGTGATTATAAATTAGAAACCAAATAATAACACCATATTCCAGTTTAGATCGAACAATAGAAAAGTATAATACTTTTAGACAATTGATATTGGTGAAATCCTTACAGTATAATGAATCCTAACATTTTGTTTGATAACATGTGCTATATGATGGTCGAAAGTTAACGTTGAGTCCAATATCCTTATTGTAATTCCCTAATTCATATTTGAAATATAAACACGTGCAAAGCTATGTGTATAAAGTTAGCACCGCAATTATGTAATTCCCCCTCCCTCCAAAAACAGTATGCTGAGTTTTGCTAAGTTTGTGCAACGTTGTCCTTCAAGAACCAATCACCTATCTCAAAAAAAAGCGGCAAATTAAAGAAATTAATTTCTTTGCCAGCACGATTTCGTTTAAAAAAAATTGTGCTGGGTGTGGCCGTGCTGATTTTTGCTAAGCGAGTACAGCCTGAAACCATCCTCTTTCGCGCTTTCTCTTAATCGGTCAATTCTCTATTTCTCTCTTTTGGTTACAAGTAAACGTAGCTCCCTCTTGTACTATAATTAGAAGTCATCGTATAATTAGATTTTAGCACAGAGAATCTTGCGGATAATATAAAAGTTACTTAACAAATACACTAGCATTTGTCGTAATTTGATTAAAAGAAAATGGACGCGTTTCCAGAATTAAATTGTTTTGTTGGTGTAAAGAATTTAAGATACATAATATTAAGTGTTTTTCGGCTTGAGTCTCGTAAATCGGTTAATGGATTACACGTATTTAATAGCGTACCAGTTCGCAGTATTATTTGAGTAAAAGTCATTGAAGGTTTAGTTGAACCATTCTGAGTTGTGTTATTTGAGTACACAATGTTGGTTATCTCAATTCTAGTTGTCGGGTTTTGGTTGACACACATGTGACTCAAATTGTTTTCCTCATGAAAGCGTCCACTTTGCAGTTCTGTATGGAATATTTTTTATGAGTAATGATAAAGATTACGTGATCTTAAAGGGGTTTTATTTTTGATTATTTGTAATAAGTCTGTAAGAGTTAGTTGACAAAGCTACTCGAAAGCGTCTGGGTTAGGTGTGATGTAGTCAGTGTAAACTGTGTTGAATGTATGGTTCCTACGTGTTCAATATGATAATTGGAATAATTAAAATTAAGGTTTAAGATTATTTCATTTCGGAATTTTGAACTTGGAAGGTTCAACCAATTAATTGTATGTATTATTGAAATTTTGAATAAGAAAGATTGCGTATCTCTACCTTTCGGAAACGAATTGATTTGTTTTGACTTTTACTATTATTGTAATATATAGTTATAATGAATTTTAGGCGTATTATTTCATTATTGGATGTAAAATTACATGTGATTTCCGCCCGCTCACAGCACTATAATTATCTACGGTTCGCATAAATTAGTAGGCAACAACAGCTTTAATTATTTTCTTGTTGCTAATTGTGTTAATATAATTTTTCAAATTATACAGTCTTGCAGTGACGAGGATTTCTTTATTGTGGTTTATGATTTTGACGAAAGCTTTTAACGTTTTAATGAGACATTTCAGTGTTTTTTTAATTAAAATTAAGACTTTTGGAAATAGAATTTCATTGATAAAATTAAGATAAAGTAAAATTAAACCAAATAAGATTGATGACCTTCACAACTGGTCTTGCAGCACGATATTTTGTTTTGATTGCGTGCGAATATTTTGAAGCTTTTACAGAAAGCACCGGTCCAGTAGCCCTTTGGCTGATTTACCTTCTTAATGCTTTGAAAGGTATTTTCGATTATAAACAAACTGGCGCCCCTTTGATTTATGACTCCCTGATTTGATTTGTTATTTTATTCACCCTACTATAGCGTCCCCCAGATACCCTATCTTAAAATGCGGTAAATTAATTGCTTGCCTTATATTAACTTTCCTGGCAATAATTAAAACGTTAGAATTTATTTACAAGTCTGATATTTAATTACTCGCAAACCTCTAATCTGATCAAGAGAAATGACCGGCTAGTGGTAGCTACGCCGTGTTATGCGAATGAGATAGGCTTGGATGAAGTTAAGTGTTGCATCATATGGGACAGGTAAACAATTAAACTACTCAAATTAGAATTAACGTAACGATGGTTCAACCCGTTAATTTACTAAGTTGGGAAAGAACCACCAAGAAAACCCAATTTATTAATAAATAAGTACATTAATAAATCAACCAACAGAAAAACAATGAAAGGGTTCAATATATGACAAAACACCAGTAGATCAGGTTAAAGTGCGTACAAAGTTGTTACATTAAGGAATAAAAAAATGAAAAGCAGTTTAGTTACACATAAACACAATAAAAAACAAACAGTGTAATCACACCCACATTAGTGTCATAAATAAATCAGAATAAAAATTGTAATACCAAACATATGACCCTATACAACCAATCACGCCTGTCTTTACATAAATAAGAAAATAATAAGTTAGATTACGGTACATATAAAATATAACCAACGGTAAAATTAAATAGGAACAAAATAAGGTAACTGCAATGCAGTTTAACTACACTTAGATTAAAACAAAGGTAAGGTGCAAATAAATTATGACAAAGTGACCGGTACACAAGCTTGAGTGACTACGTTAGAATATACAACATTCCTTTCTCAGCTTACACAAGCATCTATACAAAACAGTATGAACAGTAAAGATGGAATTTGAGGTGTTTTAAGGTCATTTGGACCCGTGTCTGTAACTCCCGGTATTGTTTATAACAATTTATCCATGATCTATTCTGTCTCGTTTGCACACGCCTTACTACCTCTACACAAATATTAATAAACAGTCAACATGCCAACTCGGGAGAGGACACCGTACTGCCTGAAGCGGACTCCTTTTATTTTAACAGATTTTAACTTAATGAGTCTGCGAGCGTAATTAAATAGACACTTCTTGCAAGGCAATGATTGAATTTTAATAAGTTACGTAGGCTTGTTAAATTGTTTGATGCGAGCTTTAATTTACATTAAAATACCTACTTACGTTGAATATTATAATCCTTCAATTAACCACTTATTCACCGATGTTTAACGGTTTCAGATACGCCGTTTAAATCCAAGACGATAACGACTATTTATAGATATGTTGTTTACACGACGCTTATTAAAACCCGAATATTTAGTTTAGTAAAAGAAAAAAAAACCTAATTCGCGGTTTTAGATTTACTAAAAAGTACATGATCAAATATTTATAGCCAGAACGGTTTACAGTGAAACAATCAGATCGATCCGGCTGAATCAAAACTCCAACAGCAACTGCCGTTTTTTACTTCCCAAATTAACCCCCGTTTTTAAAAGTTATAAAAAACACGAAATATTACGTGGGAATATTTTCATATTTATTACTACAAGAAGTATTAATTTTAAAAATATGCATTCATCCGTAACAAACCTTATTGGTGCAGAATTTCCTAGCAGAAAAGAAAGATGTCTTTTGATTTGCGGTATGTTCCGACGTAATTAATTATTAAACTAGTGACGTTTTACACCAAGAATGTGCGTATAAAATTTTCGACGATTCGTTACGATCCTTCAGTAAAGGCAGTTTCGAACGGACACCTGTTTCGTACCCTAACTATGTTATTCTTTTTCTTTTCAACCCTTATTCAAATATCAGTTTCATACATTCAAATATTTCTTTCAATCCCGAAAAACACTATCAAATCACGACTTATTATTTTAAGATAATAAAAAAAACCATTAATTATCTTTTCTTTCGCGGCAACAATTGCTATTTAAAAATGTTTATTACAATAAAAAAAATTTCTCGGTCCGGTACCTACACTACATGCAAAACACCCGACTACGGAGCTATCGGCACCCACCCCCTTATATGTTATGCCAGATTCTGCTGCCATTTTCACCCGTAACATCTTGAAAATTGTGCCATTTTAGAAAAATTTCTCGATAGTTTCTGATTGTGCTAGATTAATACATCTCGCTGAATTCGTTTATCTGTTACAGTGCAAAAATTATAGTGACATAAATGAAAGACCAAATTTTTGGGTGCACAGTTAGCTACAATGGTCTGACAATGTTGCCATTAGGGAATGTTGCACAACTTGATACAACTTCCAAAATTTTAAAAATGTGAAAAAGTCGATTATCACAAATCAGCACAGTTTGTAGAATTCTTTTGTTTGTCATAGTTTAGAAGTTATAATTCTTAAAACAATATGTTTGAATTTTTCTTTCTTTTGATCGGAAATTAATAAAGTTTTTGTGTTTGCAGCATAACTTTTAGTAGCCAAGGTTACACTCAGCACAATTATGGTTTTTTTTACGAAATGGTGGTGTTGGAGAAAAAATTGATTTTATTTATTTGCCACTTTGTTTTTTGAAAGGCGATTGGTTTTTGGAGCGCAACGTGCTACAAACTTAGCACAACTCAGCACAATTTATTTTTTTTGCGGAATTACAAAATGGCGGTACTTCACACACATTACAAACTGTAATCGAGGAAGGGACTACTAAATGTGCACATTATAGATGTAATATTACTAATAAAGAATGAAATCACTGATATTACATTAATTCGTTGAGGACGAGATACAATCGATTGTTGATGAAAGAAATTGTTGTGTTTTAGAAAATTACATTAAGAAAGTATTAAGGGGTGCATACTTAGGGTTATTTTGAATTTCAGTTGGAAAGTTTCGTATTAAATCTGCTAAATACTCTGCGCTTTGCATTTCCATTTTTCAGACTTTTCGTAAATACGAATGCCCTTCCCCATTATAGTATAAATGTTAGGTTAAATTCAATGTTTGTGAGAGATAATAGTAATAATCTAATGTACAATTAAAATGATTAAGAAATCGAATTTTTATCTTTATTATTATTAGGATACGAAATGTCTACTTAAAATTTCATTTGATTTTTATTCTAATTTAACATCCTCATTTTATCAGATTAGATGATTAAGTTTTACTCATAATCTTACCACTTATTTTTAATAACAGTTTCTGGTGATTTACTTAATGCGATTTTGTTAACAACTCACGATTACTATAAAACAAAAATGCGATAGTAAAAATGGTCTCATTAAGGTCGCGTTAGATAATAATTATCATACACGTGCATATATTTTTGCTGTGCCTTCACCATTTATTTGCATTTACTCTAATAATAACCTTGGACTATGCATATCAAACTTCATAATTACCTATTTGCGGTTCATTTGTTCTAAATTACATTCTTTTCCAGATTCAGTGGCGTAACGTCCATCAAAATCCAAATGCTTAAACAGCTAATGAGAATGCCTTAAGGTTTAAATGTACAAAGTAGTAAACGTACTATGGTAATACACTTATTATCGCTTGCAGTTTTTCTAGAACCCGCGTATATAATGTGTACATAAAAATAATTAATAAATGTTCCGCTACTGCTTGAATCCTTGAATTAAGATAATTTTCGAAAAATTAAAATAAATTGTTATTCTTTCTTAATGTTTAAAACAAAAATTGAAAACAATAAAATTACAAAAAAAAATATGTTTAATCTTCGCAATGACACACAATCAAAAACATTTGCTAATAGATATTATTACCATAGAAAATGAACATTCAATCTGAAACGTGATTATTAGAGCGTAATTATAGCTGCAGATTATTATCAATTCTTTTATTCAGTTTCCTCTAGCAAGTATCTGGTAGAACTTGCTTTCATATATAATTCGACAAATGCAAAACAATTAAAGTTTTATTAAATATTTGTAAGATCCGGTTGTTTATTCAATTACTTTGGGTTATTCAGAAAATTCGACATTTATTTTGCCGTTGATTAACACTTTCTATACAAAACTAAGACTTACCATGGTGGAAACTGCAATTGTTCTTCTGAACTACAACGAATTGTGTTCTATTTGTGCCGCAAATAACAATTCCGTAAGTCAAAGCATATTTAAAGCATTAAAGAATGGAAGTTTCATGCCCCGCAGTTTTCGAATTTTATATTTTTATTAGCCTCACCAGGCTTTACCCTAATCGGATAGTATTGTGCCTCAAATGGCAACTCAAAAACTTCATAATGGGGCAGCACAACTAAGTGCTAAGATTCTGTACTTCCGGTTAGCTGCATGAAACTTGGCACGTTTACTACTTATGATGCACTAAACGGAAAATACACCAACTGTGGGGGGGGGGGGGCAGTGTCCCGCCGTTACCACAGGTTTTTTAGCTCATAGGGCAAAATTATTGTTTTGCAGGGAGTAAATTCAGACCCCCCCCCCCAACGCATTCTATACACGCCCCTGAAAACTGTACGATCGTCTGAAAGAAGTAGCTCAAGATGGCGTCTGCTGAAAATGAAGTTTTCAGTACACGTTGCTTTTTGAGTCGATTTCAATGGTTTTGACCAAAACACACTTAGAAATAGTTCTATCGATAAATCAGAAGCATGATTCCTGTTACACGTCCAATCCGCACTAGGCGTCGCGTATACTTACATTAGTAAGCGGGTTGCCAAGCCAGCTACAATGGAATGGGCGGGGTTGAGATAGGGAGTACAATGATTGGACAACAAGCTCAAACACCTTACATTTACCATAAATTCAAAACTTATACAGCTCAGTCCAAGAAAGATGTCTCTTGGCGCCACCACAATCTTAAATTTTGCTAAAATAAATCGTCTTAGGCGAGATGGTAAATTAATCCTATTTGATTGTGGAAAACAGGATTGAAGCCTACTCAGTAAACTCATACACTAACTTCTCAAAGTCAAACACACTTCCAAACAAATCAACTTCAAAAAATTCAGTGATACACGGGTCGTTATAACTTACTGAACACACCTTGTATAAATGGTAACCCCAATTCATAAAAATAAAACGTTAGCTTATGTAGTTTTTAAAATGTGCCTCGTATATCTAACAATTTAAATCTGCAACGGTTAATGAACATTAAAATTAAATAAATAGTCGATGCCCAATTTCGAAAAACATCTAACATAAATGAATAAACGAAACGATTTAATGATATTCGTTATCTCAATGAAAACTACTCGTTAATTGCTAAATAACTCAACGTTAGAAGGATTAGTGCTTTCCTTATTAATGGTCTCTTTATATTATATTAAAATACCAACTTTAGTGATCGTAGTTATACATTCACAAATATATTTATACTTTATCACTTCAAATATAAACGTTCTGCTTTATGGAAATACTAAATCAAAATTGAGTATTTTGTTACTAATGTTCTGCTTTACTTTCCAAATTTTTACTGAAATTTTGTGAACACTCTGGCCAATACAAGATGTCAGATCGATCCTTAATCTCCAAAATGTGCGCGAATTTTATTTCCGCATTATTTTCGTGAAATCATCCAATTCTAATGTCCCTTTACGTACATGCACAACATTACCAAAAATTTCCACAATAAAAAATATGCATCCATGTTCCTTACTGTACGTTAGTACAATTTCAATACACTACAAACTCACTGATTCGTACGTCTACGACCATTTCTTTAGTTTAAATTCCTTCATACGCAGTAGCAAAAAGACCAGTAGTTACCAGTGCCGTATCAATAAAAATTTACTCAAAAATATTATTTCTCAACCAAATTTAACGCTTTCAACACGAAAATCTTTCTACAACATTCAAATATTCCTTCATACGATAACTAAGGCTTCATTAAACATCCAGGGGCGTATCATTTACACCATTTACACAAAAAAAAAATTCTTTTCATGCAAACTCACTTCAGCTGTACTCAAAATACGTTACATACGTTATCAAAATACTGCACATAAATGATGCGTCAAAATAACCTTACATTCCATTCCCAATTTGTTATATCTGTAATTGCCATCTGCTTTTACAAGCAAATCTTCCAGACGTTTGCCTGTATTACTAATCGTTTGACATGGTGACGAAGGGTTTCAAGACTTCTGGTTATTTATCTAGGGCACGATTTTTCTTCCTAAGGATAATTCTTCTGTACTCGTTAATAGAAAAAGCAGTGCTTGTAGGATCATACTTAAATATTGATTGAATTGTCCGATCTGTTCAAAGTCAGAAATAGAAACATCAAAAGTCGTGGACAACCGTACGAAAACACCTGAAATTATGCATGTTTATACAAAAATTCCATGCCTTGTAAGTGCGTATATAGAACGTCTTTTTGGAGAGGGGAAAGGGGGGACTAATTCAAACAGTGGTCTGGATCTGCTCCCTGCATAACAATTATTTGTGCCTATGACCTGGAAAACCTTTGATATTAGAGGGACATTACCCCCCCCCCCCCTTTAAACGCCCCTTAGAGTTTGTGTTATGGATTTTTTTTTTATTTTTAGTAAATCAGAAGTAGCAAACGTGCCAAGTTTTATGCTGGTAACCGGAAGTGCAGAATTATTGTATTATGCTACTCCACTAGTAATTTTTGTAAATTTTATTTTAAAGTAGGCAAAGTTTAATCAAACGCAATTCTTGAACCCAATATACGTTTATAAAATATCTATGCACCAAACCTAGACTCCAACCCCAATGTAATCATAGAAAAAAATCATTTTGTCACGTTATTTATAAAAATAAATATAGACTATGCTATATTTTTGAAAAGCTCTTGACAAGGGGAAAAAGATTATATATGGTGTCCCATAAAAAAAGTAGTTTATGTCAATATCTCAAAAACTGTGACCTCTAAAGAAAATCTGAGTACGCCACTGGATTCTACGTAAAAAAATCTACAAATATCAGTTTTTACTTTTTTAATATGTCTGACAATAACAGAGTTACAGGGGATGACTGAAAATGCAATTTTTCCAAAATCACCCTGTTGCACACAAACTAAGATGGCTATGGGAAATTTGATTAGTGCATCTTTGGTTTCATTAAAAAATAGCACGGTGTCGCGAAAACCGCAAGGTTCTAACCTAAAAAATAAGCGAGATACCCCGTAAAACACACGAAAATGGGACAACCTGTACATTGTTTAGAAATTGAAAAATTAATTGTGAAAACGCTTTATGACATTTAAAAGTAATTGTGATGTGGGGGTCATTCGTACGCTTAAACGCGTACACACACACGTTCATTCAGCTTTCACGCCCACCCATCAACACACCAGCATCCATCCAAACACATATGCCTGCGCATATGCGCACCCACCCAAACAACGCCCCTCCGCGCCACTACCACACACGCGTACATACACGCAGCTCTCCCTTTAGGTGGGAAATCAAGAAAATAAACCAGTCGCCCTACTTTGGGCCCAATAAATCCGACTTTTTTTGAGAGACTGTCACTACGTTGTGTAGTTAGAAGAAACTTGATATATGATTGGGTTATATATATATATATATATATATATATATATATATATATATATATATATGAAAGTTAATTAGAAATCAACAGCAATACGTTTATTAATCACAACAAGCACCAGTTTTCCCAATGACGCAAAGTGAAAAAGACTTTGTTCTTACAAGAATACAAAGAAGAAAGAACCAAGAAAAGTGGAGAGGGATGCTGTTAATGATCCATCAGGTTTAATGTGAGTTAGTGCTTAAAGTGTGATAATGATCGAATCTCTTGGCAATTCAATATCCCCCTATCCATCCTCCTGAGTGTTCCTGATTGTTTAAGCACGTTAGGTTAAACTTGTTCAAAACCACGAATATTTAAAAAAAATGTCGCAAAGCGCTTTATATTTTTAAATGAAATGTTCTACACTTATCTTTTGAAATCAACTATAATATTTTCAATTGTGTATCACTGCCGCTTACACCGGAAGTAGATAGAAGTAGATAGTTCCTTATTGGGTTTTAAGTAACGTTTATAATAAAACCGCTGCTAATTGTATCAATACTTCCACATCAAAATTTCAAAACAATCGTGTGGGCGCGTTTCAAAATTGAGTTTTTTTGAAGTATTTCGAAAATGACAAAATTTCGAAAAAATTGCAAAAACGCTTTTTGTGAGAAATTTCATTTTCTATCTAATAGTATTTTCACTGTTTGAATATGTTAGTAGTTCCGGAAATATTTAGGAAAAAAACCGGTTTTTTAAAGTGACGGTTTTTTGCTAATATCTTGTAAACCGTTTGATGTACAGAAAAATTATAGGGACAACAATACTCACAATTATATTACTAATCATATATTAAAAGAAAAAATCTAAAAAAATAAAAATTTGCAAAAGGGGTACTTACCCCCCAATTTCACCCTTTCCCCATACCCCACTGACCCCAAAAATTAGTCGCTTTGGGAGTTGACATGTATATGTGTGCCCCCCACACACGCCCGCACGCACTCACCCCCCCGCACTCCGCCCACGTTCTACAACGCTTGACGAAAGCATGTGATGTTTTTGAGCATGTCACATTTTTCATCTAAGTACTAAGTTTGTTTCTCCATTCAGAAGATCGGCAAAGAGAACAAACAATCCAAAAAAGTTACTCGCCATTAACAATATTACCGGGTCAAAGTGTGCGGAGTCAGTGTCACATGAATATTCTCCTGATTTGGCTCCGTCAGATTGTCTCCTATTTCGATCACTTTCGAACAGTTTGCGGGGTGTTTCGTTCAAGATGTGGAATTACGTACTTAGTTGGATCATTTTTTGAGTCAAGGCCGAACGATTTTTACCATAAAGGTATCGAGAAACTTGTTGAACGCTGGGAGGAAGTCGTTAGTAATAACGGAGAATATGTAATTGATTAATATGTTGTAAATTTTTGTAGTAAAATATATATATTTTTTTAAATAAAAAACGCCATCACTTATGCATCAACCTGATAGATCTGGCGTTGCTTATCTCAACCAACGCGTATGTAACGTATAACAAGTTAGTGGGAAGTTTAGTTTATTCCATCTGACATTTACCCAATTAGACTGTATTAGGTAATTATATAACATCAAACCGCTGCCATTTTTAACCAGTGTGCAGATCGTATATTGCATAAAATTCCGTTTCGTATTGCTTTGGATGGTATAACTAAGATATTGGACGCTTTGGTTAAGCATGTCATTTAGGAGTTTCTTTGCCTATATTCTACATTCATGTATTGTGAGTTAAACTTATATTTAGTAATTGTAAACTGATGATTACATATTTTATTAAAGTTGTCAGTTATATTCACAAATTATTAACGGTCTATCTCTATGTACAGTTGCGGCAACAGAAATTTGAACGACTTAAGCATTGGAAATGGAACTTTTAGTTTAAATAAATATGTACGGATTGATACAATTTTATAAAACAAAAACTGGTCTTGTATTCATTTAATTTCAAAATCAAAGATTGCTTGTAATTATTGAGCAACCTTTATATTCAAAGCGCCCTCAATAAATAACAGTGACGTTTTGCATAACTTACTGATATGAAGCATTTAAAAAGTCGATAAACCAATGTTTACAATAGTCAAAAATTCAAATTTTATTATGCGTTCATATTTCGGTGGCCGCAACTGTACATCGCAATTACTGCAATCTGATACGTATTTAGATTTATATATTAATTGTGATGTAAGGCCAACTTTCTGTGGGCATACAATGGTATAATTCTGATTCGTGGTAACATGGATAAAACCTGCTTTTATTTTGGGTTCTATTAAATATTTTATAAACCATTAGGAAATGGGGTGGTTTAGTTAAAATTCAAATTTAACTGTTTTGATTAAAACATTTATTTTAACACTGAGCAAATTGTGCTTTATTTAAAGTTGATTTTTTTTTAAAAACAAATTACATTTTGTGTCTGATCTGTCTGTTTCTGTGCGTATGTGCTAATCGAAATTTTTTCATTCAGCTTTTCATTTTCCTTATCCCTTATCTAGACCTTTATATTTATTTTAAAAAGTTCATGGCGCCCTATTATAAAAGGCCGATGTTTACCAATGTCTACACTAGTTGAGTGCATATAATCATTATTCTGACCATGCAATCCAAATGCACTAACTACTTCGCTAGCTGCTGGATTGTGCTGGGTTAAAGCCTGTCAATCACAATTGTTTGGTGGGATTGATAAACTCGTTATAAACTTACTCCTAACCTGTGTGCTAAATATCACATTCTACTTCCAACGGAAACGATTTATCTCAGTTTTCTACGAATTAAAAAAGGCTACCTTGACTGAATTTAAACCAGGATCCCCTGGAAGAAAGATAAACAAACTTAGTTGTACATCATTGTTATCATCTGTTACAGTCACTATGAGTACAACTATTACTAATACTATTTCTTATATTAAATTCAAAATCCTTAGAAATTATCGAAGAAGTATACAGGGTGATGCGTATAAGAACCGACAAAGAGCAGGGGCATGTAGAGGAACCCAAAATGTGATGATTTAACGCACTTTACCTCTATATTAAGTTGCGCCCCTAAGACGTTATATTTCGAAAAGAATCAATATCTCAGTTATACTTAAACTTAAAAAAACCAAACGTGGTATACACTGTGAGTGTACCAAGAGCATTAATCGACAGTAAGTAGAGTCCAGTTGTACCATTTTAAAGGGTTGATAAAAGAGACGATGCACCATTAAAATGTGACAGATTTTATTTATCCGTTGGCAGACTTAAAAAATGATTACTTTATTTCATGAGGAATTTAATACTAAAACTTTTTTACTCTTGTCATTTTCAAAAAAAAAAACCTTATAACTAAAAACACGCATTTTAGCTGTGTTGTTTAAAATCATCGAAAATTCAAAAGTTGGCTATGAAATTAAACGTCAAACTTCACAATAAGGAAAGTAAGTCATTTAATTTTAGTAATTGTTTGCAGAGTGTTTCTGTGAAGGAAACTGCAGAAGAAGTGTTGAAGAATATCAAAGATTACCTAATCGTGTGATCTCCCATAGACAAACATTTTCCAATATTGAAAACGAGGTCAATAAATAGGCAAGTTTTCCAGTAATACTCGAGAACGTGCTATTGCAATCAGGGCACAAAACGAAGGACTTATTTTGAATACAATTGAAGATCACCCACATATTAGTACTATAATTCTCTCTCGACAAACTGGTACATCGCAAACTTCTGAGCAACGAGTTATCAAACGTAATCTATTACACCCATATTACATCCAAAAAGTGCAAGAATTGATGCCGGGAGATGATTAAACCAATGAATTTCTGTCTGTTAAATTTTGCATCAAAGCATTAATTTTCAAAAGAAAAGTCTCTTTAGCGATGAAGCTTGTTTCACCCGTAGAGGTATTACAAATTTACTATCATAAGTATTCCGACGTAAACCCTCATTCAGTAACTCCTCGACATTTCCGACACGAGTTTAAAATAAATGTGTGGATCAGTGCTATTGATCGGTATTTATTAAATTGGTACAGTTATTTTACCGAATCGACAAAATGGCGAAACCTATTTCGAATTTCTCCAAAACACTCTCCCGGGTCTATTGACGAGGTGCCACTACAACTCAGACAGGAACATAGGTTTATGCATGATGAAGTGCCGCCTCATTTTAGTATTATACGTAGAAACTTTTTAAACCAAATAATCCAAATAAATGTTTTGGAAGGGGAGATAATTGCCCACACGTTTGGTCTCCACGATCACGAAACGATTGCATATTGCGTAAGTGTACACGCATTGTGAAGCGCTGTGTATTATTTGTCATCTGTGTGTATACTTGTGATAAATTAAAATTTTTGTTGATGTTATCAACTTCAGTGGTGTTTATAAAGGTACTTATTGTTAATACGGTCAATTTTTCTTTATCTTAAATAAATCGATACAATTCAATTTCTATTCACACTAAATTGAAGTGTGTGACTTTATTATCAGTTATCATACGTTATGAACCATTAAACTCTTATTTGTGCGATATAAGTGGATAGTATTGTCTAAATAGAATATTTATTTATCTTTTAAGCGTACTTTTAATTACAATTATGCCAATTATTAAGCATAATTTATGCAGCAAAAAAAATGTGCGAAATCTTTGAGAGCTACTGATGAAATAATCTGGGATGAATGTAGACGAAAGGTTCAACGAATATGAGCTTCTCAGAGATTTGTGATTACTGCTCAGGGTAACTATAAGAATGTTATACACGCTAAAGAAGAGATTATCTGTAAAGTATCTCAGAGTCAAGTAAGAGCCAGTATATAGTATATAGTATTTAATATTGCTGAATATGTTGCCGATAAATCTACTCTACGTAACAGTAATGACACTCGTAACATTGTAGATACCATTTCCAGTCTACTTGATATACCCGTAAACGGCATTACGACATTTTGCCTAGGACGCCACAGGACAGACAGTAGACCAAGACCAATCTAAGTTGTTTTATACTCTTCTGGTGATGTGGTTCTAGTGTTTAAAACTAAATATAAGCTTAAAGATTTGAACAGCTCTATATGTCAATCTCAGCTGACGAGATCACTTGTCAACGTGGTTGTCTTCCGAATTGGCTAATAGAATATCTAACGGTGAAACAAATCTAACTATACATTATGTCAATAGTATGCCGAAGCTAGTCAAACAAAAAACTAAGCGCCGATACAATAATGAAAAACAGAATGTTCGTGGTTTAAGATCAAAGTTGGTTGACTCTTATGCATCTCTCTCTGTTATTAACACACTGAATTTTTATACTGTGCTTTACATTATTCTAGACGTGTTCGTTCCTTGCTACCTCAAACGTAAGCATTATTATCCCAAGTGGTACAATAAGAAAATAATTCATAACATACGATTAAAAGCAAGTTACTTAAATAAGTATAAAAGAACCAAATGTGTAAATGCATAGATTGAATATTAAACCATTCAGAAAGTTGATTAAATTTCAAATTCGATCTTCTTACAAACCTTACATCTCGGGAATCGAAAATGTATTGATCTCTGATTCAAAACAATTCTGAACATTTATTAGATATAAGAAAGGTAGCAAGCACTAGGCTACCTGGTATGATAAAACTTGATGATAGATTTTTACTACTTCTCAAGGTATGGTTAACGCCTTTAGGCGACATTTTTTCTAGCGTTTATCGTCAGCCTTTAGCTTCAGTGGCGGGACGAGACTTAAATTGTGTGTGGGCAAGGTATCTTTTGCGAGGCCCTCCGGTGGGGCAAAAAGACAGATTTTGTAAATTAGAAACCAGTTTCAAGCACCAATTGATAAAACTGCCAAAGCTGAAAGTCTTTCCTGGCTCATTGTACATCTTAAATAATGTTTAATGTTTTAATTTTGAAAAACAGGTATTGTTAGCAAAATTCGGATTTACAAAATAAATGCTATTATTTGTTATATATTTAAGCAGATATTTCACATCTTTAACAGGTTGACTGCCAAGCTATATTTTCAGTTTTCACTCCGGGGACCATCATTAAATTTTGATGCTAAGGATACTGAGTAAATGGTTTATAAACTCAGAATGTTTACAGAACATTTAGTTTGCAACTATTTACAAAAAAACAACAATTGGTCATATATGACCGCTCGGGCGTGTACAGCGGAAGTAGGTGTATCCCGCCAGAGCGGTCACGTTATCGGTCATATTGTCGTTGCTTACTGTGCGCCACGCGGTCATTCAATCAGTCATTCCTTCGTGCATCTATTTATGCAGATAACAAGTGTCTGACTTTTTGTGCTTTGTTAGCATTTAGCATTTAGAAATTGTTTATTTAGCGTTGGTTAGTGCTAAATATCTACATAAATAGTTAGTTTACTACGAGGACAGTTCATAAACACTACGAGTATACATCGTTTTTTATAGGTTATATTGTATTATAAAAAAAATGAATAATCGCACGCGATTAATTTTACAGAGAGCTTTAGCTATTCAGGGTAAGTGTAGGAAGTTTTAAGGATTATGTATATGTAATTAATGTTTTCATGTATAAAGCGATGACGATTTCGATTCCGACGAAAGTAAATCTCAAAAGAAAAATCTAAAGTCTTTTGCAAAAACATAAAGAAAAAAGGCGGCACTAGAAACAGTTGTATCTGATGCATCTGATAATATTGTAATTGACGAAATAGGTGCAGTAGAAAATGAATTACTGGAAAGGGCACCAGAAGCAATAACTGAAACTTCTAAGACTGAGCAAATCCCCGAAGAGTCCGATACAATTTTACCTGAAAATTTTATAATTGAAGAGTTTGAGGAAGGTAATCCTGAATTAACAACAATCAATAACACAATGCATCAAGATGACACCTGGAATACGCCAGAAGGAAACCGTCAAATATTTAATTATCGCTCGGAAGCTGGCCTATTCCCAGCATATGCTGGTGCTTTAGCGTCAGTGTCCCCGTACGAATGTTTTAGAGTGTTCTTGGACGATAAGATTTTAGACGAAATGGTAATACAGACAAAGCATTACGCAACACAAGTGTTGACAGATGAAGGAGTCTATATGTCTAATCAGTCTAGGTTACATAAATGGATTCCAACAAGTAGGACGGAAATACTAAATTGTATTGGAGTTATAGCTTATATGGGCCTTGTCCCCTTACCTTCCATTTTAAAATAGTGGAGTAAATATGAATTGTACCAAAACTTACTGGTTACAAAACTTATGTCTCGCAATAGATATGAACTTTTACTTCGAATGTGACACTTTTCGGATAATAATAAACGCGAAAAAGGTGATCGACTACTTAAAATCAAACCCTTATTAAACATGTTATTAGAAAGGTATCAAGAAATTTTTACACCTGGACTTACATTTTTGCATCGACGCGTCCCTTATTCCATTTCAGGGAAGGTTGTTTGCTAAAACAATACAAACCACAAAAAGCTCACAAATACGAGGTAAACTATGTAGCGACAACGGCTACACTTGGAACATTCGGATATATGCAGGAAAAGAACAAGATAACAATGGTGATATAACAGTTCCCACTAGTGTGGTCCTCAAATTATCGGAAAAGTTGTTGAACTCCGGTCGTACGATAGTAGCTGACAATTACTATACAAGTTTGGAACTAGCAAATATTTTACTGGACAAAAACACATTACGTAGGCACACTGCGTGCAAATAGAAGGGGCAACCCGAAGGAAGTTATCCAGAAGAAATTAAAAAAAGGCGAAGTTTTTGGCTTAGAAAATAGCAGAGGAATATGTGTCATGAAGTGGAAAGACAAACATAACGTGTTGATGTTGTCAACAAAGCACACCACAGAAACTGTGGATATTGAAAGACGGTCAGGAACAATACAAAAGCCCATAGCCATAGTGAATAACGGAAAGTCCTCAATTGATCTATCAGATCAAAAGTCAAGCTACAACTGTGCTTTACGTAAGCGCTGAAGTGGCATAGGAAATTGGTGATAGAGCTCATTTTGGGAACAACCATTGTAAGTTCTCAAATTATATTCAACAAGATTTCTGACGAAAAGTTCAAAATTACAAAATTTAGAGAAAAAATCTTTAGACGCTTGTTAAAAGGAAAAGAGCCCGAACAAGAAACCAGTGAATATGATACACCAGGAGGATCTAGAAATGGCACACCAATAGGCTCAACATCAATGAAAAGCTTAAGAAGGCATGCATTTCCAAAGAAGCCAGGGTTAGCAGTTAAAGTCAGAAGGTATTGCAAAGGTTGTTACAGATATAACCAAGCCGGCAAATGTGAGAAGGATAAAGTGAAAACAGTAGCCACTTACTATATGGATTGTGAGGGTAACCCCCATTATTGTTTGGAATGTTTCAATAAACTGCACCATAAACTATAACAACTGTAGCATTTTTATTAAACGATTTTTGTTGTAAGACTTTGTTTATTTTACTATAAGTTTTTTGTTGTATCTCAAAGAATACGTTTTTTAGTACTCTTTCTTTATTTTATTATACGTTTTTTGCTGTAAGAAAACCAATATGCCATATAAATACGTTTTTTAGTAATTTTTCTTTATTTTCCCTGTAAAACAAAATCGATACATCCTATTTGGACATTCACTAGATTTATACGTTCTAGGAGGCCACAGCGGTCATGTTATATTCATATTTTAGCGTAAATAGCGGTCATTGGCTTTACACAGGAATAAACTGCCATGGCCCCACGGCCAAGTTTTAAAAATCCATAAATGACCGCTATGGCAGTCAACCTGTTAGCACAGTTGGGTAAATTTGAGAAGATTCGTAAGGTTGGAAGTCGCTGCTCTTATCCACTCTTAGGACAGTGTGTAAATCTTGACAGTTTTTTTTTAATAATTGTTCTTTAGGAGTATTTTTTAACTTGTCAATATCATAAAGATGACCAAAATTATCAAAATATTGAATCCAAATTGTTTATTATAGAATCATGGTGTTGGAAAATTCTGTTTCATACTTGGTTTTGGGAAACAAGTTTAGGTTGATCGCTGCTTTCATAATCGAACATCTTTTTCTTTTTGGCCATTTTTAAATTCTGTTGGCAAATCATAACTGTTTTTCTTTATAAATTGACGAGCATCAGACAAGCATTTTTCAGAGCCAGTTTGTCGGTATTCTTTGTCCCAGTCACAAAATGTATGTAAATGTTCAAGAGCAATGTTTAAATAGGTTATGTACAGATTGCCATAATTTGCGTATGATATTAACTCGCAATAAGATCTCATACCATACATGTAATGACATAATAAATTCTAAACTGAACATTTCGTTTAAAACCGAATCATAATCACTGAGTGTGTCAGATTGTTCAGTTTGATTTTTTAAGCTTTCGATGCATTCAACAACATTATCGAATTGTAATAATACGGTCTTCACTGCTTCAATTCTGCTTTCCCAGCTTGTGTCTGATAAAGGCTTCATAGTGAGCTTCAATTTGCCTTTGATTAATTCCCTGCGTTTGCTGGAACTTGAAAAAAGCAAACGAATTTTCTGAAAAAACAAAAAAATGTTTTAGCTTCTAAAGAAGAATTGGCTGCATCTACCAATAGCATATTCCAGCTATGACAACCGCAGGGTGTGAAAAATGCCCTGGGATTAATGTTTAAGATTCGAGTTTTAACTCCACTAGTTAGGCCTGTTATATTTGCGCCATTGTCGTATGCTTGACCACAACAGTTATTTAAGCCAAATTTTTCGAGCTCTTCCCAGTATTGCATTAGTTAAATATTCTCCACTCGTCTCAGTGACAGCAAGAAATCCGATAAAGTGTTCTTCTATTGCACCAGTTGATGTGTTACAAAATCTTATAATAACGGACATTTTCTCAACTTTACTGCAGTCTCTAATGCAGTCCAGTAAAAAAGAATAATGTTTTGCCTCTTTTACCCTATGAATCACTTCATCGATAACTGTTTTGATATCAATGTGACTAATTCAGTTTGAATACTGTGGCTTAGTTCCTTAGATAATGGTGTTTAAGTAGATTGTCGCTGATGCGTTTCATGTGTTCCCGTAACGTAGGATCAAATTTAGATATTAATTTAAATAAGTTACCAGAGTTCATGGTAGAATAGTTTGTCTTGAGAGATACCCTGTGACGTCTAAACGCCAGATTATGAGAGGCTAAGAAATTAATGATATTAATTAATTTATCGAACAAATCGTGCCAATGTTTTTGATATTGATATTTAACTGCTATACAGGGCTGCATTGAACTATATCATGACGCTGAAAATCCGTTATGGGAAACTTCCACATTCCCGTATCTGAATTAATAAACGTATGTTTAACTACATCTCTGTTGGCACAGGTATCTGGCGGACAATCAATTTCAGTCTGGTCTTTGTGATCGTGAATTGTATTGCTCAACGTCAACACGGGGATTTTAATGCCAGGTTCTGATTGGCTAGAGTTTGATTCAATCTCTTTTTTCGATTGACATTCAGTAACGGTAATCTGTGCATCAGCAGTACTTTTCAAATTCAATAGAGTCTTGGACGTGGATCTAAGAGAAGGTGAAGCATGCAGTTCATATGGTTCCGACTTGCTAGATAAAGATTTATTGAGAAACTTTATCATACTTGAACTTAAAACATGATTTGACAAATCTCTTTCCTTTCCTGCGATTATCGACTGTCATTATCGTTAACATTTTTTTTAAATACCACTAGATGGCAGAGACAATAATATAACCAGTAAAGTCACTAGATAACATCCGCAATTGCCCTCCATTTTCGGGCAAAATTGGCGCGGGAAATTTAAAATCTTATTTGCATTATTTTTCTTTCAATTAGGTCAGCTGTGACCCAATATCTTAATTTTTAAGTATATTTGTAATCTCAGGGTCCCTTTGAGAATTCTGTTATCATAAATCTAATTTCCAAAAATTTTGAATATTTTATTTAATATGTTATGGCGCGTAGCAATACTTTCAGGTTGTAAAACTTTTCTCGAAATTAACTGTAGAAATTTATCAATCGTTATTAAATTTTGTAATATGCTATTTTCATGATTTCTAAATAATCTCTCCACTTCTATAATATACCTGAAAAGATCTTTGGAAGGCTATTGCAAGTGGTTTACATTTTGTTTAAATTCTTTGAATAAAGTAAATTTATTTCTATTGTTTTTACACACAAAAAACGTATTACATATTTTTCAACATAACGCGTATTAAAACAAAAATCCAACCAACCAATCAGATACAACAAAATTACGTCAAAATGTGAAAAAGTCGCCATTTTCGGGCAAAAATACTATTATCTCTCTCTTACCACTCAAACGTTTATGATTTGAGCGGCGAGGCCGTGGGCGATGGCCCACATCGCCCACGTCTTACGCCGCCTCTGTTTAGCTTCATGTGCATGGAGTTGTGTTTACAATAACCTACAATTTAATCACCGAAAGTATGATCAAAGAAGCTATTTCTAAGTTAAAAAAACAAAGGAGACGATCAAGCGCCCTCCTTTCTTGTTAAAGATTGTATTAATTTCTTTACTTTTCCCTTGTCCATTATTTTTAATCTGTCAATTAGGACGCATTGTTTCCCCGAAACAAGGAAAATTGCCCAAATCAGCCCTGTCCTAAAAAACGGTGAATGTGCTGAGATATCAAATTACAGACCTATCAGTATTTTATGCACCTTTTCTAAAATTTTCGAAATTATTTTATATACTTTTATTTATATCTACCGAACAACATGGCTTTATGAAGCGGAGATTTGCTCTTACGAACCTTGTATGTTTTACTGAATATGCCTCCAGAGCCCTCGATAGCAAAGGTCAAGTGGATGTGATTTACACTGATTTCAGTAAAGCTTTTGAAACGATAGATCACACGTTAATAATTAACAAGCTAAATAACTTTAGTACAGCGAATCATTTTTTTAATTGATATCTGTCACATCGCTCTCAATATGTATGCAACAACTTTACTTCTGAACACTTTTTAGCTACCTCTGGAGTACCGCAGGGTTCGAATTTAGGTCCACTCTTATTTCTTATATTTATTAATGATGGAGAATATAATATCTAGCAACCATCTCTTATTTTCTCATGATCTTAGAATATTCTCTCAAATTACGGCATTGGACGTCTGTGTGGCTTCACAAAATCAACTGAATAGCATACATTACTGGTTACCAACTTGGCTTAAACGTCAGCAAATGTAATAAATTGTCTTATAGTAGGAAACATAATGAAATTAATTATGATTACTGCTGCAGCCGATGAGAGATGTACTTGCCCCCTGGTGAATACTTTGCTTGTCATTAACAGATACACAGTTGTAACATTGTTGCATGCACCTAAACGATCGAGATGACCGACCCTTGCTGTCTACTCATCCTTTCCGTACAAATCCCCGTAATACACGAGTCCATTATTAATAAATCTGTATCAAAAGAAAGTTTACATAAAATTTCGTCGCAATTATAATTTAAATATGATGCATTTGCATTTGCTTGTAAAATAAAACGCTTCCACACAATGTTTATAACTTATTAGTGCAAATTGTATGTTATTTCTGTTATTTAAGTTTTTTTTTTGTTTATTCCAACTTTTTTCCTAATTGTCAAGTTTGACGTTTCATAGCCAACTTTGAATTTTCGATTATTTAAATAACACAATAACACAAAGTTTCAGAATTAAATTCCCCATAAAGTAAAGTAATAATTTTTTTAACCCGTTAAAAAAATCGGCCACATTTTAATGGTGCATCGCCCTGTATGAATTCTTTAAAATGGCTCTATTTACTGTCAATTAATGCTCTTGGTACACTTACAACGTGTACCAAATTTGGTTTTTTTAACTGAGTATAACTGAGATATGGATTTTTTCGAAATTCGAAAACCTCACTTTCAAGGCCTATAACTTCTCAGTGGTGCAACTTAGTATAGAGGTAAGTCGCGTTAAATCATCATATTTTGGGTTCCCTTATATGCCCCTGCTCTGCGTCGGTTCTTATAATTTTCAATCAAAAAATTTCATATACAATTCAAAATTACAAGAAAATAACGATCCTTAAAGAACAAAACTCTCATCTCAAGGTGTTATCGATATACAAAAAAAAAAATAATTAAAAAGGGTGGCAATGAAAATGAGTTCATTATAAATCACCATTAACAAATGTCCTGTATATAAGAGAAAAAAGAAAATTGCAATTAGTAAAAAGAAAAGTGACAATCGAGTTAAAAAAAGAAAAGATTCTATTTTTGGCGTGCAGTTTGCAAATAAAAACGACAGTGACCTCCTTATATTAATTTTAATCGCGTTCGTTGAGCGTAACGTAATCGATTTAAACAAATTTAGAAGTTTGTAAACACCTGCTTTATTTTTATTACTATAACGAACCTTGTAAAATACTAAGTGTTTCATAAAGTAATATTAAAATAACAGTTCAAAAGGTCGTCGGTGATTTAATTTATTCGGTTGCACTAAAGGAGAAATGATTGTACGTACGATTATGCAAAATTATAATTTAAATAAACCATTGATGTCGTTAATGTTATTATATAAATGTGGTATTGTAGTTTAAGGCCATGTAATATAGAAAAAAATAGGAGAGAGGAATTTGAAAAATTTACGTTATTAATGTATAAATCCGGTTCATTTGTTAATTAAAAGCAAAATTGAAAATGATGTAATATTTTTTTAAAAGTACAAAGATTGTTACGTCAGCCTAATTCAAGTAAAGAAGATCCGGGAGGAAAATAAAGCAGATGATTTGCACGCCATCTACGGAAAAGAAAATTATGCACGAACTGCCCATAAAAAGTTTATTACATTTTGTTCAATAATTGAATGGTGGAGAGGTGGCAGCAACCGGAATTTAATTATGTAACAAAATTATAAAGTAGCAATATTTAGGTGTGCAAGGTCTCTATGCAATGGGAATACAATGTTAATAAGTTTATTTTACCACTTAAAAATTAAGTGTTTATACGCTTCGTTAAGATTGTTTTATTACTAATTTGTTAAACGATTAATTAAGGCAAGTATGTGAGCACGATATACCGTATACGAGGGATCAGAAATAGCACAAAAGATTTTAAACATACAGAGTGTCACAGAACTGCTGAGGCGGAACCATTCCATAGGTCCTAAAATCGACTAGATTCAACCAAAATGAAAATTAGAGAATTCTCATAAAGACTCTTTTATTCTTTATCTTCATTTCATAGAAGGAAAACATCGATAATCGACATTATTACTGCAGATTGTATTTACAAAATTTTGGTGACCATTGATACAAACACAACTTTTTTACAATTAGTGCCCACTGAGTTCCTGCTTAATTGGTTCAAATGTAAATACGACGTAAAAATTGAAACGCACTCTTCCTAACCCTTTCTCCGTCGTCGCTCAAAACGGATTATTTTGCTGTTAGCGTATCATTCGTAATAAAAAAAATGTATTATTATTTTTATTAAAAGTTTGATTTATTTAAATTATCTTTACAAAATACCTAAATTAAACCTATATTTTATGAAAAATTAACCAAAGACTATAACGCACCAAACTAATAAACTAAAATCTTTTATTTCACACCAATACAATATAAACAAATATACCCTTAATTACCGTAACTGTAAACATGTTCATAACTCCCTAGGGAGTTATATTAGCGAATTGTAGATCTATAACGCCCTGTAATGTATTTTGACAAATATTGGCAAGCTTGTCAGTTGATATATCCACGGTAACAATGCCTACTTAATTTTTAAACGTTCGTTTAATTTTAATAACCAACAAAATTTCGTTTTCATAAAATTATTTATCTATCACGTGAGTTATGTATGTTAATAACCTCGGGCAACTTACAATCCCCCGGGACTAACGTCCCTCGAGATTGCAATCCGTTGCACTCGGGAATTAACACCCTCATAACTCCCTTGATATATAAATAACCATTTTTCTATGATATAGTACACTGCGCAAGCCATTATTCCCGCGTGAAAATAGGTTTTCCGTGCAGCAACATTTTTACCGATATACAAGGTTTACTAAAATGACCTATTACAGGGAATTAACTACCCATGTCCGATTTTAACCCCTTAGAAGATTATTTTCTAGAAAGGTTGAAACAGGTGTGACTTTATTTTTGACCACAAAGCTAAATACTAATTTTCACATTATCGATTTTCAAACAGTCACCTTGAATAGCACTAATGTTGCAAATAATAAATCCATAAATGTTTTATATAAACATTTATTTTGCAACGCGTTTCAATACAACATGTATCGTTATGAAGAAATAACATTAAATTAAAAATTAAAAAACTCCCGACACAAAAATTCAACTTTTAAAACCTCTAAAAAGTAATCAGATTTTCTTGAATCAGAACTAAAAAGTCTCCATCAAGTCACTTTTCAAAAAAAAATCCAAACCTCTAATAAAAAGTAAAAAAATCTCTTCATCAACTAGAAAAGTGTTGATGATCTTCAAACGGCTGGCCATATTTTCTTGAATCATAGTTAAGAACACCCTCGATCAACCCAAAATCAGTTCCTCCGTTTGGGAGCTACGATGCCACGGACAGATAAACACGTTAAACTTATAACATTTAAAACATTTAAAATTTAAAAAACCCCCGACACAAATAAAAACCTTTAAAAAGTAAAAAAACCGCTGCCAAATCATCTGCCGTAATGCTTTCTCATATATGTAAACAAATTTTGACCAAAAATTTGTAATAAGCAACTTAAAAGCCCGCAATACCTGAATTTGAATCACATCGGTTTTTAAACACGACAATCCCCCATTTTGAATTTTTAATTTGGACAATGATTTATACTTAGTGATATTAAAAACCACCAATACCCGACTTTCAAAAAAATCGGTTTATAAATTTAAAAATGCACAATTTTGCACCCTAAAAACGGTGTGCCACTGGTTATTTTTTTTTTTAATTAGGTTTGTTTTTTTAATTTTGTAACTTTTAAAATGTGAAGCAATGACTTTTTCTATTTTCTAAATCCCTAAAAATGCCCCGCCACTGGTTGGATTTTGCTCACTAACCTAGATTTTATGGCAAAGAGTTAAAAGGTCTAATTTTTTATATATATTAGTTCTTGTCGTACTCATCAATATTGTTCATAGGCACAGTCATCCTAAGGCTACTTTTATAAATACAGAGTGTTAAAGTTTCAAAATACCTAGGTACTTTGCCATGTTCATTGTTTTTGGTTTGAAAGTACTAATGTTCATTTTATCTTCTAAATGCGATTTTTACATCTTTATAGGATATATAGTTGTACACAAAGGGTACCAATCAATCTTATTTACAGGGTGATCCACATTTTGACATTATAGTTTTTTTTTTTTAATTAGTTTGTTTTATTACAGTCACAAAATTGTTACTGTGAAAGACACTTCATTGAATATGATATTGTGTTAGTTAAGTAAATAGTTATAAATATATATTATACAAGGTGATTCATAAGTTTTGTCCCAATCATCAATTCTCTTTAGAATCAAATAACGGAACCCTCTGTATGTGTGAATTGATTTTGACTTCATTGTATCCTTTAGTTAGACAGATTAGGTACTACTTAAGAGTATACAGGGCGAGTCAATAATTTTGCAAAATATAAAGTATAACAATAAGTCGAAAAATATTTCTTTTTCATCGCCCTGTATCTAAAAATTGTCTCGGTAAAGGTATATTGATTTTAAAATCTTCGTATACAGCGTATTATGATTTTGTTCCTAAAGTTTCGTTTCAATCCTATGAGTAAATTTACAGATAGAGTCTGGCAAGTTTCACCAAGACATGTCAAATCAAATTGTCAGCGTTTTTAAATCCTTATGGAAAGTGATTCTTAGTTACATGGTGATACACAGTTTAACGTTATAGTTTTTAAAAAAATATATTTTGTTTTATAACAGCCACATATTTGCTACTGTGTAAGACTTTTCATTGGGTGTTATATTGTGTTAGTTAAGTTAATGGTTCAATATATAGCGCGTGTCCAAAGCGTCACGCGACGGAAGATTGTGGCTTCGCTGTTGATTTTTCATGAAAATCATTTATACAAAAGTTATATGGAGTCCAATACGTGCACAACTTAAAAATATTTTAGCACCTACAGGGTGATTCGTAAAAGTAGTACATTTGTACATATAAAATGTAACGTTGCCAAGTTATTTAACAAAAAAGTATTTTTTCTCCTGAATGTAAGGTTAGCAATAAAAATTAATTCTTGGTTTATTATCGAAGTTGAGACAAATTAGTTCAGGGATATAATTAAGCTAGGTATAGGCTTTGAAACGTTTTATTGATATATTGAATAGGAGAGAGAAGGCTCCGTGTGAAACTTTAGAATGTTCAACGTACATCAATTCTCTTACTTCAAATGGAAGTAAGAGGTATATTTTGTATATTTTGATATGGGCGAATAGTACTCTTAAAGACCTAACTTTTATCTAAATACATTGATACCGCTAAAATGTATAGTTTTTAAAGTCAGTAAAGCATGTTTAAGCGTGCACCTGCTACTCACCCCCCAACATGTGTTTTACAACCCTAGACAAATATCAGTTACAAACAATCTCACATTCCTTACATAAAATATTTTGAAAACATTAGCAAATTACGACGATTATCAAGAGATTAAAAATTCACTAATTATCTTTTTTATCGTGGTAACAATGGCCATTTGACAAACGTTTATTACAATAATAAAATTTTGGCGGTCCGCTACCTACAAACTAATGTTCGATCTCCTTTCAATACTCTATCGGTTCCATGATTACGTAATTCTACACTCTATAACTAAGAATTAACGATACCCTTTGTGTATATCTACATATCCGATAAAGATGGAAAAAACGCATTTTGAAGTAGTAATTTCAAATAAAAAATTATGAACTTACGAATCATGGTATTTTGGAACTTTAACACTCTGTATTTTTAATACTAGTCATAGAATGATTTTGTGCTCCTGAACAATATTGATGAGTAGGTCGAGAACTAATACATATCAGAAAATTGTACATTTTTACCAAAGGTCACTTTCCATAAGGATTTAAAAACGCTGACAATTTCATTTGACATGTCTTGGTGAAACTTGTCAGACCTATCTGCAAATTTACTCATAGGATTGAAACGAAACTTTAGGAACAAAATCATTATAATATGCTGTATTCGAATATTTTATATAATATAATCTTAACTAGTGCCCAATCTGTCTAACTAATTAATTGAAAATAAATGTAAGACGATGTTAAGACAATATAAAGTTCTAGGGCTAATGTAATACCAGTAATATTTTCAAATGTTTATCTTTAGCCATATAAAAGATACAAGCGGTTTTTCTTTGCTCAAAAATAACACCTTCAAAAAGAACAACCAAAACACTGTTTAAACTAGTTTTATTGACAACAATTAAAAAAAAACACATATAACACATGAAATTATTAAATATTTTAATGGTTCAAAGACGAATTAAAAATCAATTCTCTTCTTCCAAGAGCAGGTTCAACCAGTTTCTTCATTATCAATATCCATAATTTGATCAGCGTAGTGAAACACTTTCCTGTTGGTTGCAAATTTAACTATAACCCAGTCATTAATCGCAGGTGTAGTATGTTGGTCATGAGTGTCACTTTTATTGCAGTTTCCTAAAGTCTTCTCAAATTCCAAATCTGACTCTTCTTCTGCCAGTCTTCTCTAATATCCTCATATGCAAAATAAATTTCACTCGGGCTTTCTGAGTCTGTCTGACGAACCCGTTATTTTCTTAGGTTTCTTTGGTTTTCTCTGTTTTTTTTCTGAATCATCTGACTCTCTTCCTTTCTTATAATTTGATCAGCACAAGATCACTTCATCGGTAGGATTTTCAGCTGGTTGTGTTTGTAAGGTGCCTGTAGTGGTTGCTCTCTTATTGTTCTTGTTCACGCCTTCCCTTGCTTTTTAAGTCTTTCTCAACGTTCTTTCTTTTCAATTTCTTGTTTTTTTTTTATGTTTTTGGCAGTAATCCAATCTTCGTAACGACTACTGCGTTAGAAGCTAGTTTTTTTGTTGTAGTTTTTTTTGAGTAGCGATTTTATTAAGTCTCTGTATGAATGAAGTGGGAGTACTTGGAGCCGTGCAGATTATAGGAGTAGAGGAACTACAGTTATTGTGTGTACTTAGGCTTACTGTCGCTGATTTAAATGGAGCAGCTGAAGATTCATGTGCTTTTTAAGTAGAAGGCTGAACTACATCGCTTGACATAGAAACTTGTTGTCTGATTTGTCGACTGCTTTCTTAAGTTCAGCTTTGCACCTTGCTAGTTTTTCAGGATTCAACCGATATGTGAATCCTGCTATTACATTGTCAGAAGTTAATCAGTCATACCAAGTACTGCAAATACTATCTATGATTCGCTGTTTGTCATTTTCCGTTGATTAGTTCTGTACCATTGAAGGGTTATTATATACCACGTATACTTGAGTCTCTTGAAACATGTCTTGTCCAGGGGTTGCAAAACATCTGTTGTATGAACAGATCATTTTACTATTACAACTTGCTGGTTTTGGCACAGATAGCTGTCTCCATATCCAGGTGAGTTAGGTGACGATCAAATATTAGGAGTGGTATCTCCTTTACGACCTGATAAAATTTTTTAAATGGAATAGAACAGATATCCACCCCTTTTCACTACATGAGTAGAACGTACCAGACACATACTTTTCTGCTTTCTGACTAGACCACAACTTAGCGCCATAGAAAATTATTAATGGTGGCATTACAGCATGCCAAAACTGTAGTGTTTTCTCCGTCACTTTCTTCTTGAGTTTCAATATCAGACAGTAGTTTAATTTTAAAAGGATTGGTAGAAAAAGACGTCTCATCCAGGTTGTAGATATGGCTAGGTGTGTCATCTAGCTTAAGCTCCTTAATCTGTTCAACCAAGTCTTAAAAATGGTATATAATGAACGGTTCACTGGTATTTGCACTTTTTTTTAAGCTCAGCATCTGACTTTGACAAAAACCCTTATACCAACCATACACTGGTTTATTATTTTTAAATGGAACCGTCAGTACATTTTGCTCGACGTACTCTTTCACTATCTACTGGATCAGAGCTGGCCGTGCACCAAAATTAAACATGTGGAAATCCAAGAAATGCTAAATTTCCAAGATTTTGCGATATCGTCGACTGTATTACAATAGCCCCTTTGTTTGTATAAAATTGGCCTCCTAGATTTAACGTCATATATCTGTGATACGGTTGATAATTTTGAAGTTATTGAAATGCAAAAACATAAAGCTATGTTTCCCCAATAAGGATGAGTAATTAAAATGTTTCTACTTTCACAATCAACGGAATTAGAATAAAAGTTTACGCTCCGTTGTTGAAAGTCTTTTGGCTAAAAATATCACTGCAGATTTCAATTTTTTTTATTGTCCACACACCATGCAACCATGCGTAAATCCGTTATGTCCAACAATAGGATATATTAATTAGTCATTGAATTTTTTTTGTTATTTTTGGCGATAAGCATGTAATTAGCCCCATTTTTTTACGGTTTTTGTCAGGTAGCAAGGCGTATACGGCAGGAATGATATTTGTCCTTTCTTGTGTACTACGAATATCAATGTGAACCGTGTATAATTGGTAAAACAGTGAACTGCAGCTCTTAAAAGTCCCATCGAGTAGGAAGCAAGAACTTTCAGTCAATAAGTGACATACATCCATTGTCAATACAAAAATCACATCATAGTCAATAATGACATACTTTTTCATATACTCTGGAACTTCCACACCTTCTCGTTTTTTCAGAAGCAAGCTAATACCTAGCGATTTATGGTGCATGTTTCACTGATGTAAACTGAGATATTTGTAACGAAATCCAAGTCTCTATCCCTAGCAACCATCATCTTTTGACGGTATATCCGCGATACTGGTGTTACCTCTTGTCTTTTTGGCGTTACATAAACAGTTATCAACTTCATTTTTTACAATATCTGGAATACAGTTGTGGTTTTTCTCACTAACGATTTTTGATTTTACTTCATTAGTAACAATCGCTCCTGGGCAGTTTATGTGTATACAAATTGATCGACGAGTTGAGTTTTTGTTCTTTTGTTTTAAGTTGAACTTGTATCCAGAATAAAAGATAACGGGTTTTCAACATTTTGATTCCATCACTTCATCATAAATGTTCTAATCGTACAAATGTAATAAAAAATTCACGAATGTTTTTCAATAACTCAGCTGCGCTTACAAGATTCACGAAGAACTAAATTGTCTTCGTAATATGAAAATATTTATATCATCCCTATATTGATGGAGTGGGATATATATATATATATATATATATATATATATATATATATACACATGGACAGAATTTTAAAATTTAGTAATAGGTAATTAAATCAATTGAATATTGATTGAAATGAGGTCGCCTTAGATTTAGAACTTGATAAAGGTGTGGTTGGCGGTGAATTTATGTTGATATCATATTTCTTTAAATGCAAAAAAATTTATAAAAAAAAGTACTTGGTAGCGGATGTATTTTATTACGTATTTGTATTAGGTTTTATGGAACTTAAAGCAATGAGAATATTCCATCCCGTGAACTTTCTAATTGAACACTGATGTAGGTATAAATATTGTACCGGGTGAGCCAACGATAGAGTAACGTAAAATGGTGCTTTATGCGTAAAATTTGCCAATGAAATGTATTTATCATATTATATGAGAGAGCAAGACAAAGTTGGTATTTTTTAATAAAGCGCCCTGTTTATCATTCGATTTTTGGATTCTACATCGGTATTACAATAGCCACTGCGGTGCTGAATTACATTCTTTGATACCATTACGGGCCGTCTTTCCTAGAAATACTCGGTTCGTTCATTCACACGATCAAAATGCAGTTTTCGCCTAACATATGATTTAAGATAACCGTTAGTAGACACCTCTTGGCAATTCAATATCCCGCTATCTATCCTCCTAGGTGTTTCTGAGTGCTTTAGCACGGCAAACCAAACTTAAAACTTAAATAAAAGAAAGGAAATATATTACGTTACCATAAGAGAACTTGATATAAAATAAACAAACATTCTCAAGCCATTGGATAATTCAAGAGTTACTAATGAATTCTTCTTAAAATATGTTCGAAAACGTATCCCTGCTCGTGAATGAATACATTTACTCGCTTTATTATGTTTTCCCTCGCGTTTCTCAGCATCTCCAGTGTTATGGTTCCACAAGCGTTTCGTATCCTATCTTCCATATCTTCTTTTGTAGTGTTCTTTAACATACCCCCATAAGAAATTTAACGGGGTAAGAGCGCACGACCCTGGGGGTACTACACAAAACCTCCACACCCAATCCATTCTGAGGATAATTATAATCTAAAAATTTACGTACACCACAGATTCTGTCGTTCATCATTACTAAGCAGATGAAGGAGGTTAGGCAAAGGAATTGAAGGTAGTGTTAAAAAAATACGGTCCAATAATTCTATTGTGGAGAATGCACACCAAACATTTATGAACGAGTGGTTTTCGTTTTGCATTTGTCTGGTCCAAAATGGATAGACTAATGCTTAATAGTGCATATTATGACGATTTACAGCACGATTTCTTCTAAATGATAAAACGTTTGGGTTAATCTCCAGTTGAGCAATAATCCACTGGCAAAAGTTTACACGTCTTTCGAAGTCATCATTATGTAATTCCTAATGTAATTCAATACATTTCACGTTTCACATGATATTGCTAATCGGTCGACTACTGATATGCACCAACAGTTTGAAAGATCAAATATTTGTCAAGTGGGAAATTGTTTTCATGACTACTGCGAATAATCACAAGAAAATCTATTAAAATATTGAATAATATAGAAAAATCAAAATAACTCAAAAACAGTGAACACAAGATGGTACATACTAATAAAGTTATACCTGTAAATGCCAGTTTTTGAATAAAATTCGAATTATTTCAAAAACCGTAAATTTTACATGCCTGAAAACTATGTAAAAAGTTTTATAATTGCACGTAGAATCTAGAAATCGAATGATATACAGGGTGTTTCATTAAAAAACATTAGCTTTATCTTGCCCTGCTTTTTGTAACACTCTATATAGTCAAGAATAGTTTTAAAATGCGCACACTTACTAGCCAATGATAAATACATTTTATTGGCAAAGTTTTTCGTCTCTCGAAAGGGAATCGCACGAAACGGAAAAATGCCAATAAAACATCGCATTACAAACGATGTTGTCATTTATGACCAAATGTAAAGAGTGTACAATTTCCGTTTTATGTGGGCAATAGAAATTCAAGGTGTGAAGACTGAAATTTACCTTTTTTCAATAGGTAAAATTCGAGATTCAACGATTTTCGTGCAAACAAAGTTTACATAGCGTGAAAACGTATGTTGCAACGCTGCATTCATTCGTTTCACATTAAAAATGTAACCTACAACTTTTAAAAGTCAAGCTACGGTAGTAATTTTTTGTTATTTTGACAGACCTATCACCCTCTCCCTAGATTTCCATGGCCTGCTCTTATGCAAAATAAGATGGAACAAAGTATATTTCTTGTTTTTATGATCGTTTTTTTTGTATTAGTTCAAAATATAAACATTTCCCTTTTTCACTTGTTCAGGGTATTCGCAACGAATGGTATTAAATTAATCAATACCTGAGAATGTGCCATAGTACGTTTTAATACGTGGGAAAACTTCTCAATATTGGGAAATGCTCGTTAATATTTGCAAAACATCAATACGTGGTAAATACGCCAATTTGCCAATACATGTACAGAATTTTGATCACCGGTTCACCCCTCACCTCCTACTAGATGTAAGTACATTTATTCATTTTAAACACCTTTAAATTTTAAGGCCTGGCGATAAGTTATAAATGAGTTGAAACGGAAAGCCTACATGGCTTTTACTTAGTGGGTAAGGTTTTGTGTCATGTTTAAGAGAACAAAAACAGTTGCACACCAAGCTAAATATTCCTTAAATTAAGTACAAAAAGAAAGTTTGGTTCCAGTGCACTCTACTGTTAGTGATGCCAAAGGATTGCATGCGCGAAAAATATAAAAGGTTTTCAATACTTAAAAAAACCATTACTTAATTACCACAATAAGTGAAATTCCATTTAATTTCCAAGTTTGGTGCATTGCCCGTTTCATAATTTTTGAGATAAAAAACTGCTGTGGTCGTTTTAATAAAAAAAAATCCGCTCTAAAATTCATATTAATGTACAGTTATGTTAATAAGATAACTGTTTAATGTTACAGTTCCATTCAAATTATTCATTCAATACCAAACTTGATTTCAGATCGTAAAATAAAACAATAACTTTCCAGAACAATAAACTTGTAATATTGGTTTCAAATTATTATGCCAAATTACTACAATCGCGGACTATTACTAACGGGTTTAGGCCACTGTCACTCCATTAAGACAACGCCCTCCGGGCAACAAATAACATCTAATCTCACTAATATACTTATGTTGTAGTAATTATTAATCCTGTTTTATACATTGACCGTGACACTTACGTCGAACAAAGACACATACCACACATTATTACATACATATTTCAGTAAAAAATTTTAATAATTCGGGTAAAAACAAGTCTCGTTCTGAAAAATGTCCATGAACATTGAACAACGTGCACTCTAGAGATCCTGTTCTGCATCCTTTTAATCTTGTTATTATAACCCGGCTTTCTTTGTGTGCATTGCAATACTTTAATTAGCGGTCTAAATGCACTATATTAAAAAACTAACATTACTCAGTACATTTATGGACGACGAGACGATCTCGATCGAAAGAGTAACCACTTCTGGGGACGGCGTGCGTGTTAAAAGACAATTTCCTAATTTTACTAAGGTTATCGATATCTAAACAACAATAATTACACGGTTTAGTGCTCGTCCTTGTTGACAAAAAAAAAATCACATTCCTATTTGCACGAATATTGCTGCAGATATAGAAAAAAAACTTATTTATTTACACAAGATCGAAGGTGCCAGGTACCAGAGAAGATTATAGCTAGCACTTATTTAAATATAATTTAATAATGGTATTTAAATTAATGTAAGAATTGTGATGAAGTTTAACGCCGTTTATAAATAAAAAACAAGGACGATACATACAAATTTATATAAATATCAGCTTTTTTAAAAAAAGAATTTAAATAAAAATTATGTTATTATATTAAAATGCAAAAGATTTAGGGAAATGTTTTAAAAAAATGCAGAAGCAAAATATAAATATTAATGTTCATAATTTAAAAAATAAATAAATTAACGTATTACTTCTTTTCTTGTTGGAAATGCCAAGTTATGTAATTTATAACTTGTTTATTATTAAAAGGCTTCTTTTTTGTTAAGCGGAACTGTTCGAAATGGGGCGTGATGGTGACGACGTACCACACAGGGATATTTGCACGATCTGTGCAACCAAAACTCAACGTACTATAATTCAACACAGATAGAAGAAGTACATTTATTAAATTGCCAACTATCCAATGAATCGCACAATAATTTTTTTTCTTATTCAGTGCCCTGTCTACTTAGTTCATTAACTTTAGGTGTTTACCTCAACCTCAAACAAATTTTTGAAACAGGACTCTCTAGCATACGCAAATGCCTATAGTGTCTCAAATGAAAAGCAGAAAAGTAACCTATCATTACAACTTCCTGGTAACAAAATGGCGTCATTTCGGGTCCGCCCGGGAGCGACGAAAGACGGCAAAATTCAAAAAGATCGCCTCTTTTTAGGCTCTGAGCATGTTGTCGCTACAAATATCGTACAAATGATTCAAACAAACCTTGTCTGAAATTATTTTGACGCACTGAGTATGTGCAGTTTTGTATTGTGCGTAGGACGTATTGTTGGTAACATATAAACGTGAGTTTGCACTAGAAATTTGTGTGTACATAATGCTACGCCACTGTTGTAGTAACACCCCTGGTGAGAAGATAATGAATATTGCTGTATTTGGCTACTGTATTTTAAGGAACGCAAAAGTTTTAAATTGGTGTAAATGTGTAGCGTGTGAATTTATATGTTGGTATTGCATTAAAGTGTACAGGAATAATAGGTATGTGTATTTTTGCTTGTATAAATGACATAATATTGTACAATGGAAAATTTTATGTATGGCAAGAGCAAATGGTTTTGATATTTACTGAATTTTGCGGAAGGAAAGTTCGCGCACATGTGACACTTTCATAAAACGTTTAATCTAGATTTGGATATTATGTGGAGTGAGTATGGATGCTAAATTTAGATGTTTCGATGTATTTTGTTTAAATATTTAAATTGGGATATTTGATACAATAAATCCGTTTTAATGAAATAGAAGATCAAAACGACGTAGACGTACAGATCACTTTTTCCAAATCAAGGTGTCATTTGAAAACAAATGAAAACAGTTTCAGTAACTGTAAATATCCTGACAGCGACATTTTTTAGATTAATTAAGCACAGTGGTTGTTAAGAATTAGAAAAGATAAAGCTGTTTGTGAAGAAATAAAAAGTGTTCATTCATTTGCATTTGAAAGGAAAATTTGCTGCAAATATCGCTGTAAATGTTAGTTTGTCCCGATATACGGTGCGATATATTATTAAACTTCACAGAACTACTAGTTCTTTAGACCAGAAGCAAAGAAATGGAAGCAAGTCACAATATTCTAATACAAATTTACGACCTTTAATGATTATTAAGCACAATAGCCGCACTAACAATGAAGAGATAAGTGTTTTATGGAGTGAAGCAACAGGCAAACGTTTACTTGTCAGAGGGCTGCTCAAATACTAGGATTTAAAACTTACAAGGCAAATTGAAAAATTACGATGATTAAACGCATTCATTTTTCCAATTTGTAGGCAAAGGAAAAATCTTTACTTACACAGCAGCAGAAGAAAAACAGACTTACTTGGGCAAGTGGGCACAGAACTTGATCTCAAAAGCAACGGAATTCAGTTTTGTAGTGATAAAGTGAGATTTGAAGTTTGCACTGGCGATAGTCGAAGTCGAGTCATAAGAAGCAAATAAGTTTTTCACAATGCTCGTCTTAAAAACAAACCTAAGTTTTCTGCTTCCGTGATGGTCTGGAGTTGCATGTCAGCAAGAGGTGTGGGAAAATTACACTTTGTAAACGAAATAATGAATGCCGATAAATGCATCTGCACACATACATACTTTTAAACCACAAATAAAAGAAAAGCTTTTGAAAAACGTTGAATGTGTCTTTCAACAAGGTGGCGCCGCTTTCATACGACTAAGGAAGTGAAAGAATAAATGGCAGAAAACAATAGTTCACTTTTAAAATGGATATCCAGTAATTCATATCTTTCACCGATCGAAAATTTGTGGCATATCATGAAGAAAAAATTGCGTTTACAACCTACAAGAACCACACCGGTGTTGCGTGTTCGTCTTCAGAAATTTGGGTATAAAACTCGCGCGATCGAAAAGTCTTTCAAGTGATCCCTTATATAATTAAAGTTGTTAAGCATTATAAATTAAACAGTATCGGACATTAATAATACTGAGGTAAATATGTGCGTTTATTAACAGCATTTAATCGACCGTTTATAGACAATTAAGTATTTAGTGATCAAGTGCAATTAAAATATTCTGGGTCAATCATTTAACAGGGTATTCAGTAAATCAAATTGTCCAATTTCAACATGCGTTTAAAGGCGTGACTGTAAATGGACATTTAAGTTAGCGTATAGTGCGACGGCCAGTGCTAACCCCGTTACCGGCCGGTCATTAGTAGAGTGAGTGTACATACATACTCAGGATTAATGTAACCTAATGAAGCCCAACGTTACAGATAAAGGACTTCAGGAATTATACGTAGCGATAGTTTTAGATATTTGTTGAGTGGTGAACGGTTGATTAACCTATAAAGGGCTCAGTGTTATGACAAATTTTAATTAGGCATTACGGATAATCAATTCCCACCACCACTCTTTATTGTTGCGTTTGTATATAAGCTAGAATATAGGTACTACGGAAATAAAAAAGAAAAGACCACATGTTTCAATCCCTCCGCAAGGGGTAACGGGAATCGAATCCGGTGTTACCACAACCCCACTAGCACGGTAGGTAGTAGGGACATTACACATTAGTCTATAAGAGTTGTTTTGTTTATACGTGTTGTTTTACGGAAGCAGCTTATATATATATATATATATATATATATATATATATATATATATATATATATATATATATGTAAATATTTTTGCAAAATTGGTTAATAGAGTTCGATCAGTTAACTTATTCTGTTGTTTAAATTCTGGTAAACCTCCCTAAAGTTTTATTGCAAGACTTTATTAACGTGATGGTTCAATCTATAGTTTAAAGGTAACCAATATTATATTCCAAGATTTCGTTGTTTTCTTTGATATGTGAAGTGACATAAAGGATTACACCGTTTAAAAATAATCAAATTTTTAACATTTTAGTTAAAAGATTGATCTGAATGTTGAGTCAGATCGATTACAAAATTTAATTGCTTTGATTCATTAAGAGTCAATGAGTACACAATATTGATCACGATTTATTTATTAAGTAGAAATTTCAGATTTCAATCACGATTCACGCTTGCAAACATTTAAACACAGCTTAAAGATAAAGAGTTGCGAATATTATTAGAAAACATATATGATTCATACACGACGCACCGATCGTTAGTATTTCAATTTTTAAGATATGAGAATTTTTTGTGATTAAAAATTAATAGACCGAATTATTATTTTTACAAATTGAGTGATTTCAGAATTTTTATGGAATTGATAAATTCTAGTTTATACGTATACGAAGGTAAATTAGAAAGTATCCAGATAACGTCCCCACTACTTTGATTTTATGAATATACAGGGTGTGGTCAATAAGTTCACGATAACGCATGCTTCGAAATTTTTAATGTTTACTGAACTTAAAGATTCTCAAAATTGATTAAGATAGATTTCTTAAGATTACTGTAATGAAATTTAATGTACTCTTTTTCGGGTGTTGTACGAAGTCAATGTTTGAACTTGAATTGTGTATGATTTTACCGAGTAGGTTACAGTTCTATATTCTACAATATATGAGGTACGTTTAACTTAACAACACGCCTAGAATTATTTATTTCAGAAAAATTTTCGGGGTGTGGTGGCGTGTAGAGACTATTTTATCCTAAACTGAATGTTATTTGTTGTTTTATGGTAAGTTTAAAGTGTTTGAACCTAAATTTCAACCATTCTAGGTCTTATATCGAAACCGCCCATTTCCATTGTAGTTAGCTTGGCAACTCGCTTACCATGGCAAGCCTTCACGAAGCGTAGTGCGGTGTAGAACGTATGTTTTGCACAAGGAGGCTTTTTGAAATATATTCTCTTTGGTGTACGACGAAAAATAATGGAGCTATTGCGGTTTGAACATACGAGGGCGGATATTCAAATTGGACGTTTTTACTCGTACGGGTACACTTGCGGCCACCGGAAGTGACGCCTTTCTTTATTAGTAAGTTATAGCTTACTTTCGTGCATTTTATTTGAGGGCACTATAAGAATTTGCGTTTGCTGGCAATTCCTATTCCAGGCAGAATTCCAGGATTTATGGCACTGGAATTCCATAAAGACGGCACTTTGAAGGTGGGGAGTTTTGATATGTTATTCAGGGCATCAAGTGTTCAGAACAACTGTGCCAATTTCTAGCTTGACAAAAATTTGTTTGAGATTACGGCGATTTTGCCTAAAGTTTCTGAACTATTCTGCGGTCAGTATAAACGTAATCATGCATTTGTTTGCAAGTGACAGTTATTAGTGTTCACTACGTTTACACATATTTAACATTCATTTCTTCTGTAGTTTTCCAAAGAAATTGAAGTGAAATTATGGATTGTGATGAAGCACGTAAAAGTCTACGCTTTCTATATTTTTCGAGTAATATTAGGTCACGAGTCTATTTTTTATTACTTTTACCGTAAGTTCTGTTTTAACGCCAAATTTTTCTCTTAAATTTTTATATATAAACGAGTTTCCCAGCAGTGATTTTGGTATTTTCGGATAGCCAGAGTTTGTCTTCACTATGCAAAAAAAATACGATCCGAGTTAATTTGATAATGGACGATATTTGACGATAGAGCTCAACCTAGGAAACAATTATAGAAAATATCGATGCAATTTTTTTGTTATAGGGTCAACAGAATTCCTAGTTATGACTCAATAACACTTATTCACCATTATGACGCAAGAAAATTTAAGCAATATTAATAAAAAATATCTGTTGTGGAACAACACACGACCTTCCAACCTATACATGGAAATTAAAAGAAATGAAATAATTTTAACAACTTTTTGAGGATAATTATTCAACCTCTTTTATAATAAGTTCATTGCGAAAATAGGTAACATTGTAAAAACAAAAACAATAAACTACACCAAACAGACATTTAAAACTTCATGTCAGATAAAGGTTAATAGACATCTAGGTACTAACTTAATCTAGTCAGCTCCAGCAGAAATGAAAACAAGCTTAAATACAAAATTTTAAGTACGTAAGTGTTTTCATTCTGGACACACACACACACACACGCACGCACACACACGCACGCACTCACACACTCACGCACACACCGCGCAGACGCACCACGCATATATATATATATATATATATATATATATATATATATATATATATATATATATATATATATATATATATATATATATATATATATATATATATATATATATATATATATATATATATATATATATATATATATATATATATATATATTTGAAAGACAATTTTTTTTAAATTATTAATAATATATCCCAAATATGAGTATAGATTGTTTAATTGATTACTTTTGTGATCTCCAATAATTTTAGTCTTAAAGGAGATTTAAAATCATTAATCCAGAGTCAATAATAGAGGTATGTATAAAAGTGCAATTTAATTCCAGGTCAGCATAACGTAGCTTTAATCAGCCGAATATTTAGATAGCTTGCAATAAGTAAAATTTTGAGACGCTCTCGCTCTAAATTCATTTCTGATTGATTTGTTTTTTACTGACGCACAAAACGGTTATTTATGACTGCTGCACTAATCGGACATTTAGTAACCTTGGTGCATCTATAATTTATTATAGAAAATTTATGTTCTACGTTTTAACACGTTTTTAACGTTTCTGTTAAGGCGAATGATCACACAAAATTGATACACCATTAAGTCAATTTCGATTTATATAAAGCATTACATGAATATTATAATGATTAACTTAATTAATGGTTATTATTTATCTAGAGTTCTATACGTATGTTTTTGGTTTTGTAAATAAAGTGCTTCATGAAGAGAATTTGTGCTTTACAAGTTTGAATAGCAGTTCGACTACCGTATTTGTTTTACTCCATTCAAGATCTCAAATATCTACATTCCGCGTACGAGAACCCCGCAAAAATTAAATTTTATATGTAAGGTGAACCAAGGCTTACTTTATATACGAGGGGTAATTCATTAAAATTTAGGATGAATATTCGTCACTATAGTGAATCTCAGAATTCTATTTATGAAGTTACTTGCTATTGATGCAAACATTTATTTAGTTATTTATTCATTATTTTGGATTCAAATGAAAAAAAATAACGCCTTAGACACGACTACTACTTCTTTCAAAAGTACAAAATTGTGACATTTAGTAATGCTGACGAGTAATAACTGGAACGCCCTCAACCAGAACAGAAGGCTAGCAGTAAAATTGTCACAACGAAAAAACAAAATTTAGTTACATTATAATATCAGCAATGTTGTGAAAGACTATATGTAAATAGTAAAATATTCACTTCAAGGTCGTCGTCTTCGTGTGAATACTTTACAACTTACATAGAATGACTTCACAACTTGATATGTGATTAAATTGTGTTAAATTAGTCTTTTAAAGGGCATGTTCACTGTTACCCTTCTGTTCGTGATCTAGTATTATACTAATATCAACAATCATAATTTTCATTGCTTGGGTGGATATTGACGCGTCGCACACCAAAACAGCATATAATCTTTTTTTTACATGTCTATGTATATAATTTTTTTTGTTTAACTCACAAATATTGACAGACTAATAAAAAACTCTAATATACAACACTAAAAAGAAATTAAAGTCATTTTGTCCAAGATTTCCTACACTTATATTTAGTTGCAAAAATTGTTTAAAGTCGCCCTAAAAATATTTAAATATATTATATTTAATTAAATAAATAACGGAGAACAACAAAGAGATTGTTTTCTCATTAATTGATTATTTTTAGTACATTAATGACCAACAAAAATTTTTTTTAGCTACAGTTAGTATTTCCGGTTAATTGTGTTCTTGTTTTCAAACCCGATAATTAATCAGTCATGCGAACTATGAAGAGCCTATTTGAAGAATTTTTGTAAAAAATCTGTTTAAATCAATATTTTTGATGCTAAATTAGCAACAATGCACAGAATTTTACCTTAAAAATGTAGACACACCTGCAATAATTTCCATTTACATCTCACGTTCTTCCATAAATGTAAAAAAAAATAATTAATTACAGATATTACTAATGCTTGATTTTATTGAAGCATGAAATGTTATCTAACAGTAATTAAAATATAACATTATTACGACGTACTTAAATCTTAACCTTAAAATTATTGTAATTTGGACAAATGCCGGATAAAGACAATCGTACTCTTAAGCGATAATTTTAAAAAATTAGAGAAAAAAAAAGAATAATGTATTTATTTTGAGATCAAGGTCCTGTCGTTTTTCGTTTGTTTTTTAATAGCACAAGAAAACGTTTTTACATTTAAATTTTGTCAAGGCTTGCTTGTTTTTGGTTACCTATACTATGTGATTTGGTGATTTAAATGGCAACAGGAAATCGATTAAAGTTTGTTAAATGATTTTGTTATCTCTATTAAAAGCATGTAGGTTGCATTAAATTACGATGATCGAAAATATTATGACTATTAATCTCTAGTGGTACGCCACTGGCGTACTTTAGTAATTAACCATACAGCTAAACTAAGAATGTTTCTTAAATTATTTTTTGTTAGAAAATCAATTTCATGAAAAATTTGCATTTGATTTTTATCGATTTAATAATTTAGTCACTAACTGTATCTAAATTGGGAAACCTAACATTTGACCCAAATAAACGGTTCATCTAAAACTGGTATATAATATGCATATTAACCTGTATGCTAAGTTCAAATATTTTTAAGGTAATTAAAATACAGAAATCCACTATTAAAACTTACGCTATTAAATAAAATTAAAAAAGTAATATTAAATTGATTTTAACATTTTAAAAAGGGCGTTTCATGGTAAGAGTACAGTAAGGCCAAGATAGGCAATGCGTACCTTATCAAGTAATACCAGTACTTACAACGCCCAAGGATACAAAACCGCTAAATGTGTTTGGAGTATCTTTAAATTATGACTATTGTCAAACAACCTTATTAGTGAAATAAAACGGGCTTATAAATTAATAAATAGGCAAAAATTGTGCACATGAGAAGTTACACGCTAATGTACCTAACGCGACATAGACACTTTCGCCTTTTTTCTCAACGAAATTAGTGTATAAAAATTTTTGACACCACGGTCCGAAACAATGGTTAACGTAGGAAAACCACAAACTTTAATTATGCCCGTCCAGGCAATACGTGTGGCCCTTTTTCCAACGAAATTGGTACATCAATAAAAGATGTCGACCACAATCCTACACGATGACAAACAACACCGTAAAACGATTAAACTTAGTTCCTAAGGAAATTGACGTAAATACAAATTTTCAATATGACGGACATAGTACCAAGCCAAAATCTGACAGTGAATTACGGGGAACTACTAGGAACATGCATGTACCTGGGTGGTCTATCACGTTATGCGATGAGCCACACAACTTTGGGAAAAAAATGTCTAGCCAAAGTGATCAAGAGAAATTGCTGGAAATTATTTTCAAGATTTTTTATTTTGATTTTACGTGTCCTCTGTCATGTGGAGGAACGTCAAACAAGAAAAAACTAAAATAACAATATTTTCAGTTTACGCATTTTTGAATATTGGTCTCAGCATTAGCTTCCCTTAGTACTACAGCTTCGGAGACTCAAGACGAAATACCCCATAAGAAATACATGGGAGGCAACATCCTCTGTATATTTTCTTCAAATAACCTCATTCGAGAATGTAGTCTTTGTGCATTTAAATTATAAAATTAAAATTAGGTTAGATATGATAGAGAGCTTACACCAGGCGAAAATAAAGAAAGAACTGTATTGGGTGTGTAACTTTGTGTATAAATCATGGTGTCCCAAAAAAAATTGTTACTCTGTAAAACAAACGTTTTGACACAAATCCAAAAACACGTCGATCAAGGGGAGCCAAATTTCGTCATTTTTGCAACTTTAACCCTGTGCCCTCCTCCAAACTTTTAAGTAGGACAAGGGGTCAAATAATAAGCGGGGATTTTCAATTCTTATACAATCGTATTTCTTTTTCAATTCTATCGATTTGTTGTTAAAAATTTGCGTCTTAAAATTCGAAAGTTAAAGAATTAATAAACTCACAAAAACGTTTAAAGTATCGAATGCATTGCTCAAAATGACCTTCACCAATTTTCCTTGAATAATACAATCTGGATACAAATCCAGATCTTACATTCAAGACCGTAGGAATTATTCGCCGGCATTCGGCGATAATTCGTTGTCACAGTTGATTTTAAATGACCCCAAAGGGGGTTCAAATCTGAGGATCTAGCCGGTCACTCTATCGCACTTCCGCGACTGAATCATCATCCACGAAAGACTCATTCAAAAACTCTCGAACATAAACAGCATAATGAGTAGATGCACTATCTTGATGAAAAGTTATCTCCATTCAGATTGCAATCAGTTAAGTGTTCCAATAATATGATCTTCCAAAATTCCAGCCCATAATATTAGTTTTTGAGAGCTTAGTGTATGGGCGTACCTAAACCAATGTGAATCGGTATCACTCGACAATTATGAGTGTTCACTCTTCCATTCAACATAAAGATGCATTCATGAAAAGCAGATATTGTAAAGCAAATTTTGGTTCTATAAACACTATAGCATGAAACGCCAAAAGCTTGAAATATGTTTCTGATATTCTGAATGGGATCTATTTGCACGTGCCCAAAACTGCAACTTCAATAGTTTCATTTCGAACTTACTTTACGTTTAATGTTACATTCTTCTTTGGATGATTTTGATTAAAACCTCTTAGCGCGGCTTTGGCGCAATTGTAGTTGCAAAAATGATTTTTGCATAAAAATTGACTTCACTTGATATAAAAAATGACGTGTTTTTAGATCTTTGTCAAGACGTTTATTTTACCGAGTTATACACATTTTCGGTGAAACACCATGTACATGTCTGTATGGTAACTAAAAAATGTATAAGCCAATAATTGTGTTTTGTTTAAATGCAATATTGTACTTGTTTGAGATAAACAGGAATACGTTCAGGATATACAGATACCACCTATTTGTAGTAGACGGATCTATTTATTTTCAACAGTTTCCAGTTTACCGAACAACTACCCATTTGAAATAAACAGCTACCCGTTTTAATTAACGGATACTTATTTGAGGTGAACAACTACCTGTTTGGAGTAAACAGCTACCTATTTATCCCAGCGGTTTCCCGTGGACCCAACAGCTCTGGTAATCTCAACAGGTACTGTCTAGTTCAAAACAGATAGCCGTTTAGCCAAAACAGAAAACTGTTTACTTCAAACAGGTACCTGTTTACTCCAAACGGGTACTTGTTTACACTACAAGGGTTTAATCAAAATCAAGTACCCATTTACTACAAACAGGTAACTGTTTACTTCAAATAGATAGTCCTTTAACCTTAAACAGAAAATTGTGTACTCCACACAGGTGGTGGTCGTTTACCTCAAAAGGCCTCCTTCCAAATTTAGACAATCATAAATTGATCTGATTGATAGCAAACTGATATATTTACAGTGGTACGTACTGAGATTAAAGGTAGTTAAACGGAAAACTATTAGGAGTAAATAGGTCGATTACTCAAAGCAGGTGCATTTAAACATTATTGGTATATAACATTTTGATGTACAAGGTGGCCAACTTAGAATGCGAGGTACTGTATCTGGGAAACTATACATCGTAGAGGCTTGCGGAAAAAAAAGTTATTACTAAAACGGCCAATACAAAAACCTGGAAAATATTTTCATGTTTCTGAAATGGCCCCTAGGGGGCGTAACTGCAATCTTGAATCTAAAAAAGTGATGTTTCTGTGAATTCTGCTATATTAACCTAATAAAAAAATAACTGATCTTTGAAGTCGAGGATAATCTGAACTTTTTTTTGTTTGGCACTTTTTGACGTATCTATAAAAATAAAGTGGTGGAATACCCCCCTTCCTTAATCATCCCCCGTATCTTCGAAACGGCTAATCCGATTTTAACAAACTTGGGCGCGTTGAAAAAAGCTTTTCTTGGGCTACAAATATTAATATAATTGAAGTTTTGTTAGTTTCACATGTCGTTGCTAAAGGGCTTTGTTCGACATTCCGACAGAAACGGTTAATTTTCGCAAAAAAATTAAATGCATTGATATGACTTTTTTCATGAACAAGTAGCTAAATGATGCCTAAACAAACTCGCGAAAACCGCATCTCAATATCTTGTTCCTAACCTAAAATATCGGCCAAAGAAAACTGTATACGAAAATCCCTAAAATGTTTATTTTTTGTTAACTATATTTTTCTGGAATTGTTTCTATTATGTAAGTTGTGGTCCTAAAAAGGACCGATTTAAAGGAGGAAGGTTTTTAATGCCCTCGTAAATGCTCGAAATGCTGACCATCACTCTGTGCATTGCTGAGGCCTCTTATGGGTAGACAAAACTGCGGCTTCAATTTCGGCTCTGAATAGGTTACCTAGAAATTGCGATTTTAAATGTTTGTAAACTTATACACCAGAAATTGCTACGGGCAAGTAATAAATGCTAAAAGCTATACGAAAGGCCTAGTTTTTGTGTGTTTAAATGCATATTCACTATGGATATATAGGCAAAATACAATTAATAGTAGCAGGCAATGGAAACAGATACCTAAACAAAACATACATAATCCTCAAATTGTCAATAGTTGTCAATACTTTCGCGTTACTTTGAGCAATTTTTGTGCTTTCAAAATGCGTTTTACGAATAATGAAGCTGTTGATATGCTAGCGGTTTATTTTGAATGTCTTCAGAATGCCGCGGCTCGATATCCAAATCGGCGTCCTTGCGATGTAAGAGGCGACCTTACGAGCCAATGGTAGTTTTCGGCCTACGTTTCAACGGCAAAGAATGGGAAAGAACACAAGAAAATATTAACCGTGTACTGGGCTATATTGAAGGAAATTCTCATGTTAGCACAAGAGCATTATCCACTGAGTTGGGCATATCACGGACAACCGTTCAAAATATTTTGAAGGACCATAGGTAAGTTCTAATGGTCATCAAAATATATAGGTATTCGTTTAAACTTTTTTTAATTACTTTAAGAATGCACCCATATCATGTTTTGCATCAGGCCTTGAAAGAGGAAGATTTTGATCGAAGGTTAGACTAATGCCATTGGATGTTAGGCATGATACGCGAAAATAGAGAATTTTTATTTCAAATTCTTTGGATCGATGAAGCCACCTTCAATAGTGACGGGAAAGTCAATCTGCACAATATGCATTATTGGTCTGCAGAAAATCCCCATTGGTTGTTGCGTGAAGTTCAGCGCCAAGGACGTTGGAGTTTAAATGTATGGTGTGGCATACTGGGAGGCAGAATTAATGGACCATATTTTTTCGAGCAACCCCTAAATGGCAATGTATTTCTTGACTTTTCGGCCAATCAATAACCGTTGTTGTTGGAAGATGTGCCTCTGGAAACAAGGCAAAAATTGTTTTTGTAGTTGGATGGTTGCCCAGCACATTTTGCTATTAATGTGCGAGAGCATATTAATGCAGTATTTCAACAGCGGTGGATTGGGAGAGGAAGTCTGTTTCCATGGCCTCCGCGATCGTCAGACTTAACTTGCCTCGATTTTTATTTATGGGGGCGCTTAAAGGACATCGTGTTTCGGACTTAACCTACTACTAGAAAAGATATGAAAAACCGGATTCGTAACGCAATACGTAACATACCGAGAGCCGAAATTGAAGCTGCAGTTTTGTTTAGTCATGAGAGACTTCAGCAATACATAGAGCGTGATGGTCAGCATTTCGAGCATTTACGGGGGCATTAAAAACCTTCCTCCTTTTTAGGGCCACAAGTTACATAATAGAAACAAATCCAGAAAATATAGTAAAAAAATTTAGTATTTTCGTATAAAGTTTTCTTTGGCCGATATTTTAGGTTAGAACAAGATATCGAGATGCAGTTTTCGCGAGCTTGTTTAGGCATCATTTAGCTACTTGTTCATGAAAAAAGTCATACCAATGCATTTAATTTTTTTTGCGAAAATTAACCGTTTCTGTCGGAATGTCGAACAAAGCCCTCTAGCGACGACATGTGAAACTAACAAAACTTCATATATTATAACATTTGTAGCCAAAGAATAAATAGCTAATTTCAACTCGCCCAAGTTTGTTAAAATCGGCTTAGCCGTTTCGAAGATACAGGGGGTTATTTAAGGAAACCTTTGAATACCCCACCACCACGTTATTTTTAGACATACGTCAAAAAGTGCCAAACAAAAAAAGTTCAGATTACCCTCGACTTTAAAGATTTAGTTTTACTAATAACTTTTTTTACGCAAGCCTCTACATTGGATAGTTTCCCAGATCTCGCATTCTTAGTTGGCCACCCTGTACAAAGCACATAGACATGTTTATTACATTAATATTTATTGGCGAAGTTACACGCAAAATAGTTTTTTCTTTATTTCTGTTTGGTGTATGCATTATCTTATCTAACCTAATTTTTAATAAAATTAATTTTATAATTAAAATCTTTAACGGAATCTCTTATTTCTTTCACGAGTCAGAAATTGTACAGGTACAAATACCACATTCTCGAATGAGGTCATTGGAATAAAAACAGGGGTTGTGGCCACTCTTATCTCTCTTATGGGGAATTTGGACTAGAATTACATAGCTATCCTACTTCTTTTTACATATAATTATGATATAAAAATTAGTACACATACAATTTTTTTAATGAAACGGTACTATAACGTAACTTAACTTAACCATGACGCCATTCCCTTGCGGGGTAGGCAAAACAATCCCTGCCTCTTATTTATTTTTCATTCACAATACTTCTCCATGCTTTCCTATCCCTGCATACCTCCCTAGCTTCCGCAAGATTCATACATTGTCTCTGATATGCTCTGTTATTTTTAAAACTCCTTATCTTTCGTTCCTTTATCATACATTCTACTACATTCAGCCAAGTTTTACGCGGCCTACCAAGCCCAGCCTTTCCTCTAACCTCACCCACATATATTTGTTTCGTTAATCTTGCGTTGTTCATTCTCTCAATGTTACTAAACCAACGTAATGTACTACTTTTATATCTATCCATCATCGTCTTTTCCTCACCACACTCCGTCATTATGCATTCATTTTTTCTCTTGTCCCTTCTCGTTTTACCACATGCGCTTCTCAGGAATCTCATACCCACGGCATTTATTTTTCTTTCGTGCTGTTTTTGACATACCCATGTCTCACTTCCATACAGTACTGACGGGACGAACATGTCATTATAGATTGCTCGTTTCGCAGCTACGCTCATGCTTTCCTTTCTCATTATCGTCCACATACTTCCAATCACTTTCATTCCAGCATTGACCCTTCGTCCAATCTTGCCCTCCATTGTACCATCTGCAGTAAACATTCTACCAAGATATACCAGCTCGTCCACTTGCTCCACAATTTCATCTTGCAGAGTAAATGCTCTACTCTCCTTTCCACCTTCCCGATTGAACACCACACTCTTTGTTTTGTTCACGTTTACCTTTAGGTCCATGCTCTCACAGAATGTATCAAACTTCCTCAGAGCGGCTTGCAGCTCATCCGAACAGTCGCCTAAAAAGACTGTGTCATCTGCATACACCAGAAGTCGTACATTTACGTCACCAACCATTACACCATTTGTATCGATACATGCTTGTCTAACACATTTATCCACGTATACATTGAACAACCACGGTGACATCACACAGCCTTGCCGCATTCCTTACTCAATATTAAAGTATTCACTCACACCTCCTCTCACCCTAACACATGCCCGACTACCGTTGTATACTGCCCTTATTCCATTTATTAGACCTTCATTTACGCCATATTCATTTAATATTTCCCACAGCTTCTTCCTATTCACTCTGTCGTATGCTTTCTTCAGATCTACAAACGCACAGTACAACTTCCTTTTTACCCTTAAAAACTGTTCGATCACCTGCTGGAGAGCAACCATCTGATCGACACATCCTCTCCCTGGCATGAAGCCACCTTGCACATCCCAAATCTTAGTTTGTGTGGTTTCTCGTACTCTATCAGTATTCTTCCAAATACTTTACCAGGCACACTGAGCAAACTTATTCCTCAGTAGTTCTTACAATCACTCTTGTTCCCCTTACCGTTATACACTGGTACAGTGATCGCGCTCTTCCAATCTCTCGCACTTTTCCACACATAAGGCATGCATTGAATAATTCAAACAATCTTCGTATAAGCTTTGCACCACCATACTTTAGCATTTCACCAGTGATTTCATCTACGCCTGCTCCCTTGCCGTTTTTCAACCTTCCTACCGTTTTCTCTACCTCATTTATCCCAATATCCTTCTCAGTTTCATTCATCATTCCTTTTATATTCTCCTTATTTAACCCTTCAGTCTTACTTTCTGCACTACTGTACAGCTTTCCGAAATATTCTTGCCAGCATTTCCTCACTTCACAATCGTCCCATACTATTTCGTTGCTAATATTCGTCACTCCTGCAGCGTTCTGTTTTGAGCCACGTTTTGTATTTTTGACCCATTTCCAGAAGTTTTTTGTTTCCCTCAAAATCATTCTGCGCTTTCTCTCCTTCCACAGTATCACTTCCTCTTCTTCTCAGTCTCATTTTTTGCAACAATCATTGCCATGTACGCATCTTTTTTCTTACATACTGCCTTTTTTACCGACTCATTCCACCAAGCACATTTTTTCTGTCTACCTACAGTCGCTCTTCCACATATTCGCACGGCACAATCGACGACAGTTTTTCAAGCTTATCCATGCACTTTCAACGTCAGTGCCTTTTATATTTGTTCATTCCACCCTGTTCCATTCACATTCAACTCTTTACTCACAGCATCTGCGTATTTCATTCTCGCACCATTATCCACTAGTTTATCAACCCTAATTCTGGACGTTCGCACTACGTTTGCTTTCCTTCTCCAGACCCACTTTTGCCCTAAACACACTCTCGATACAACCAACAGTGGTCCGATTTACACTTTGATCCGCGCATTACATCTATGTCTTTCACCAGGTTTCTAAGCCGTTCATCATACACTATCAAATCTATCATACTTTTAGATTTACCTCTTTGCCATGCATACATATGCACATTTTTATGTTTAAACCACGTATTGGATACAAACACGCTTCTCTCCACACAGATGTTCAGCAGGTGTTCACCATTCTCATTGACTCTTTGGTCTCCGAACTTTCCTAGAACGCGTTCACTGTATACACCCAGCCATCCGTTCATATCCCCCACTATCATCACACTTTCGTTGGGCTTACATACGTTCAACACATTCTCTACTTCATTCCAGAAGTTCTCACGCTCCAGTTCTCTTTCTCCATTCACCGGTGCATAGCATGCAATAAGAAAAATTCTTCGAAACTTCACTTTCATTCTAACCCATATTACCCGGGGAGATACCAATTCGTACTGTTTAACACATCTTTTCGCTCTTTCACTTATGATCACCCGAACTCCTTTTGCGCCATGCACTTTAGTGTCAACTCCTGACCATAGTGCTAGGCTGCCATCCTCCATCTCCACAGCATCCTTTCCTTTGCGCTTTGTCTCCAATACACACAGAATATCAAGGTGTCTCTCGTACATTAGATTCGCAATTTCAAATTCTTTACCATGCATACCTCTAACATTCCATGTACCGACTCTCCATCCATTCCTTGCACAGTCGTCAGCAACGACTGGTGCAAAAACTATGTTAGCATCTATTATAGTGCAAAAGATACAATAACAGAAGCTCTTTCCATTACACCAAACAGAATATATCACGATTTTAGTTTTTTCTTGAATGACGTTCCCCAACAACTTTATTTTGACAGATAGATCAAGAAACGTATAATCCTCGTAATGCAAGTATATTCAGTGTCATATAACGAGTCTAAAAACTGATAAAAGGCAATTTTTCTAATTGACCATGTTTGAGTTACGACCCTTAGCGGCCATCGTAAAAGCTTGAAAATAATTTCCAGCAATTTCTCTTGATCATTTTTGCTACATTTTGAGATGAAACCGGTACAGAATGGCCAGATTTCGAGCAAATTACAAGTACTGTCCTCGCCAGGAAAGTTTACCGCTACGTCACTAATTTATAAATTTAGTTCTCCAATTTGCTTACACTGTCTTCTCATATAAAACAGTGAATAAGGATGGTGAACATTCGTAGTGCATTTGACGAAATCGACATACGGTATTGAATAAGCAAATGTGGTAGAAAGAGTAAACCTACAAACGCGAAATCAATTTGTTTTATATGCATATGAATTTAATTCTCATTTGACTAATACTACATGACCTCCATTTGTTTATTTATCCTTTGAGCGTTTCCTCATTTCCTACATTTACTTCTTTTAATCATCATTTATTCCACACTTTAAAGAAAATGGGGGTCCCCTGCTATCAGTATCTGAGAAGACGGTAGAAATAGCAAGTCTCGAGCTGCATCTAACCCTGTATAAAACAAAATCTGACCATCTACCTGAAACAGCCAAAATGGGCGTAAGGAATACGTTATACAAGTATGTATGCACAAAGTGTGTAATATTACATCACAATCTTTTACACATGTTTGACATACTAATTTATTTGCAGAAAAACATGTCATAGTTGCAAGTTTAAATGCAGAAATTCGTAACATCCACATATTAATAAGTGACAGAAGTCTACATCGTGCAATCCAGTGGCTAGGATTCAAATTCAAAAAAGAATTCAACTGTAGAGCTTTATTGAAAAAAAGTTACATCGCAGAAATGCGAATTAAAGTTCTTAAACAATACATTAATTCACCTAATCGTCGACAAGTAAACTCTTTTAATCAAAATCATTATAGGCTAATTGTGTACGTCACACTGACAATGAAGCAATGGCATAAACGGGAAGAAATGTGTAACATCACAGTTGGAAAACTGATTATTAACATCGGAAACTATTCTGAAAGCTCGGATATAGATATTGACTCCGACTAGAAGTTTAATACTTTGACAACCATGTTTATACTTTGTTTATAATTAGTATAATACAAGTGCGTTAGTTCATATTTAATACAATAAATTTCTATTAGTAATGTATTTCAATTATGTAAGTACAATATATTTGTAAAATGCTTTTCAAGATGTTAATCACACGAATAATAGTTCAATTTTATTTAGGCACTTAACTTGCGAGGTGTAAACAGTGCAACTCGATAAGTTGTTCATGCAATTGTTTAACCTATAAATTTCATTTTCAAATTACGAATTGTATGATTGTGTATCAGCAACTTACAACACAACCATCCTCCTGTCTTTATAATTCCGTTGCAATTATTAAATGTTTACATTTTTCAAGGATATTGTTTTTCAACCATTATCATTACGATAATCAACGTTCTTTAATTTTTACAAAATATACTCAGTGACATGGAAATTTCAAGACCAAGAAGGGGTAGGAATTTTTTGACCAAACTTGACAGAAACGTTTAACTACTAAAAGGTGGCAATTGATTAAAATTTCATTCATATGGATCAAGCGGTAGGTAATGGCTTACCTTACAGTTCGTTCAGTTTTTTCGAACAATTTTATGAGGTGTATATTGTGCGAGATTGTGTCCTGTTCTTTATTGTTTTCGCTTGAGATTGTTTGCTTTGAGGGTGTGATCATGCCTAGAGTGCGCCAAAGTGGAAATTACCGCCAATTAAGCGAATTCGACAGAGGTCGTATTGCTGGTTTGCGCGAAGGTGGTTTTTCGTTTAGAAAAACCCAAATCACCTTAACCGGAACCAAACCACCATCGTGCGGTGCTATCAGGCATGAACTAGGGAAGGTCAAGAACGTCGCAAAAGAGGAACCGGGGGGAGGGGGGGCAAGAAGAACAAATGAGGTGCATGACCGCCATCTTCAACTTATGCCAAAAAGAGACCGATTCTCAAGTATCAGATCAATTGCCAATCAATGGTTAGCTAACAAAGGGCGTCCTGTAACCCTTCGAACGGTTTACCGCAGAATCAGAGCTTTCGGCTTACAATCCTATCGGCCACATCTGGTTACCACTAACGGCTCAACATCGACGGCAACGTTTGGGGTGGTGTAGGTTGCGACTGCACTGGAACCAACAGTGACATAGGGTGGTGTTCACTGATGAATCCCGATTCTGTTTGGGGATGCATGATAGCCGTATGAGGGTCAGACGGAGACGTGCGGAACATCGAAATGTTGAATTTTCTGTTGCGAGGCTTGGTATTCATCCGAGGCAATATGAACGCCCAACGATATGTGGACGAGCTGGTAGAACCCCCATATTCTTCCATTTCTTCAGCAGTTGGAAGACCCACTTTTGCAGCAGGATAATATCCGTCCCCATACTATAAGACGTTTTTTGGACCGATTTGCAGAGGATAATGTTAATCTCTTGCCATTTCCACCCAGGACTCCCGACCTTTCGTCCATCGAGCACGTTTGGGACATTATGGGGAGAAGACTCAGAATCTTGCAGCATCCTCCGCAGACACTGCAAGCTCTACAGCACGAATTACAGTTTACTTGAGACACAATACCTCAAGAGGACATCGACCATTTGCTAAAATCGATGCCACGATTAGTGGGGGAGTGTGTAACCAACAGGAGGGACCAGCCCATTATTAATAAAAATTATGTGTATATTTTGTTCTTTTTTTTTAATTTTAATCAACTGCTACTCTTTAGTAATTGAACGTTTCTGCCAAGTTTGGTCAAAAAATTCCTACCCCTTCTTGGTGTTGCAATTTCCATGTCACTGAGAATAAATCACAATAAATAAGTAATTGTATTTTAGAATTCTGCAGCTTTAAATGCTACCATCTCGGGGTATATTTTCTAATCAGAATTTATTATAACGAAAATAATTTTGACTCATGTTTTTCATATTACACCATATGATTGTACATGATGACGTACCGGTCAACTTTCCTGGCGAGCATAATAAATTATTTTCTGTCCCTTTTCATTTTCTCGCAATCCTTCAAATGGCAATGTTGGGCTATTTCTAAAAAATTCTCGTCACTTGACGAGAGAGAAATAATGCTAAAAGTATGATTTACGCAACTCTTAGTGTAGATTAGGACGGTGCGGTCAAAAATGAAATATAGTGCAAGTTTTTTGAGTTATGTTTTTTTAATAGGAGCTATACATCATTTTTTTTCCTTTTATTAAAAAGCTTGTTTCTTGTACTTTTTAGAAATATAAAAAAAATAATATTATTTTCAGTAACTACAAAGTCACACAATCAATACAGTAGTAATTGATATATTTAAGGAGCCTTGACAATATACTGCAAATCAGTCATCGTACAAAAACAAGCTTAAATTAATCATCACAAAAATGATATTTCGGCGTTCTCTAAAACTGAAGCTTCTTTTATACAACTAACACATAGAGAGGATTTTAGAAAAAAAATTAAATGAAATACCAAATGTAATTTTTCATTAGAACCTTTTGGTTACATATGGAAACGCAGAATACTAGCAAGGTCTAAAATATATCAATTACTGCGGTGTTTATTCTGTAACCTAAGTAACACTTTTACTATATCTCATAAAACAAGCAAGTTATAACAATTTATGAAAATAGGAAATAAATGACTAGTGGAGGGTATCGAAAAAATGAAAATAAATAGAAAACAATTGTTAAGCCAAAGAAGCTATCCTTTCAAATTTTACCCATAAGTTTTTATGTACCTCTATTCGAAATCTGGCCATCATACAATACGCAAAAGTGAAAAATAGATAAAAAGTATACCTGAATGCCAAAAGCAATTTAATTAGAATTCAGAATATAAAAACAACGCATTTCTCTGTATGAGATACATAAATTCCCATTTCCATAGCATACTAATGAAAAATACTGAACCCGGTATGCAACCTTGAGGAACACCTTTCATTTTTTCTCTTTAAAAATGCAACTTCAACCGAAAGTTTTATTTGTATGAAAGAGAAAAACATACGGACTATTGAACCAGCTGGTATGTTGTAAATTTATACATTTATGTATTACTGTGATATAATAAAACAGGTATACTCGTAGCAATGCTCGTAGCTTAAAAGGAATGACAACCTTACAAGGGAATAAATACATTACTTCTAACAATTAAAATGTATATTATAATATATGGCATACATAATATTTTAATTCCAAATCAAATTGTGTCATTAATAAAAATGTATTTTCTCGTATAGCTTAATAACAGTTACTGTTGCCATTTTTACAAAGTATATCCTTGTTTCGTTTGATGGAATTAGATTTATTATCCTTTAACTATAAAACGGCAGTGTTTTTATTGTATTAGCCGATTTTTTAACTATGTTTAACAACTGACTCGTTGAAGTTCAGTTTGTACATTTACATCTTATACCCTACTTTAAATAATCGTAACTACATCCAGTTTTTACCCCAACAAAACGTATTAGTTGTGAAAGGCAATTTTATAAGTGAAATTTTAATCTTACTTGGTAATGTGTGAGTGACACAAAACACTGATTCTGAATATTTTAGTCCTTTTTTTTGTCATTTTCGGATTCCTCGTTTAATTTTAAGGCCATGTCTTAATTTAAAATTTACCTTTCGAAAGAGTTATTTCGAAAAACGCTACGAATTTAGGAATCGTACTTTTAGGATCGTAAGAGGATCTAATAAGCTACATTGTGATATATTTGCATTCTAAAAAAGTCTTCCACAACCCAAAAAATGTGCCTCTGAAGTTCCATGATTTCAAACGCCCATAACTAGCTTATTTCAAATGGAATGCCCCAATTTTCTGAATCGCATCGTGTTCAGAATTCAAAATCTACAACTTTTGTTAACATGACCCTATACCTAACCGCAACCGTTTCCAAGTTTAAAAAAATTAATAGCAACTGGATGGTGCGCCCGCTCATTGCACGCGTATTGTTGCTAAAACATTGACATGTATATTCGAGGATTGATGGATTCAGCGTTTCTGAGCTTGGAATTGACCAGCTCGATCCCCAGATATCACACCTTTAGATTTATTTCTTTGGCGCACAATAAAAAAGTCTATAGTGAAGAAGCTATTTTTTTAGGTCGTTTATTAGCTTATAGATTATTTGCTTTCTTATTTACTTACTTATGTGTATTCTATTCTGCAAGCAGTTTAAGGGTCTTGTCTCTCTTCAGTCCTGGGTCTTCTTGCTTTTGGGTGTTTTAGTGTTGGAATTGTTTATGGTTTCAATTTTGTTGTTTTGTGAGGTAAAAAAAATTTATTATTAAATTACATTTTATTTGCTTCATTTACTCTTACAGTATGTATTGGTATTGTGTGTTGTGCGTTTTTTGGGGGTTTGGCCATTTTCCAGAGCGGAGGTGGGTCGTCATCATTTTAGTAGAGGGGCAGGGTTTTGCGAAGTAGGTAAGGGGTGTCGCCTAGGATCCTGTCGAAGTCTTCTGGTAAGTCATCTAGCAGTTGTGTCAGTAATGCAGGTAGGTGTTTCAGTTTTCTTTTAGGTTTTCTGGAGTTGTATAGTCGTCCGTTGTTGGTGTAGGAAGTTTTGAGTATGTTTTTGGTAGCGGTTTATATATTTTGTTTGTAATGTCTTAAGTCTGTAATGGGTTGTATGTTTGCTGTTTCTATTGACGGGTCGTTGGGGTGTCTGTAGTCCACTCGGTGGGTGTTTCGTAGTATGTTTCGTTCACAGGCGGCGATGAATTTTAGGGGTTGTAGTTGCACGTATCTTATTTGTAGGTTGATGTTATCTGTGGTTTGTCGAGGTTGTCTTGGAAGGTTGGGATGTCGGAATAGTATTGTTTGTGTTTTGTGGGGGTTGATGGTGACTCTGCACTGGTTGGCCCAGTTTGAGAATTGTTGTATTTGTTGTGCCATTAGTCCGTTTGCAGTATTGAAGACTTGAAAACAAGATTAACCAGGTGTTTACAAAATATATTTATTATAAATTGTTTATATTTCACTTATTTTGTTGTTTTGATTCATTGTTAAACTACTGATACCACAAGCGACCAAAGTAGATTTTTTAAGGGATGCAACAAAATTATATCCGACAACCGCCAATATTATAACGAATATCGTTCTTATAGAAAAAAATATAAACTAAAACTGAAACAAAAAAAAAAGCATATGTAAACTATCTAAGTACCAACAATTATAATCCTAAAAAAATGTGGGGTTTAATAAATACAAAAAAAAACGCACATTCTAAGGAAGTTGCCGAAATTGATCCAATTGAGTTTAATGAATATTTTGTTAATACTCCCTTACAAATTTCCTGTTAAGAACACCATCGATGATGGATGTTGAGTTTCTTTAGAATTTTTCATTTCTAGTTCTGGATCCTGAAGCATCATTTTTTTTGGAAAATTCTCACTTAAAGTAATACTTGATTAAGTACAAGTATTACTAACGCTTGGATAGGCGGATATAATTGAAATTATTCATTCGTCCACATCTTCGGCTTTCTAGTATAAAAGCATTCAATCCTAATTCTATACATATACAGACACTTCAATCGAAATTACATTGAATGTTCACTATCGGCTCGTTTGTCACCTGTAAGAGCTTCTCCGTATTACCTTCTGTTAGCTTCTCCGTATTACCTTCTTTTAGCTTCTCCGTATTACCTTCTTTTTTTGCATCTCTCTACTACATATTTTTCTGCTCACATTGTACTGTTACGTTACATCCAAAATATATGGTTACCGCTGAAAGGCATAAGATTCTTGCTGACGTTCATGACCATATACGTGAAGGCTGCTAGATCATTGGAATGGTACACGAAATTCGCAAGATCAAATAAGTAATAGTTTCAACAATAAAGGTCAGATATTTTTTTCTTTCTCTATCACCTGGTTACACGATTGTGTTTCCAAACTTCAATTACACCGAGGAGGTTCGTAGTGAATTCCTATAATGAAAATAAATGGACTGATATTATTACTTTTGTAATCAAATAATCGAAAGTTGTTACCTCTTATCTACATTTATATATTTATGGTACTTCCAGCAGTTCACTTTCACAAAATTCCTTTTTTTTTTCTAAAACGGTATATATATATATATATATATATATATATATATATATATATATATATATATATATATATATTCACTAATTCAGTTCTGAATATTTTTGTACTCAATCATAATTAAAACTTTAATTAAATCATTAAAATAGATAGACCAGATAAAGAGTTTTTAGCTTCCATTTTGGGACTAATTAATTCTAACTTCTGTGGCTACATTCAACCAACGATTTAACTCCTACTGTAATTGTAATATACCGGGTGTAACGATTATCTGAATTATGTGAACTACTGCAAATGTTAAACATTTAATTGTATATGAATTTGTAATTTTTATCTCATAATCTTTATGTGTGATGTACATTACCTTTCTTGTGGACAAGGTTGTTCGGGCCAATTTACTTCCTATAAATTTGTAGATTATTGTAGTTATTTACTGTGAACCGAACAAGCTTTTTTCTATTTACTATATACAGTGTGACGCGTAAGGCAAACACGTTCCTTAATTAAATTCCTTATTATTTTTTTCTCTTACTGAACATCCCAATGGGATTATGTGTGAAATTAGCCAATTCCGAGTACGAATAGTAAGATCTTACAACGGCCGGAAGGAGGCATATAATAATTTTACTTTTATTTTCATTTTAATTGAAATTTAAATTATAATTTATCGTGGGCATAAGCTGAGGCTATATATTTATTTAATTCTTTTGTCAAAATACCGACAATAAAAATTACTTTATCGGGGGATTTGTCGACTCATTTCTACTTCCTCCTTTCATTCTTATTTCTTTCTTTTTCTTTTTTTTGTAAATCCTGTTTCAGGATTTACTCTCCTTTCAACACTAGTTGAGTACTTCCTTATTAAAGCCTGTGGCGCCTAATCATATCCGATTCCTATCTAACCAGACTACTATCGATTTAAGCTACACCTCCACAACAACCACGCATCCGAGTGCTCTGCGGTCTTCCGGCCGTACGCCTGAGTTTAGTCGAGCTCACTCATTCTTTTTATGTCATTTGCTGGTTAGACACGTGGCAAACACACTGTACAAATGAAAATTCCCAAATCGTAAGACGTTAACTTGAATACTTTTTAAGTATCCCTCGTATACCTGTAAATTTATATTTCTTAATAATATAAAACTTTGAATTAAATTTAGAAAATTCTAAATAAAGTAAACGAAATCGGTTTAATAATAAATTGTTATCTCAACAAAATGTTTGTTAATTGCTGAATAATTCAAACATAGAGCGGTTAGTGCTTGTATCATCAATAATATCTTTATATTTTATTAATACTTCATCTTTAAAATCGTATTTAGACATTCATTAATAGGTTTAAACTTTAATACTTCAAAACTGTAATTTATGCTCAATAAAAAAAAATAATAGGTGCTTTGTTATGAGTGTTCTGCATTAATATTTCAAAGCTGAAATGAAATTTTGTGATCGATCTGGCTCATTACGCAATTTCCAATCGATCCTTAAATTCGAAAATATGCAAAGACTAATTTCACTTATCAGAAGGTGTAACCAGTTAGGCACACAATTGACACAAATAAACGACAAAATAAATTAAACTGTGGATATATATATATATATATATATATATATATATATATATATATATATATATATATATATATATATATATTGACAAATTCGCACATCAATACATTAAGACTAAAATTCCCCAATTGCTAACACTAAATACAACAAAATAGCTGAAGTTCGATTACCTTTTTTTTCTTTGAACGAGCCGTAATTAACGCAACAATAACAAAAAAATATATATACTTAAAATATAATCGTAAATGTCTTGGTTCACTAAAATTTAAATATAATTCTTACGTATTATATTAATTAATCCTTTTTCGGTGCGGTAGTTGTAGTCCATATGATCTGCTTTCGGTAATCCTTTTTTTAAATTCTTAGATGCATTATGCACAAAACACAAGAGGTAGCCGTATTTGCCCTACGCACTCGGCTGTAGTACTCACTAACGCAGTGTCTATGGTTTGTTCACTCGCATATCGGGTATAGTGGCTCTTTAGTCTAACATCAGATCACATTCCTTTATACACAGTAGCAAAAAGACCAGTAGTTTTACCAGTGCCGTATCAACAAAAATTTACTCAAAACATTATTTCTCATCCAAATTTAACGCTTTCAACATGAAAATCTTTCTACAACATTCAAATATTCGTTCACACGATAATCAATGCCTCACTAAATTACAGTGGCGTATCAATTACACCAACTTACATTACACATACACAAAAAAAAATTCTTTTCATGCAAACTCACTTCAGCTACATTAAAAACACGTTACATACGTTATCAAAACACTACACATCCACGGTACATCAAAATAATCTTACATAATACGTTAGCAATTTATTTTCAACCGTTACCAGTGGCGTAGCTTAATTCTTAAACATATGAATTTTTGTTATAAGATTCATGTTTCAATACGAATAGCGTTTACCAATTCGTTGTACATTACACATTTGTGCCGAAAACATCAGCATTGAATTTATTTGAAACGTTACAACCAGTATTGCGTAACTATCGTTCCAAACATGCAACACACTCTCACAAGCACATGCCTTAGGGGCCACAAATAAACTCAATACTAAATAAAAACAAAATAATGCTAAATTCGAGATAACAAAAACAAACAAAAAATGTAGCCAAACGATGGTTTCACTTCATCTTGCATCCTACATACCTTTCATTTGATCGATGTTTTGGGCGAGTTAAAACATTTTAATATGGAAATGACGTACATAAAATACTACGGAAAGAATTCAGGACGTGTATTGTAAAGATTGAAGGTTACAGCTATTTCCGGGTATCCAGTTTGATAACGTTAATCTACCTTCGCAAATTTCGTAATATTGTTTGCAGAACTATATAATATTGAAAAAGTGGAGCAGGGGCGAAGAAGAAGGGAAGAAACATTCGATGAACATTTTACAAGCATGAGTAATAGAGGTATTTCTAAAAAAACAACTTATTAAAATAGAACATTTTTAATAAATCACAAAATAGCCATAAGCAAAATTCCGATGAAGCGTTAATACTTTGTTGCGGGATATAATTAAAAAAAAATCATCTGATTAATTCGTGCCTGTCCAATGCAAAATGAAAGAAAATCAATGGAAAAATACTAATACAGCAACTGTTAATGTAAATTCGCCAAATAAGAACGTTTTTGCAAGGATTTAACACAGTTGAACGTAAAGAAATATTACCGTAATTAATTTTCCTCATTTACACCATACTAGATCGGACGTTAAATTTACATAAGCCTTGGTTTTCTTACTAAAACAACCTCCTTTTTCCCGACAAATTAATTAAACGCTTAATTTCAATTTTTATTTAATTTAAATATAAACAAATCGTTAACATGACTCAATTAGGTTAAGATTAGATTATAAATTTTAACATATTTTTGATTACCATTTATTATAATTGATGTGATAATAGAAAACTATGTAAGATTTGTGTTGGGAAAAACAGCGTGATCGATTTTTAATCACACTATCAACAATCCGTCATATTTAAATCTAATCTATCAATCTACTTCAATGCCAATTATGTAAGCGGTGAAAAAGATTTCATAATAAAAAATCATCAAAAATTAGTGTAGGTGCGTGTGATTGTTATTTCGACCTGAGGGGAAGAACTATTAATAATACAGTTAGTTATATTCTCTCAAATAAGATTCCAGTAAATTAGCAACGACCTTTTAGGTCTCTGTAATTAGATGAAATTATACATAAAAAATTATAAAGAAAACGTATAGCGTAGTAGCCTTCAGGGAAGAATCATCAATTATATTCATTTTAGATTATATACGATATTTACTTCCAAGGAAGTTTCAATTTAGTCACATACTGTGGATTGTTCTCAAGTGCTTTTACCGATATTACAAAAATTCTATTGTATTTTCTTGAATAGAAAGGATCTATTTATTTATAGTTACAATTAAAGTTATTGAATTACGATGGTAAAAAACCCACGCTTCCATTTAGTAAGTGTTTTAATTGTGAAACAATACTTCTTTCTTAATGCCTAAAAATGTCATTAAAACGGAATAACAATATTCAATAATTCACTTTTCTCTGTTATTAGCGCATACGCATAATAAAAAGGAGTTTTTTTTTTTCTCAAAAACGAAGCAAAATACAATAAAAAATCAAGAGATATAAAAGTTTTTAGTTGCTTAATGCGAAATAAATATTAAAGTTTTAAAGCAAAAATATTGGTTAAGGTGCTCCCCGATACGCCACTGTTAGAATTGAGCTAAATAAGCCAGTGTCTACCATAAATAACACTGCCAAATTCCAACAAAATCGCGTGAAGAATTATTAAGGTTTTTACAATACGATTTGACGAGATTGACTCCGTGTATCTTGACAACAAAGCATCACCGGACCTATGTTTATAGAAAATTTTCGTCACCGTCTTGAAGTTTGGTCAAGTACTTAAATAACATGCTGTATATACAGAGAGATTCAGGTTTAATCTTAATAACTGCAGGAATCGAGAGAACACATGAAAATAATAGGGATTTGTCCTAAGAACTATTGCCCTAATACGCTAGATTTTTGGCCAAAATTCTTACTATTGTACGATCGAGTTACAAACATAAACTTTACGTAGATTGCCTTGGATAACAAAATCGATGGGTTTTCTGCAAATTGATGTGTCAGTGTTAGTATCGATCAACAATTACAAACGACAATGCCAAGAACGTTTTCAAATGAAAAATATGCCGATATCCATTATGCTTGTGGATTCTGCGACGACAATTCTAACGCGGCAGTTGAAGAGAACTGAGCGCCTTTTCCAAACGCGGAATTTTCCGAATTTTTTTGTGAACGCCAATTCAAGCGTACGTTACTCAGCAGCTCCAAATGCCTCGATCGCGAGTATTTAGGGTGCTCGAGCTTTTCATCTGCAACCCGTCCTAGGTTTGCGTCCGGGAGACTCTAAAAAGTGCCTAAACTTTTGTAGATGGGTCTTACAAGCAGCAGAAATAAATCCATAATTTTTACATAACATTTTTTGGACTGATGAAAGCAATTTGACAAACAATGAAAATTGTAAATTACCACAACCTTCAAGTATTGACCCATGATAATCCTCGGTGTATTAGAGAATCATCGTTTCAGTATCAATTCAACGCAAATGCGTGAGTTGGTGGAGAAAACACTCTTTGTGGACCGCATTTTTACCTCCTCGCTTAAATGCAAATTAATTTTGTAATTTTATGGAAAATTTGCTTCAGGACTTGCTTGAAGATGTTCCTTTAAATTTGCGCCAAAAAAGTTGCATCGAGTTAGATTGTGCTCCAGCGCATTATGAGCGGCAAGTTTGGCAGTGGTTGGATGAAAATTATCATCATCGATGAAACGAACGTATCGGAAACAATAACAAATTGGATTTCTGGTAAAGGGCCAGTTGCTTGGTCACCACGGTAACCCGATTTGAATTGATTAGAGCATTTTGTTTAGGGCCATCTCAAAGACATAGTGTATCATAAACTAGTAGGGGCGAGGAACTAATCAAAATAATGTCTAATGGATGTCGTGAACTAAATAATAATTGTGTCATTTCGAACAGTTGCTGTAATCCTAATTGTTCATTTGTTACATAATTTTTTGTTTGTTGATTGATTGATGTTTCTGAATAGTCTTACTCCTAAATGCTAGATGTCAGTTTGGAAATATCACTCCACTGCATGCTGTATAACTAGGTTGTTACGAATTTTGGCCGAGAACTCAAAAATGCATAAAAATAAAAATTTGTTGGTAAAGAACTGGGGAAGCACGCTGTAAGATTAAATTAAATCAGTTGCTTGATACAAAAAAATTCTGATGGGTAGAAGAGTACGCGATCCCCCAAAAGATATCACCCGGAAAACCGATTGCGCCAAAATCATAGTCATAATCCATTTAGTGTGCCTGCCAAATTCAGAAATCGCATATATTTCCGTTTAAGGTAGTAAGAAAACATATTTAAACAATTTTGGAGCACTGGTAAGAAAGCGTTTTAGGACAATCGTTCATAGGACAAAGCCCCATTATTTTCACGTGTTCTATCGATTTCTGAAGTTATCAAGATTAAACCTGCATAACCCTTATATACAGCGTTTTTTTAAATCATTGTTTCGTAAAAATCTTAATCCTTCGCCGGTTTTGTTGAAATTTGGCAGTTATTTATGATAGAAAGAGGCTGACTTAGCTCTAACTGGATTAAAATTATTAAGTCCAGTAGCGTACCGTGGAGCATCTAAACCAATATTTTTCACCAAAAAAAATGTGCGCCTCTGTATATATATATATATATATATATATATATATATATATATATATATATATATATATATATATATATATATATATATATATATATATATATATATATATAAATAGGGTTTGGAAGGTCGATACAAAACTTTGCGGAGCTGACAGTGGACATCATTTAGACTGCATTAATTCAACCATACCTTAGTACAAAGTCATACGGTTTTTGGACTTTCGAGACTTTGGTGTTTTTTTTTTACAAAAATCCGTTTTCTCATATTTTTACCCTAGTAACACATCAGTGGAAAATTACACCTTGGTTATTTTTATTTTTTTAAGTAATGGAGTGTATACCCTTTCTGTGAATTTACGCAACAAATAACCAAAGTGACTAAACAAGCAATGAATCACATTTAATGTTAAAAAGTACGTTTATTATCTTCCTAACGGTGTATCACATGTCACCGTAATTGGTCAATTCCAAGAACTACAATGCAAAAACTGATAAGTGTAATTAAACAAAGAAAAGTCTCTGATCATAAAACAGGTCCCTTTAGTCAGATGAATAAACTTTGTAATAAAACCGTGTCAAGTTGCTGTTCCACTGCTTCGACGTTGAACTCACGTCACGTGTACCTACAATTAATATCGTTTTGAAGTAAATACTAGTTGGTGAAAAGGCAGCTTTTTACTAATGAGTACGCGAATATTATTTACATGTACGGCAGAACGGATGGCAATAGATTAGAAGCACGTCGCTTGTATCCTGATAGAAGATTTCCTACCGTCAGAGTGTTTTACAACACACATTGTCGTTTTTACGAGACTGGCAATGTCCAACGTAGAGAACCTGGGGTTAATTCAGATCGCCACCCTCCAGAAGTCGACAATCTAATCCTGCAAGCTTTTGAAGACGATCCCACGACGAGCACAAGAAAACTTGCTGCTGATCTTGGTTCGTCAGTATGGAAGGTTTGGAGCACCATTAACCGTGAAGGAAAATATCCTTTCCATGGCACAGGTGTACAAGGACTTGAAGATGGCGATACTGTGCGTAGAATCAAATTTTCTCGTTTTCGTTTGGACAGAGATATCGAAGATTAAGTATTTTATGGACCGACGAGTCCAATTTCTTAAAAAAGGTATCGCAAATTTCCATAATCTACACGAATGAGTAAATAAAGGTGAAAATCTCCAATGGAAAGCAAGTTTCCTCCCAGCACAAATTTTCTGAAAATGTGTGGGCAGGTGTCATTGGAAGAAATCTACTTGGGCCATATCTTTTCCCCAACAGATTGAACGGGGACAATTACCTACAAAAAAGGATCTGCTCGAATTGCTTAATGGGGTGCCAATTGCAGAAAGTCCCATCATGTTTCAAAATCACAGATGTCCAACCCATTACCGTCTAATACTACGTCAGTATTTGGACGACATTTTTCCCAATAGTTGGATCGGTCGAGGTGGACCATTTCCATGACCTGCCAGATCGCCGGACTTAACACCACTTAATTTCTTCGTATAGGGACGAGCCAAAGAATTAATTTATACAGAAGAAATTCAAACAAGAGAACGTTTAGTGAGAAAGATTGAAAAAGCTTTCGTAAAAATGCAAGAGCTAATGATACTACGCACAATAACAGAAGTTAGTTGTTGGACGCGAGCCTTTATTAGGAACAATGGTTTACACTTTAAACAAGAATAAATACATATGTGTTCAATGTTTAAATTGAGAAACTTCAATTTCCCAACAGTTATCAGTTTTTGCATTGTAGTTCTTGGAATTAACCAATTACGGCGACATGTGATACACCGTTCGGAAGATAATAAACCACAGATATTTTGAAACGTATTTCAACATCTAAGACAATTCCATTTTTTAATGATACTTCATCGAAAATGTGATTTGTCATTTTACGAAAAAGTCTTTTTTAAAATTAAATGTGATTCATTGCTTGTTTGGTCGCTTTGGTTATTTGTTGTGTAAATTCACAGAAAAGATATACGCTTAAAAATATAAAAACAACCAAGGTGTAATGTTCCACTGATGTGTTATTGGGGTAAAATATGAGAAACGTGTAACTTTTTGGCGCTAATGTCATAAACGTCAGATTTGCTCCTCCCTATTGGAGATACCCCTTACATTTTTTCAAATGGCTTTCGGTATCAAATCATACCTCATTTAAAAGGTCTGGTAAATCTCTATTGAATCATATGTTTTTGCTTTTGATACCATCCTTCCATTGTTATTTAATCGTTGTTTAAAAGGGAGTCTCTTAAACTCTTCAGATGGCCTCTTTTTTGAGGGGGTATTTGAAATCTGGGGTCTACAAAACACAACCAACATTTCTTGATGATTTAAGACAGCGCATTATTCAAATTTGCAGAGATATAAAAAAACACTCCAAAAAGTGCGACAGGAATTTGAAAATAGACTTTACCATTACCTAAATGTTAATGGTGGTTAATTTAATTGTAACTTTTTATTGTGACCTTTAAAAATTTTTTGTCATAACATAATACGGAGGCATCTAAAAGTTTAAAGGTACTCCATTTTAAACAACAATTAAATAACAATGGAAGGCTGGTATCGAAGGCAAAAACATATGATTGAATAGAGATTTAACAGACCTTTTAAAAGAGGTATGGCTTGATACCTAAAGCCATTTGAAAAATGTAAGGGTATTTCCGGTAGGGGGTTATCTCTGACGTTTACGACATTAACGCCAAAAAGTGTCCCCTCAAGTTAAAAGTTGACGTTATTCGGCATTTCTTTCTAACACGGCTCATTTGTGAAATATTAAAGGTGAGTCCTTTTCAAATTAACCATAAAGTGTGATAAATGCTTGAATGCAGAATAAAAAGCTTTTCTACTATTATGTATAAAAAATCAGGATCGTATTTAAAAAAAAACAAAGTTGATGATGGTTACTGGAAAACGAAACTTTGGATTCCAATTTGTGCATGCCATGTTAAATAACGTTAAAAACACCTGTATAAGGTTCTCTCACTTTTATTTAACATCAACCACAAAAACGAAATCGTGAAAATTCGCTTTTGTCGCATAACTTAGGACGGTTCGGAATTTAGTCAGTTTAAATATGTCATTTTGATAAAGTCCATATATATATATATATATATATATATATATATATATATATATATATATATATATAGTGCGGATGATAAGTCTTACCCCCTCTTTAATATTCGTTACTGAAGACAAAATTGAAAAACGCTCGGACACGTCAATTTTATTTCAAACGAGGTGTTTTTAACAAAAAAATTGTCACCCTTTCACCCCTCATCTTGACAGCTACCCCTATTTTTTAAATATCAAGGGCGGCGATACATCGTTGGAAAAGATTTTAAAAGTAGAATTCAAAAATTATCATTTTAATTTTTTAAATAAAAATAAACAAACAAATAATATTAAATTAAATCTTCAAAATAAATGAACTGACAAATTATCTAATTAACAACTTAATTACTGCAGGTGTTCAAATTGTTCTCCATTTACTTCCTGGCAGAAGTAGATTCTTTGTTTGGTTTCCTCCCTAACTCTTAGTAGGGTCTGCATATCAATTCTGTTGCATTCTTCGAATATTTTTGACGAAGTTCAAGTGTCATCAACTGGCTCGCATACACTTTGGATTTAAGGTAACCCCATAGGAAAAAATCCATAGGAGTCATATCTGGTGACCCAGGTGGCCACTCAATGAACCCACGACGCCCAATCCATCTCCTCGGATATAAATTATTTAAAAATTTCGAAGTCGAGCAGCGTAATGTGGCGTAGCTCCATCTTGTTGAAAACAATATCTTGATTGAATTCAGCTGGGTTGTGCTAACCACATCATTAATTGCAGGGATTATTTGTGTTTCCAATAGGTTAAGGTAGCTATCCCCCGTTAAGTTACCTTCGATAAAAAAGGGCCTATAATGTGATTCCCTAGTATACCTGCCCAAACATTTAATTAGTTGGGTATCTGTTGGCACTCTCGAAACAATCGAGGATTTTCGTCAGACCAATATCTTATGTTTTGTCGATGTACATGACCGTTTAAATAGAATGTAGCTTCATCGGAAAAACAAATATTGTAAGTAATTTGGATCTTGTGTAATATTATTATCCATAATTTCACAATATTGCATTGTCGATCTGGATCATCCTCTGTCAATTCATGCACCATTTTATTTTATATGGGTGAAATTTGCTTCTTTAAAGTGATTAAAACGTTAATTACTTCGATTCGCATTGATTACTGCTTGAACTCGGATCGGATTCAACAAATTGGGATACAATATCTGCTTGTTTTTCCTCAGAAGTCTTATTTCTACCAACCCGTTCGAGGGCGGGGTTATCCCTGACGTTTACGACATTAACGCCAAAAGAGTCCCCTCAAGTTAAAAGTTGAGTGTCCGTGTGTGTCCGTGTGAATGTGTGTGTGTGTCCGTGTGTCCGTGTGTGTCCGTGTGTGTCCGTGTGTGTCGTGTGGCGGTGCGTGCGTGGTGTGTGCGTATGTGTGTGGGCGTGCGCGCTGGATGTAACTTAAACAATTAAATTTAACTCTTTATGCTTATTATAAAGGCATAGCTATTTGTGTATATGCTCTGTTAGTGGTTAGAATGGTACTAATTTTAGGTGCAGGATCGATCTACCTGGCACTGTAATACATGAGCTTGAATCACACAAGGATTTTTTTCTCAAGTGCTTGATTTTTTTATTCACTCGTAGGACTATCACTGTCATTTTATATTATATTTTGTTTTTAAAGGCGCGCAATTACTCATTAAAATTATTAATTAATGCAGAATTGTTTCAATTTATTTAAACGGAAAATACGTTTGTTTGTCAACATGAGCGAATTGATTTTATCGAACTTACCTCTCACCTACTCCTTAAAGGTAGCAGGGTGTAGTGCTTATGTTTTAGGTTTACTTGTGTTTTTTTACTTGCATCAAATCTACAAATTTTACACATCCTTCTCGACTCTAGCGCTTCTGGTGCTTTCTGAACTACTGGTTTCCTTGCCTTCTGATGCTGTACTAATGTGACACCCTTATGAAAAATACTACATTACAAAAACATGTAGACGGAACAAAACAAAACAGGTGGAGATCGTAGTGACTAGAACATACTCTAGTACACTATCGCAATTAAATTTATAGTAGGTATTTAGAATTGTTAAATGTGTTAGCAATTATACCGTTAAGCTTTATTAAGTTCATTTAACTTATAGAATTCATGCAATTAACTTAATTGATTGTTAAATTTTTAATTGACGCTCATCTCCGCTAATTTAGTATGTGACAGTTTTCAACATTTTTACTATTTTGTTTCCTTCTTTTTTATTTGGTTGACGATGCCACTTCTATATTTAACTGCGAGTAAAATAATTGGACTGTAGTGTACACCAACATTCTGGACATTTTTTAAATTTTACATGATATATTTGGTATTCAGCTCTCTGTATCGACATCGTGCAATCAATAAATGAAGTAAAACGCTTTTAAAGCTCATCGGTGACGTAAATAGCACGAATGGTTTTGTAAACGAGTAAATTTATGTATGCATCACGAGAAATAGCCTTGCAGATGTGTGCAAGAGCTAATAAATGCAATTTTTTACATTAACAATATAGATGGTTTAGGTATGATATACTCAATTAAATCACAAGATATCAAATTCTACTTTATCATTAGCTTTTTATAAGTGTTCATGATTCAACACTCCTTTCAAATAGTTAACTAACGATAAGGTTAGTTTGATCACTTCAACGATTAAAAATCACAATGACAAATTTTAAGAAGTTTAAAATTACGTTCTTGGCAATGAATTTATAAAAAATCGGTTTCATTTACGTACATTGCACCCTTGAAAATGGTACATTTTTATACTTTCTTTTGTCTCGATCTATTTGAGACCGCTTTTATTGTCTACTCAAATCGTATTATAACCTTGGATACTTATATTTAAATACGTAAAAAATTCGCGTAACTTTAGACCTATTAATAAAGGTTTTTTTTACATATTAAAGAATTTCTCGGTCCGGAAATAAAGTCGGATATATGGGTACCTTTATGAGTAATGACGATTAAAAACGTATTAATTAAGAGTATTACGTGTGTCTAAGCCGAACTTGTAATAAGAGATTTAATGAATGGCAATGAAAAGATGACATTGATACACAGATTAGTTTTCAATAATTCTGTATCGACTATAAATTTTATTTTGAATTAATTGCTCATTTAATTTTTATATCAACACCTCTGCATTCAATGTCCACGTTAAACATTTTTTTTTGTTGATAAATATTAAAATTAATTTCTTATCCACTTAAAAGTACCCTGTAGAGCATGGAGGTTACGTGTTTATCATTATAATTAAAATTAGATTAGATCTTAAGTTTACACCAGAAGCAACATTACTTTATGACGTATATAGTTAAGTCGTAGTTGATTAGATCCCCGTAATGACTCACACCGCATATAGAATCATAATAAGGCTGCTTTTTGACGTCATCGTTTAGAATGAGAAGGTAATCTACTACTTCCAAAAATTCTAAAAAAATTGCTTAAACTGAAACAGCACAAAAGCTGTCCAATATCATAAACCATGCTATTGTACAGGATAAGTCAACGATAGCATAAAGTAGACTTGTGGTTTGGACGTTGGATTTGAGGAAACATTTATGGTGGGATTTACAAAAGAGTCACTTTAACACATTATCAGTTATTCAAGGTACGTCCAAAAAACACGGCCACATCTCAATTAGACAGTGCGTTAAAGGTTTTTTTACGCCACGGCAAGAATTTCGACATTAAATTTGGCACACAAGTGTAATCGAATATGCTCTTTTTAATTAAAATATTAAAACATATGGCAGCACTTCCAGTAATACCGGATACCGGAAGTTTGCACCAACTTTGTTATTTTAAACGGAATCACCTATTTTTTAATTTATTTGATTCTAATGCAACCTTTTTAATGTCTCGACATGCTTTACTCAAGCTGTTTTTGATAAAATCTATTTTTGAAATTTTTATTTAAAAATGCTCATATTAAATTTACGACCAATCTTTCCATCTCCTTATAAAATTATTCGTAAGATAACTTCCAAAGATACGATTGTATCATTAATCGTTTCCAACAATATTATTCCACTAATAAATTTATTGGGAGGTGGAAAGGCTGGCCCTTAACCCGTTAGCGCCCAGGATTTTATTTCGTTTCATTTTAATTTTGACACATAAAAAGTAATGTATTATAAGTAATAAACACTGTGCATGCTTCTTTTTTTATTTAAATAATGACAGTTAGCAACAATGAGGTGATACCATATGGTATCACCGGGCGTTCATGGGAGCTTTTGTAATATAAATAAAATGCTACAAAGGGAACAAAATGTATAATTACAGGCTAAAAATGTAGTAATATCTTGTATGATATAGCTCGAAACACTGGACACACAATCCCACGTCACATTTCTTGCACATGGTCCGTCCGAATGACCTGCAGCCTTCACCTTGACAACGTCTTCTTTGGCATGTACCTATGAAATGATCGGTCCTATCAAAACGGATGTCATTAGACCCAAGAACATCCCTTTGATTTGTACTTGCTGTTTTTGCTCTTCGAAATTGTAGATTACTACAATTTGGATGGTCTTTTCTATATAACATCCATGCATTATTTATCGCCACATGAATGGTATTGTTGAGGATCTTAAAGGAATAGATTGTTATTAACAGGAGACAACTGAGCTTAAAATAAAGGTTAGGAGGAAACCAAACAAAGAATCTACTTCGGCCAGGAAGTAAATGGAGAACATTTTGAACACCTGCAGTAATTAAGTTGTTAATTAGAATAATTTGTCCAGTTCAATTTATTTTTGAAGATTTAATTTAATATTATTTGTTTGTTTATTTTTATTCGTATTTTTATTTAAAAAATTAAAAATGATAATTTTGAATTCTACTTTTAAAATATTTTCCAACGATGTATCGTACGACCCCCTTGCTATTTAAAAAATGGAGGGGTAGCTGTCAAGGGAGGGTGAAAGGGTGACAATTTTTTTGTTAAAAACACCTCGTTTGAAATAAAAATTGACATGTCCGAGCGTTTTTCAATTTTGTCTTTAGTAACGGAGATTAAAGGGGGAGACTTATCATCCGCACTGTATATATATATATATATATATATATATATATATATATATATATATATATATAGGGTGTTCTAAAGTCCATCAGGAAACTCCGGAAGGAGATTCTAGGAGCTAAAATAATAGCAGTTTATAAGTAAATTTTTTTCGCAAGTTACGGCTTGTCAAAGACCAATTTTTTATTTTATATATGAACGATTCTGGTTTTACAAAGAGATAGCTTTAGATAGTGGAATTACACGAACAAAGTATGACAGATTCTCCTATTTTATAATAATAATAATAATACATTTGTAATACAGTGTGGCGTGCGTGTGTTCGCGTGTGTGTGTCTGTCTGTGTCTCCGAGTATCCGTGCGTCCGTGCGCCCGTGCGTGCGTTCGTGTGGTGTGCGTGTGTGTGTGTGTGTGGTGTGTGCGTGTGTGTGCGTGTGTGCGTGTGTGTGTGTGTGTGTGTGTGCGTGTGTGTGGTGTGTGGCGTGTGTGCGCTGTGTGTGGTGTGCGTGTGTGTGTGTGTGTGTGCGTGTGTGTGTGTGGTGCTGTGTGCGTGTGTGTGTGTGTGTGTGTGTGCGTGTGTGCGTGTGTGTGTGTGTGTGTGGTGTGTGCGTGTGTGTGTGTGTGTGTGTGCGTGTGTGTGTGTGTGTGTGTGGTGTCTGCGTCTGCGTGTGTCTGTGTGTCTGTGCGTGCGTGTGGTGCGTGTGTGGGTGGGTGTGGGTGTGTGTGCGTGTCGTGGTGCGTGGTGTGTGTGTGTGTGTGTGTGTGTGTGTGTGTGTGTGTGTGTGTGCGTGCGTGTGCGTGCGTGTGCGTGCGTGTGCGTGCGTGTGCGTGCGTGTGTGTGTCTGGTTTTACAAAGAGATAGCGTTAGATAGTGGAATTACACGAACAAAGTATGACAGATTCTCCTATTTTAATAATAATAATAATACATTTGTAATACAGTGTGGCGTGCGTGTGTTCGCGTGGGTGTGTCTGTGTCTCCGAGTATCCGTGTCCGTCCCGTGCGTCGTTCGTGGTGCGTGTGTGTCGTGTGTGTCGTGTGTGTGGTGTGTGCTGTGTGTGTGCGTGTGTGTGTGTGTGCGTGTGTGCGCGTGTGTGCGCGTGTGTGCTGTGGTGTGTGTGTGTGTGTGTGCGTGTGCGTGTGCGTGCGTGTGTGTGTGTGTGTGTGTGTGTGTGTGGCGTGTGTGCTGTGTGTGTGTGCGTGTGCGTGTGTGCGTGTGTGCTGTGCGTGTGTCGTGTGCGCGGTGTGTGTGCGTGTGTGCGTGTGTGCGGTGTGCGCTGTGTGCGCGTGTGTGCGTGTGTGTGCGTGTGTGTGTGCGTGTGTGCGCGTGTGCGCGTGTGCGCGTGTGGCGTGTGTGCGCGTGTGCGCTGTGTCGCGTGCGTGCGTGCGGCGTCGCGTGCGTGGCGTGCGTGGTGCGGTGCGTGCGTGCGTGTGCTGTGCGTGCGTGCGTGCGTGCGTGCGTGTGTGTGTGTGTGTGTGTGTGCGTGTGTCTGCGTCTGTGTCTGTGTGTCTGTGCGTGCGTGCGTGTGTGTGTGGTGGGTGTGTGTGTGCGTGTGCGTGCGTGTGTGTGTGTGTGTGTGTGTGTGTGTGTGTGCTGTGTGCGTGTGTGCGTGTGTGCTGTGTGCGTGTGTGCTGTGCGTGCGTGCGTGTGCGTGCGCGCTGCGTGTGTCGTGCGCGGTTGTGTGTGTCTGTGTCTGTGTCTGTGTCTGTGTCTGGGTCTGCGTCTGTGTCTGTGGCTGTGTCTGTGTGTCTGTGTGCGTTCGTGCGTGCGTGTGCGTTGGTGTGCGCGCGTGCGTGTACGTGTGTGTGTGTGTGTGTGTGTGTGTGTATGTGTGTGTGTGTGTGCGTGCGAGCGTGTGTGTGTGTGTGTGTGTGTGTGTGTGTGTGTGGTGTGTGGTATGTGGTGTGTGGTGTGTGTGCGTGGAGTGCCTGTGTGTGTGTGTGCGTGTATGCTGTGTGTGCTGTGAGTGCGTGTGTGTGTGTGTGTGTGTGCGTGCGTGCGTGTGTGCGTGCGTGTTGCGTGCGTGCGTGCGCGCTGGATGTAACAAACAATTAAATTTAACTCTTTGTGCTTATTATAAAGGCATAGCTATTTGTGTATATGCTCAGTGGTTAGAATGGTACTAATTTAGGTGCAGGATCGATCTACCTGGCACTCTAATACATGAGCTTGAATCACACAAGGAATTTTTCTCAAGTGCTTGATTTTTATTTACTCGTAGGGCTATCACTGTCATTTTATATTATATTTTGTTTTTAAAGGCGCGCAATTACTCATTAAAATTATTAATTAATGCAGAATTGTTTCAATTTATTTAAACGGAAAATACGTTTGTTTGTCAACATGAGCGAATTGATTTTATCGAACTTACCTCTCACCTACTCCTTAAAGGTAGCAGGGTGTAGTGCTTATGTTTTAGGTTTTCTTGTGTTTTTACTTGCATCAAATCTACAAATTTACACATCCTTCTCGACTCTAGCGCTTCTGGTGCTTTCTGAACTACTGGTTTCCTTGCCTTCTGATGCTGTACTAATGTGACACCCTTATGAAAAATACTACATTACAAAAACATGTAGACGGAACAAAACAAAACAGGTGGAGATCGTAGTGACTAGAACATACTCTAGTAAACTATCGCAATTAAATTTATAGTAGGTATTTAGAATTATTAAATGTGTTAGCAATTATACCGTTAAGCTTTATTAAGTTCATTTAACTTATAGAATTCATGCAATTAACTTAATTGATTGTTAAATTTTTAATTGACGCTCATCTCCGCTAATTTAGTATGTGACAGTTTTCAACATTTTTACTATTTTGTTTCCTTCTTTTTTATTTGGTTGACGATGCCACTTCTATATTTAACTGCGAGTAAAATAATTGGACTGTAGTGTACACCAACATTCTGGACATTTTTTAAATTTTACATGATATATTTGGTATTCAGCTCTCTGTATCGACATCGTGCAATCAATAAATGAAGTAAAACGCTTTTAAAGCTCATCGGTGACGTAAATAGCACGAATGGTTTTGTAAACGAGTAAATTTATGTATGCATCACGAGAAATAGCCTTGCAGATGTGTGCAAGAGCTAATAAATGCAATTTTTTACATTAACAATATAGATGGTTTAGGTATGATATACTCAATTAAATCACAAGATATCAAATTCTACTTTATCATTAGCTTTTTATAAGTGTTCATGATTCAACACTCCTTTCAAATAGTTAACTAACGATAAGGTTAGTTTGATCACTTCAACGATTAAAAATCACAATGACAAATTTTAAGAAGTTTAAAATTACGTTCTTGGCAATGAATTTATAAAAAATCGGTTTCATTTACGTACATTGCACCCTTGAAAATGGTACATTTTTATACTTTCTTTTGTCTCGATCTATTTGAGACCGCTTTTATTGTCTACTCAAATCGTATTATAACCTTGGATACTTATATTTAAATACGTAAAAAAAATTCGCGTAACTTTAGACCTATTAATAAAGGTTTTTTTTACATATTAAAGAATTTCTCGGTCCGGAAATAAAGTCGGATATATGGGTACCTTTATGAGTAATGACGATTAAAAACGTATTAATTAAGAGTATTACGTGTGTCTAAGCCGAACTTGTAATAAGAGATTTAATGAATGGCAATGAAAAGATGACATTGATACACAGATTAGTTTTCAATAATTCTGTATCGACTATAAATTTTATTTTGATTTAATTAATTGCTCATTTAATTTTTATATCAACACCTCTGCATTCAATGTCCACGTTAAACATTTTTTTTTGTTGATAAATATTAAAATTAATTTCTTATCCACTTAAAAGTACCCTGTAGAGCATGGAGGTTACGTGTTTATCATTATAATTAAAATTAGATTAGATCTTAAGTTTACACCAGAAGCAACATTACTTTATGACGTATATAGTTAAGTCGTAGTTGATTAGATCCCCGTAATGACTCACACCGCATATAGAATCATAATAAGGCTGCTTTTTGACGTCATCGTTTAGAATGAGAAGGTAATCTACTACTTCCAAAAATTCTAAAAAAATTGCTTAAACTGAAACAGCACAAAAGCTGTCCAATATCATAAACCATGCTATTGTACAGGATGAGTCAACGATAGCATAAAGTAGACTTGTGGTTTGGATGTTGGATTTGAGGAAACATTTATGGTGGGATTTACAAAAGAGTCACTTTAACACATTATCAGTTATTCAAGGTACGTCCAAAAAACACGGCCACATCTCAATTAGACAGTGCGTTAAAGGTTTTTTTACGCCACGGCAAGAATTTCGACATTAAATTTGGCACACAAGTGTAATCGAATATGCTCTTTTTAATTAAAATATTAAAACATATGGCAGCACTTCCAGTAATACCGGATACCGGAAGTTTGCACCAACTTTGTTATTTTAAACGGAATCACCTATTTTTTAATTTATTTGATTCTAATGCAACCTTTTTAATGTCTCGACATGCTTTACTCAAGCTGTTTTTGATAAAATCTATTTTTGAAATTTTTATTTAAAAAATGCTTCATATTAAATTTACGACCAATCTTTCCATCTCCTTATAAAATTATTCGTAAGATAACTTCCAAAGATACGATTGTATCATTAATCGTTTCCAACAATATTATTCCACTAATAAATTTATTGGGAGGTGGAAAGGCTGGCCCTTAACCCGTTAGCGCCCAGGATTTTATTTCGTTTCATTTTAATTTTGACACATAAAAAGTAATGTATTATAAGTAATAAACACTGTGCATGCTTCTTTTTTTATTTAAATAATGACAGTTAGCAACAATGAGGTGATACCATATGGTATCACCGGGCGTTCATGGGAGCTTTTGTAATATAAATAAAATGCTACAAAGGGAACAAAATGTATAATTACAGGCTAAAAATGTAGTAATATCTTGTATGATATAGCTCGAAACACTGGACACACAATCCCACGTCACATTTCTTGCACATGGTCCGTCCGAATGACCTGCAGCCTTCACCTTGACAACGTCTTCTTTGGCATGTACCTATGAAATGATCGGTCCTATCAAAACGGATGTCATTAGACCCAAGAACATCCCTTTGATTTGTACTTGCTGTTTTTGGCCTGGTTCCGTAACGGGTTAAATACACTTGAGCAATTTCTCTTCGAAATTGTAGATTACTACAATTTGGATGGTCTTTTCTATATAACATCCATGCATTATTTATCGCCACATGAATTAGCCATGTAACAATTGGCCAATACCATTTTTTGGAACGAATTGCTATTCTGTAGTTTCAGATACATTCACCCATTAAGTCCACTCCCCCCATATGTTTGTTACACATAGCAACACATTTAGGACGATTTACCACGATACGACGGCGTTGTCTAACCATCTGAGATAGAGTATTCCTGTATCTTTTTCAATTACGTGTTGATAGTGACCCCGATCATGTTTAGCAAATGTTTTTTTGTCTTCAAGGGGAAATGGTTGAGGAATACGATTTTCTCTAATTGTTCCAACAGCGCCATAACCAAGTGTGCGTAAGTAAGAAAATACGTTTGGACCACAAAAGAGATTATCTAAATATATGTTGTGTCTCAAATTTGTAACCGGTAGTTCTTTTAACATTAGATGTAGATTTAACTTTATTTTTCTTTTTTTCCTAGCATAATCTTAGTGCTTCGTTTATACATGGATCAGTTTCGAGTATCTCATTATTTATTTGGTACTGAGGAGTGTCTGGTAGAGCTTGGCAAATCCGATAAGTTTTCTACGACAACTTTGTCAACATTAACACCCAAACGTTGTGAATTTATAAGTTTTATTTCTGCTGGGGCTCGCAATTGTCGCCCTGTTAAATTATGTAAATTACCTGCATCTTCATCTCAGGAGTCCTCATCGCTGTCCACATTTACTTCAGAGGGCTCAACGTATATCTCATCTATTTGCTCTGCTAGCTCACTGTCATCAATAATCATATCTAATGCATCCGATAGCGAAAAACCAGGCCTACAAAAAAATAAGAATATGTATTATATGAAAATGTACATGAACAAAATGTTCTCTTATAAACGCCCGGTGATACCATACGGTATCAACGAGGTTTGAGTCCCACCCTGTTCAAAATGGTATGTTTTTGTAAAGATATTATTATATCACATATATATTTCAGGTATATGAAATAATTCTAACCATTTAAAACTAAAGTATATAAACTGTAATTAGTAAACAAATACTTACGCAAATTTTAGGTCCATATTTTGGGCATTCACAATAACACGCTCATAAATACAACGTTGTAGACGACACAATTCTTAAAGTAGAACTAAATGCGTAAACACATGCTAGAACTAGACAGCGTGGAAGGCACTATTGCCGGTATTACAAATATTGAAATAGATCTACAGCAAATGAGAAGCTGTCTTGAAAGTCAAATTAACCGATACCAAATGGTATCACCGGGCGTTAATGGGTTATCTTAGTAAGAAACAAAAGTACAACTTTGTACTTTGCAATGCCCTTCACTATAAGAGTCATCCGTAGGTAATAGTAAATGTCAAAAATCGTTACAGTTGGAGACCGGAGAAGTTGGCAACGCTTTGGAAGCAAGATTGTCGTTAACCCTACTTGCTTGGGCTGGTATTAATCCAACTTTATCCTGCTTCTTATTCCATCTCAGCAATACTTGAGATACGAATTTTTCAATTTTTGTTGCTGAATTCCTTATCAGCACCACAGGCAAAAGCAAGATCGTTCAAATCTATACCTCTCAGCAACACATTGCAAGCAGGATTATCCCGCTACGTGCTTGTGTCTACTTGATCCTACTTCTTATTCCACCTTAACAACAAGAGTCCTCTCCGAGATATACATTTTTCAATTTTTGAAGCTGATTTCCTTCTCAGCAACACATTAGAAGCGAAATCGTTGAAACCCACAGCACTTTGTGTCACTATGTGTCTAGTTTATCGTGATTCTTATTCCACCTCAAGAACCCACTACAGAGATATCAATTTTTTCATGTTTGTTGCTCACCTCCTACTCAGCAAAATATTAGAAGCAAGATTCTCCAAACCGTTACCTATTTGTGTTGCTTTTCATTCCATCTCAGCAATTCCACTCCTCTCCGAAATATGAATGTTTAAACTTTTGTTGTTTACTTGCTTCTTAACAACACATCGGAAGAACGATTATCCAAACAGTTACCTACTTATGTTACTATATGTCTACTTCGTCCCGCTTTTTACTGTGCTATAGCAATAGGAGTACTTCCCGAGATATGAATTTTTCAATTTTTGGTGCTGATTTTCCTCTCAGCAAGACATTGCAAGCAGAATTGTCCAAACCGTTACTTGCTTGTGTTGATATATGTGTCCTTTATTCTGCTTCTTAATGCCGCCTTAAGAACACATGCCATTCCCAAGATATATTTTTCAATTTTTATTGCTCATTTCCTTCTCAGCAAAACAAGTGAAAGTATGATGTCACTGAGTATAAGTTAAATAAAAGTGAGATAATGAAAGTGCAGGTTCGCGTCTGAAGAGACTCGGCGCTATTTTAGATTCAGTTGTGGAATTTGTGGATGAAAGAAATTTAAGTAAGGAGATTAAACCTTTTTTTGGTTTGTTACCACTGGTTTTTTTCTGTTTCTGCTTTCCCCGTTATTCAGACAAATGATGTTTAGTCTAAGTAATATTTTGTTGTTAGTTGTACTGTGTAAAAATAATTAATGATAAATAATTACGAACAATAATTTAGACCTCATGATTACGTAATATTCTGTCTTTTGTCGATATTTAACGAGTAATCGGAAATCCAAATAGATAACTGTTTGAGTGTTTATGTCATTGACAGTCACGCAAATTACAAGTTTATATAATCGAATGGATTTTATTAAAAATGTCTGTTTATGAAGTTGGGCTGTTTCCATATTTTAGATTTTATTATGAGTAGGGTTAACTAATTTGCTAATGTACGTAATGAATGCTGATTGAGATGGATTATACAGTATATGTATTATTATGTATGCTTATTAATTTTAGTTAGTTACTTTTAAACTTATTATGAATTTTATTTTGGAAATCTAAGGAGTTCCCGTTAAATGAAGTTATTATTATTAATATATGGTAAATTTTAGAAATTAATAATCACATTTAGCGGAATTATTACGAAAGGTAAAAGCTTTTCATGAGTTTAGTGAGATTTCAAGTGAGCTATTTTAAAATCGATGTTACAAGTTAGACCTAAGTGACTAGTTTACAGTCCCACTTTTAGATCATTTTCATAACGTTCTTCAAATTAGGCTAGTTAGAACCGCGCTGTTTGTCTGTGCTACTAGTGTAACCCGTAACAAGGAAAAGACATTCAGACTAAATCTAACTTAGAAATTCCGCTCTCTTATAAAATGTGGAAAGAAAAGGAGAAGGCAATGTGTTTCATCCCCCCTCCCCTTTAGAAGAGAACGGACTTTCCAACTTTCTGGGGGAGAAGATACTACCCCAGTATTCGGCTAAACAGCCGCACATGGTGTGCGTATACGCAGTGACCATACCGCTATAGGTGTATGAGGAAAACACCCTGAGAAACCTGATACAGGATAGACGGTAACGGGAATCGAATGCGTCGTGTTACCACCAATAGATCGGTTAAAATGGTGATTCGTATCATCATAATTGTAAATACTGCTTCGGTTTACATTGCATTCTTTTGAAAATTGTTGAAATGAATCTGTATAAAGTGCGTTTTAATCCGGATGTTCTCGCAAAACTATACACAATGTGATCTGGACCAGAATTGGTTCTTGGCAGCAAACAATTCCTAAAGTGGGATTTCTTTGTTAATTTTTTTTCAATATTTGAATAATAATCAACTTGCGGTTCCTGTCCTTTCGAAAGTAATATTTTGAATGTAAAATACGAAAAATAAAATAGTATTTAAAATACTTGTGTGAAATTAAAAAAAAACGAGATGTAGTCAAAGGGAATTTCAATTATTTTATGTAATTAAATAAGTTTTTGAAAATGATTTACAATGTATCCAAAATGAACTTATAAGTTGCAGACTAGTCAATTGTTTTTTTTTTTTTTTTAAATCTGAAACACTGGAACTGTGACAGGATCTGTAACAAACAAAATACACCCACGTACCACACAAAATTAAAAATTAAAAAACACCGAACGCGTTTCGATAGCTACGCGGTCGACCGCTGATGATGATAACGTAGCTATCGAAACGCGTTCGGTGTTTTTTGATTTTTAATTTTGTGTGGTACGTGGGTGTATTTCGCTTGTTTTTTTTTTGTTTAACTTTTGACTACAGCTTAAATAATTATTAAAAACTTGTCAAACATGCCCATAATATTTCTGACATCTAATTGTATAAAATAAGTGAAATTCTATTTAACAGGAATTTGACAATTACTTAAACTTTCTTTTGCGGTTTCAATCGCGTAGTTCAGCACTGCACCGACTAGAATTTTCTGTTTCAAACTTTCTATAAGAATACTAGTCATTTGTCAATCATTTAAAATCTTGTAATTTAATGCAAATTCTACCCAAAGGCAAGTAATAAGTATTATTTTAATTTACGTTTTTCACACCCAGAATATTACTTTCCAAACGGCGTAAAAACATCTATGGTTTATAAAACAGTGTGATTACCTACCAGGCTATAATTATACAGAGGTGTGCGTGCGTGCGGGTGCGTGTGTGTGCGTGCGTGCGGATGCGTGTGTGTGCGTGTGTTTGTGTGTTTAAATATACGTGCGTGTGAGTATATCCGCGGACGTGTGTGAGGGTGCGTCTCGTTTCTATATCCTTTCGTTTCCATCAAACGTCTGTCACATTTCAGCGCCCGTTTAATATTTATTTTGATGAAGTTGTCTCCGCCTTCTACCCGTTTCATCGTCGGTTCATAGCCGTCTCCTCCCGTCATGAGGCAGACCCTCATCTTCATTTCAACTCAGTCTCGTCTCGCTTTTGTCTTCGCCTCGTTTTAGGCTCATCCCCGTCTGTCCCCTCATGTTTCTTACCTACGGAATGCCCGACCTGGCTTCCAATTCGTCTCCGGTGCATTTTGTTGTATTCATTTCGTCTGTGCTCAGTCCCGGTTTCATGCATGTTATGCGTACGTCTCGTATTCGTCCCCGCTGTTCACTGTCTGTTCTCGTTACCGTCTCGTCCCCGTGTCGCCCACATCTCGCCCTCGTCTCGTCTTCATTTAGTTCGCCTCGCTTCCATCTCATCTAGTCTTCTCTTTGATATCGTCTTTGTTTCGTATCCCTTTTCGTCTGTTTCGCCTGTATTTTGTCGCCGTCTCCTTTCACCATCGTTTTCATTTCGTCTGCGTCTCATATCCGTCTCATGTTGACCTCATCTCCGTTTCGCCTCCGTATTGCCCCCGAATTATCTCGCTTCCGATTTGTTTCAAAATAATCTGTCTTATCTTTCTCCTCCTACATTACTTACTTCCTGTTTTATCACCACTTTTTATGATACATATGCGATTCATGCACGTCTCGGTCGGTCTAAACCCGTACCTCCCTTTCATTTTCTTCTCGCCTACGTGTCTCCTAATGCTGTTCTTTGTTCGACATGCGACTTGTCTCTGCCTTGTCTTCGTCTTGTCTACATTTCGTCCATATTTCTTCTGTCTCCGTCTCTTCCTAGTCTCTCCTTTATCTTGTCACCACTTTTTACGCTTCGCATATTCACTTCATCTCTGTCACATCTACACCATGTCTTGTCCAACCTTTATCTTGTTTTTGTCTCGTTTCTAGCTCGGCCTCTCCTGTACCTCGACTCCGTTTCATTGCTGTGTCTCTTCATTCTGTTTTCCCTCGTCTAGACAGTTTCTCGTTTCTACCTTCGCGACTCCGTCTTGCCTGCCTGTCTTGTCACCTACTTTTTCCCTTCCCACGTCTCCCCTTTTCAGTCTTATTTGAGTACCATCTCCGTCTCGTTTATGTATTGTTCGCGTTTCGATCCTGTCTCATGTTCTCCTCTATATAATCTCGTATAATTCCCAACAGACCCCAGTTTCTAACGACATGTCTGCGTTTTGCCATGTATCGTCTCCGTTTTATCCCTCATTCGCACCTGGTCTCCATTTTATCTCGTTTTGCCTTGGCCCTTACTTTTTCTACGTATTTTCTTCGATTCGTCTCTGTCTCATCTTCATCTTGTCTTCGCCTCGTTCCATTCTCTCTTACGAATATCTGGTCTACCTAGTGTTTCGCCTCGTCTGCGCTTATTTTGATCCCGTTCCTACGCTCCTTCTCTCGGCCAGTCCTTATATTGTTTCTGTATCACATCGCTCCGTTTTGTCTCCCCCGTCATCCCTTGTCATGCGTCTTGTTTCCTTTCCGCTTCCATCTTGTGACCTACTCTGCATCGTATCCTTTGCTTTTCGTCTTGCCTCCGCGTTCTATGACACGTATGCGTTTCATGTTTATCTCATCTTCGCGTTATTTCTATCTTGTTCCACGCTATGGTCATCACGTCTCAACTTTGTCTTATCTCTTCGGCCGCGTACTGTCCTCGCCTCGTGACCGTTTCGTCTTGCGAATTGAAATCGGTTTAAAGTAAATTAATACGGTTCTGTCAAAATTATTAATCGAATTACACATATTCGTAAGTCAAAATTCTTAAGAGGGTTGGAAAATTGGTAGTTACAAAAATCAACTGACTTTTAATAACTTTTAATAATTTCAAAAAAGTCAAACATGAATATGTAATTTTATTTACTTTAGTTAGTGCATGTGGAATTTCTTCTAACTTCTTTAATTTAAATTTTTCTTTCAATAATTTAGTTTTTAAAACAAATCACTTTCTGTAAATGTTAGTAATTTGAATATTTAATTAATTGTAATGAATTAAGATTGATCCTATTGTAGGTAGCGGGCGCGAAAATTTTACTATTGTAATAAACGTTTGTCAAATCGCCATTGTTACCACGATAGAAAAGATAATTAGTGGATTTTTAATATCTTGATAATACGTCGTAATTTGCTAATGTTTTCAAAATATTTTATTTATATATTTTTATGTAAGAAATTTGGGATTGTTTGTAACTGATATTTGTCTAGGGTTGTAAAACACATCTTGGGGGGTGAGAGAGAAATGTAGTATTGTTATGGACAAATGCATATTTTTAAAATTAAGATGTCGTGCAATAATTAATATGAAACTGTTCCAACGGAAATTAATATTTCTTGTTTTTATACTACTTTTGAAAGATGGGGGTTGATTGCGGGAGTGAAGTTGGTTGGGTTATCGGGGAAGAGACAGTTACAGTTAGAGTATCAATCGAGCCAGATCGACTTTTGGGTTAATTAAATACCTTCATTGTAAACAGTTTGTCTTTAAAATAATTCTTGCGTGTACATTTTTCTTTGGAATTCGCCAACACTAAGTTGTCTTTTCTTTCGGGGTTAAACAGTGTAATCAATTAAGTTGAATATGTATTGTAGTGTAAATATGTCCTTTTGAATAACTGGCAGCTTTCAGCCAATCATTTTACCGGCCTACGTAACGTATTAAAAGAACCAAACATTGTCTTGCAAGGGTATCTTATTCGTACGCGGACTCATTAAGCTGAAATTTGCTAAAATAAAGACAGTACAGGGCTCTCCACTCTGGTATTTGTGCGAATTATCAATGTTGGTTGTTGATCATATTTATAGTTGTGTAGAGGTGGCTGGTGAATGGGTATATAATACCGCTGGTTATTAATTGTAAAAGGCAATTGCCAGTAGGTACACACTCCCAGGCCACCTCGAATTTTTATTTCTAATGTTTTTATTTGTTGTATAGATGAATGTGTAACCTGAGAGAGGAGCACTGTATTTTTCTAACGCACTCAAACATGTATCTGTCACGATGTTAATGATCTATTTATAACTTACCGTTGTAAGGCTTTGTTTTTTGTGTCAGTTTGTTTAAGTAGAATTATTCACCTGCGAGCTGATTTCTCTTTGTATCTGCTTTATTGTAATTATGTATTCTGTGCTTTAGTGGTCACTAAACAATTGGGTACGTGCAAATTCCTTGTCTGTTTTCTTTTGTCCTCGCCTTTACCTTATTATCATCTCTGCAATTTTACTGTTGTATTTTATACGTAACGTAATTTGTTTTATTGTTTTATGTGCTTATTTACTTAAAGACAGGCATGATTGGTTTTTAAAGGGCGACTTGTTTGGTGTTACGATTTTTATTTTGATTATTCATGACCCATTGTACATGTGTTTTTTTTATTATTGTGTTTCTGTGTAACTAAACTGCTTTATATTCATTTTCTCGTCATGTTATAATTTTGTACGCACTTTAACCTGATTTAATGGTGTTTTGTTATATATTTAACCCTTTCATTGTTTTTTTTTGTGTTATTTGATTTATTAACGTACTTGTGCAATTACTTATTTATGAATAAAGTGGGTTTTATTGTTGGTTGTTTCCCACAAGAGTATATTAACGAGCTGAACCACCGCTGCGCAACGCTCGTTGATTTTAATGTGAGTAGTTTCATTTTTTTTACCTGTCCCTCCTGATGCAACACTTACCTCATCCAGCCTATCTAATTTAAATAGCACAGCGTACCTACCACTAGACGACCACTTCGTTTAATCATAATTGAGGGTTGCGAGTAATTAAATATCAGACTTGTAAATAAATTCTAATGTTTTAATTATTGCCCGGAAAGTCAAAGTAAGGCAGGTAATTAATTTGAGTAATGGTGATATTGTTGTCAGTCAAGTCAAGATAAATCACTTAGCGATTGTTTTGTTCTTGAATTTGCATTATTGCAAATAAGTTCAAATTGCGCTTTTCAAGATAGGGTACCTGGGGGACGCTACACTATATTAGTTACATTGAAACATGATTTATGGTAAATTAATAAATTAAATCAAAATTGAAGTACAATTTCACATAATTAATAACTCAAAATTCTTAAAAAACTCAAATAGATTGGTAGGCCGGTGTGAATAAATTATATCTGATAATATAAAACTATAAGAAATTTTAATGCTTAATAATCAATAATAATGTACGAGGGGTCGTTTTTATATTCTCGGACTAGGCATGATAAGAGTAGATCAGAACAACAACAGAAATTTATTTTTCAATATAAGCCCCTTGCTTTTCAATGCAAGTATTACATCGTTTCAATAACATCTTTAACCCATTATAAAAATATTCTTTTGGTTTGCTTGCAAAATGGCTTTCAACAGTCGCTATAAGTTCATCATCGTCCCTAAATTTTCTTTCTCTTAGTGTTGTTTTCAGATCTGGAAACAAAAACTAGTCACTGGGGGCTAAATCTGGACTATAAGGTGGATGATCAATTTCTACAAAGCCACATTTAGTAACGGCAGCTTTTGAAAGTCTTGACTAGTGGGCTGGTGCATTATCATGAAGCAGCAGGACACCTCGCGTTAATTTTCCGCGTCTTTTCACTTTAATAACATCTCTGAGGTGATGCATAATACTATCCTGTGATTGTACCACCCTTCTTTAGATAATCAATCATTAAAATTCCTTGGCAATCCCAAAAAACAGTTTCCATCATTTTTCCTGCAGAAGGGGTGATTTTAAACTTTTTGAGAGGACTGGAACCCCTAATATGCCACTGCATCGACATGTTTCTTCTCAGGATCAAAATGATGGACCCAAGTTTCATCTCCGGTGATAAGTCGATTGATAATTAAATCTGGTTCGTCTCCACAATGCGCCAAAAATTCTTCACACTTCTCCATTCGAGTAAGCATTTGAAAAGGCGTAAGCATTCGTGGAACCCATCTCGCACTGACCTTTGTCATGCCAAGGTAATCCTTTAAAATTTTGAAAACTGTGGTTTCTGAAACTCCTAATAAAGACGCTAATTGTCGCTTTTTTAATCTTGCATCTTCCAATACCAAACACTTTTTTTTTCAATAACATCCGAAGTGAGCATGTCAACAGGCCGACCTGGACGGGGATCATCATCTAGTGATTCTCGACCATGTTTAAACAATTTTGACCATTCACAAATAGTCGATTTGGAAGGGCAATTATCCCCGTATACAATCAACATTTCTTCACGAATAACTTTTGGTTTTGGATTTTCTTTGTTTTGTAAGAAACTTTATAACAGCTCGATATTCAAGTTTGCCCATTTTGAGACTTTACAACACAAACTGACAGATATTAGAACTAATAATGCTGCAATTGTTTTGTAAATTGTCAAACACGTTACCATGGCATATGTGATTTAAAATCAATAAAACGAAAAATTACATTAACATTGTAAATTGCCTAGTCCAGGGATATAAAAACGACCCCTCGTACATTTGTAATTTCTTTTAATACAGTCCAATGGTGACGGTCAATTTAAACAATTTTAAATGCAGTAATCATCAAATTATACCCTTAAGTCAAAATTTGTTCCACTTTAACAAATCATTGGTAATTGGTAATTTCCAAAAAAATCGGACATAAGTAATTTTATTAATTTAAATTAGTTGTAAACTAACAAAATATGTAGAATCACTTTCTTACAATAATTAATTTAAATTCATCATAATTATATCTTTAAATAATTTAGTTTTAAAAATACTCAAAGTATTACGTCCAAGAACTGTTTTGTAATCAGTAATTTGAATAAATATTTAAATAATTGTAATTAATTAAGAATGATTTTATTTTACTTAAGTTAAAACATTTTTTATCTAAAATTATAATCAATTATAAATAACTAAAATCACTCTCATGTATTTAAATTTTTTTTTCGTTTTAATAATGTTCACTATCAACAATTAGAAACCAATTATTTGTAATTATGCCTAAGAACTACTAATTTTGAATGTATGAGTTCGTTTAATTATCATACTTTGCTTTGGAATTTTAACACGATTTCAAGTAATTCAATTTTATCTTAATAATAGGGTAATATTGAGATAGGCTTACAAATTTTTTTTTCTAAAAACCAAAAGTTCTATAAAAAGGGCCTTCAAATTATTTTTTTAATTTTAAGTCATAAGTCTCTCATTATTCCGAATATCTTAATGCCGTTAGTATATTGTACCAATCACTTGATAATATACACCAATTTTTAATACATTTGAAGTGTGGGTGATATTAATATTAATATCCGGTTATGCGTACTTTCCTAATGTGCGTAAACGCCTCAAGACGTCTTCAGTACACATAAAATTTGAAGGAAAAACCTCACGTTCAATAGCCAGATGTGCAAATAAAAACTACAACTCTAAAAAAATTGTACCTTGTCAATTAACATTTAAAAAGGCTAATTTTGCTTATAGTATGATCTAGATGTGCAATAGCAGGAAGAAATAAACTTAACACTTGAAAATAATGATCTAGAATACACATCTATGGCAAAAAAGAAGAGCAATGAAGGTATACGCATATATAAAAAAAAACAACTTTCCTTCGATGTACATGATGACCTTTAACAAAAACGCATCGAAAAGTAATTAAGACGTGACGAATTCATAACAATAAATGACGTCTAGAAATGCGTTTGTGGGTACAGTGAGTTTACCATCGCGTAAAAGAATAGGAATAGTACAAATCCCACCACATCAATCAGCTAACATTAAATGAATTAAGTGGTGCCGCTTACGTTGGCGATACATGTAAACCACGACTTCCATCTATTTACAACTTTAAAAGAAAATGCAAGACGGATGCTGGGACAGTATCTGTTGCAGAGTTAGAGAGAGTGGTGTGACAGAACGGTGATATTTGGATATGAATAGTTTGTTTACATTTTGAAAATGGAAGACAAAAGTATCGTATCAAATAACGTAAGTTTTTATATTTATTATTAAAATAATTTTAGGTCAAGTTTTATGCGAGAATCGGAACAATGTTATTTAACTTTCCCAGGATTTCCCTAGCGGTTATCAAATTTGATTATCAACAAACAAAAAAACGCGACCTTGCTTAATGTGTAGGACGTTAACTCCGGTTTCGTATCTATTTTTAAATCGTGATTGACAAAATCTATATTAAAATTACCCGCTTTTATTATCGGTCATTAAAAAGGCGCGGCGATTGTATTTTTTTAATCTATTGATCGACCAAGTAGTGATTGCAAAATTAACCAGTTTAGGCTTGTGAATTCTACAAAAAATTATGACACTTTATGAGAAATAAGTAAAATAGATTGAAGGCCGCTCGCTGATTAAGTAAAATTACATAATAATTCAAATAAGGAAAATAAAGGTATCATCACCCTGTATATGCATAAAGAATTATTTTAATTATTAGGCAGTAAGAATTTCTCCATGACGTAAATAACAATGTTAATTTAATTAGTTATGCAATAAAAGAAAGTATTATAAACAATGATGATAAGATGAGTGACCACCTTTGCAAGTCATTTTATCTTCAATTTTTTTTTTCTCTAATTTGCGAACAAAACTTTCAAGGTTTTGCTACGTTTACATTTACTAGTCGGTGTGTAATATCAAACTAAACCTATTTGTTTTTTGTTTTGCAAGCGTATAACTGTAAAGAAAAAAAATACCAGCACACGAACGACCCTAAAGGCTTGACATTAATAATTATAATTTAAATTAGATTTGACGCACCTAAAATATAGATAACAAATGAATCTTTGCTTAATTAAATTTTAGTTCAAAAAATTAGGTAGTAGGTGGTAAATCACGAAAAATATCCGCCTCTGGGAAATGGGAGATAAGTAGCCTTCAGTTTAGTTTTTTTTTTTTTTGAAGCAACCCTTTAATTAGGTGTCATAAATTAGTAGAATTAGGTTAGTGGGGTAACAAAAATGACATAAGCCAGAATAGCGTTTAAAAAATGCACGGTTAATTATTTAATAGCATTCATTGAGTTATTAAAAAAATTCAAATTATCGAATAATTTGCTGAATTCGTTCAATTAATTAATCATTTCTTTAAAATTGCAAAAATGTGCAAAATTTGTATAGCACCAAAAACACATAATTATAGATATCCTCACAATCAAAAGTTGATCATTACCTTGAAAATCCTATGACTAGAATAGCATTAGTATTAATTTATAAGCGACAAACTTGACAGTTTTGATGATTTGTTAAGTCGCTCACAGTACACCCTGTATATAAACTTTAATATCTTTTATTTCATTCGATGTATAAACAAAAGAGAATAATGGAAAACTTTCACCTACATGGAAATCGATGAATCCGGCTCGAAATACCAAAAAAAAAAACTATCATTTTGGAAATGTCATTTTAATTATAAATGAATCTAATCAATCTCAGATACAACTTTTGTTTTAAAAATGTTAAATGTTAAGGGTGATTAATGATTCGTAAAATTTTCATCAAATCACAAATAACCCTCAATTTTTGAAGATTTTACAATTCGATAACAAAATAGTTGAATCAATTGACACTATTCGATTTCTTGTTTTTTCATTTTTATAACCTTTCCTGTCGCATTATCTCTGGACAACGCCCAAAAAAAGATAATACACAAACCAATTCAAAAATACACACGGTTTCGACAAAATGTTCTGTACCTATCCATTTTAGATTTAGAATTTTGAAATTGACATAAAGTGGTGCAAACACTTTTGGCTTAAATAGGACGATTTTTAAGCCAAACACTCGCAGACAAACATTAAATATTGCAATATTAAAAATACATTTTAAATGTTTTAAATAAAATGACCAAATTCTGGAACATGTTAAAGAGATTCAAGTTTTGCCTCCCGGTTTAGTCAGTTCTGAAGATTTTAGCATATTTCCCCAAATGTAAGAGCGATCAGGCACCACGGTTTAATCAGTTCTCGATATGAAATATCTCGATTTAGACCATGGTCAAAAAAGAGGTAATGGCGCAAAAAAACATTGACGGATATTAATAATTTCAGTTCTAAAATATTTATCTTTTTTTGGGTTTTTAATGGTGTATTTGTATATTAATGTAATACAATCTAAACGTTTCGATAACACTTACAGTTATCTTCGTCAGTAGTAATGTCTATTTGTTCAAGATGTTGAAACAATTTTGTGAAATTTGAAAATTAAAACATAAACATACGCCTGCTATTAGTATAACGTTATATCAAATAAGTTAAGACAAAAAGGTATGTTAATAATGGTGAAAGTTTACATATTCAAATTTCAGTCCTAAGTGATAGAATATATCTCATATTGTTACGCAAACAGTATAGATGTATACAGTATACAAATTGACAACCGTTCAAATTGACCCATAAAAATGAAAAATTTTGAAAATATTCATTCATCTTCGTCATTTTTTAGACCATTTTTTTGGTCACGATCTAAATTGAATAATGAGAACGTGGATCCTGAACACCTATTTTCACTTTTGAAGGGTGGAGAATGTCAAATCCTTAATCTATTTAAAATATGCGGAAATTGAATCTTTTGCTTCGAAATTTAAAAATATGAAAATATATTGAAAATATTCATGTACATCTCCGTGCATTTTAAGACCGATATAATATATTGGTCACGATCTAAAAATTGAAGCTAATAGAGAATAAGGAATCCTGAATCACCTATTTTAAAATTTGAAAGGTGGACGAATGTCAAATCCTAAAGAACTATTTAAAATATGCGGAAATGATCTATGGCATGTCCATAAATGTTAAAAAGTATGATAAATATATTCGACGAATATTATACCTCCATTGTTTAAAATTGGCGACCAAATTAAAACAAAACTAAAATAGATCCAGGATTTTGAAAGCCACTCATGTGACGATTACAATATTGTCTACATAATAAAATTAAGGAATATTAATAATTTCACAATTGTTAAAATTTGAAATGGGACGATTAAATTAAAGAACATTAAAAATAAAGTCATGGCATGTCCCCATAAATGTAAACAAAGTAGATATTATTAATTCGACGAATATTAATAATTTCGCATTGTTTAAAAATTTGCAATAGGATTAAAACAAAACGTAAAATAGATCCAGGTTTTGAAACGCCCCCTACCCCATGTGACGATTACAATATTGTCACATTTAATTTTGAAACAAAATTATTAAACTCCAGATAAGTTCCCAAAAAGGCGATCAGATGGCGCGGTTTAATCTGTACTCGACAATAAAATATTTCCTGATTGTGATAAAACACAAGCAGATTAATCCGCTTTCGGTAATAAAGTATGAATGACTATTTAAACCGTGGCAAACAATTAAGGAATATCAATATTTTCACATTTTTAATTTTGAAATAGAAAGATTAAATTCCAAAAAATTTTAAATAGGTTAAAATTTTAAAATGTCTGCCCCCATTCCCGATGTGAAAAAAGTAAGTAGATGCTACGGTTTAACTAGTTCTGAAAATATCTCCATTTAGGTCGTAGTCTGCTAATGATGCAAAAAATATTGACGAATATTTTTACAAATACACAAATTAGGATTAACGCCTGAAGTTTCCCGCCAAATTTGATAAAAAATTCATTCATTATTAAACTATTAGAAATTATCTCTCAATTATGCAATATAGAGTAAAAATTTAAAAATAAAAAATGTTTTTAGTGCGTTGAGGATCTGATTTTCAATTTTTACCATTTTTGACATCCCCGAAAAATTATAGTTAATTCACCTTAAATTTATTGTATTGGTAATATTTTAACAAAATAAATAAGGCAATTTAGAATGTCGGGTCTCTAATTTCCACAAATGTCGAATAGATTCAGAAAGTTGTGATTCCACAAATGCTACATGTCAAAGTTTCAACCATAACTTGAATCCAAAATATAGAATTTGGACAAAAATCGTGTTTTCGAGTCCGAATGTATCTCCTTTTTACATTTTCGTCACCTTGCGCTTGACAACAAATGTTTATTTTATAATTTCGCAACTTTACAGGGTAAGGTAAAAATTAAAAATAATTAGGATAGTTGTTTCGAGGACCAAATTATCCACCACAATGATTAATATTTAAAAAAAGTGAAGAACTTTGGGGTATTAAAAATTTTGAAAAATTTCATGTAAAAAATTATATCAAAATGTAAAAAATGAAATTTTTTTAATAAATTGGATTATTATTCTCGAAGATGTGGCGTTTACCATATTCTCCTACCATTTTTTAATTTTTTTGAATGCTAAAAACAAAAAAAAACAGAATTTTTTTAATCTAATAGTAACATTCATTCAATGTCAACAAAATTATTATTACACACAAAACTGGGCTAGTTTAAAAATTGTTTAATTTCCTCAAAACACAGCGTGTATATTTAAAATTTAACAATATGTATACTTAATTGCAGGAGATACAATTTTTTTTTATGGAAAGTCCTGTACATTGGCTTTTTAAATTCTGCTAACTTTCTCGGTTCATACAGTATAGCATACAAAAAGTTATACTGAGTGCTTTTGCTCTATAAATTAAGAGCTACTTTTATGTAATACTGTTGCTGACTTTCAAATCCGGTATTTGATTAGTGCAGATATATTCAGACATGATTAAGTAATTAAACATTTTCGAATTGTGTTGGAATTGATAATAGGTTCTTTTATTATGTTAAATTGACTATCTTATATACAGGGTAGGTCAAAACGCGATAGTCACATTTTCTCATTTTTTGTTCAAACGGAACACCTTATATATTATAACGTTAATAATCTCATTTAATGTTGTTCTGTCATTTCTATTTATCATTTCCTATAACTCAAGTATTGACAATTTGAGGATTATATATGTTTTGTTTAGGTATCTGTTTCCATTGCCTACTTCTATTAATTGTATTTTTCGTATATATCCATAGTGAATATGCATTTAAACAAACAAAAAATAGTCCTTTCGTATAACTTTTAGCATTGCTTACTTGCCCGTAGTAATTTCAAAAAGGGTGATTTTATTCTGGTGAATAAATCTAGAAACATTTAAAATCGCAATTTCTAGGTAACCTACTCAATCAAGAGTAGCACCTGTTAAGACAAAAGCGACCATACCCAAGTTAGAATTATGCGCAGCAGTAGAGCCGAAATTGAAGCTGCAGTTTTGTCTACCCATAAGAGGCCTCAGCAATGCACATAGTGATGGTCAGCATTTCGAGCATTTACGGGGGCATTAAAAACCTTCCTCCTTTAAATCAGTCCTTTTTAAGGCCACAACTTACATAATAGAAACAATTCCAGAAAAATATAGTTAAACAAATAAAAATTTAACGGATTTTCGTATAAAGGTTTCTTTGGCCGATATTTTAGGTTAGGAACAAGATATCGAGATGCGGTTTTCGCGAGCTTGTTTAGGCATCATTTAGCTACTTGTTCATGAAAAAAAGTCAAACTAATGCATTTAATTTTTTTGCGAAAATTAACCGTTTCTGTCGGAATGTCGAACAAAGCCCTCTAGCGACGACATGTGAAACTAACAAAACTTCAAATATTATAACATTTGTAGCCCAAGCTCATTTCAACGCGCCCAAGTTTGTTAAAATCGGCTTAGCCGTTTCGAAGATACAGGGGGTTATTTAAGGAAACCTTTGAATACCCCCACCACTTTATTTTTAGAAATACATCAAAAAGTGCCAAACAAAAAATTTTCAGATTATCCTCGGCTTTAAAGATCAGTTATTTTTTTTATTAGGTTAATATAGAAGAATTCACAGAAACATCACTTTTTAGATTCAAAATTGCAGTTACGCCCCCTAGCGGCCATTTCAGAAACTTGAAAATATTTTTCAGGTTTTTTTATTGGCCGTTTTAGTAATAATTTTTTTTGCGCAAGCCTCTACGATGGATAGTTTCCCAGATACAGTACCTCGCATTCTTAGTTGGCCACTCTGTACATATTATAAATTTTGAAATATACACGCCCATGTCTACAACTTTTGTTTGAAAGCTTTTTTCTAACTTAAATAATAAAGTCTTAATCGACCGAGCACGTATTTAGACAATAGATTATCAGCCCTCATACAATTTATTTTTAATTATCGTTTTTTTTTAAACTGCTACCGTATTGTGTTCGTAAATGGATTTTTTCCTACAGGTTTTTTCATTGCGTCTTTTGAGTTTCAAAATGTATTCAAGACGAAAAACAGTCTGCACCAAGTACGAAGAGAAACCATTTTCGTATACACTGCCGAGCAAAAAATTTAGGTCTCAAGAAATTACAAATAATTTAAAAAATAAAATGCATCAGCTTATGTCCGCATATTGTAAATTTACAGACAACACAATTTATTTTTTTTATGATTTATTCTAGAACAAGAGTAACTATACATTTTAAACGACGGTCGACTATTGTTATTGAGAACGAAATGATGAATGAAACTTAACATTATTGAAAAATTGATGATAATTAATAACGTGTATCACCCTCTTGCATTAACGACTGCTTGTTCGACGAGGCATACTCTGAATTAAATTAGGAATTACATTCTGATCCATGTTATTCCACTCCTGCAATAGCAAATCTCTCAGCTCCTGGGCAGTTCTTGGGGCTGGTGTATGCCTTCGGATACGTCGTCCTAACTCATCCCAGACATGTTCGATGTAATTCATATCTAGACTGTATGCTGGCCAATCAAACCGCGTAATTCGTACTTCATCTAGATATTCACTGACAATCCTGGCAGCGTGTGGTCTTGCATTATAATCTTGCTCGCCCATACTGACCATGAAAAGCATAACATGATCTTCCAGGACCTCCGTTATGTATCTGTGATCTGTTAGAGAGCCATTCTCTACGAAAACCACGGTACGTGCTTCTGAAGTGATACCTGCCCAAACCATAACCGACCCACCCCTAAATTTACGTCTAACGTCAGTACAAACGGAGGAGTATCTTTCTCCGGGTCTTCCCCATACTCGTCGACGTCCGTCTTGTCCATTCAGATAAAAACTCGACTCATCTGTAAAGAGTACCTTGCTCCAGTCATCATCGTTCCATGTCCAAGTGATTTCGAGCAAAATCCAATCTTGCTATTCGATGCTGGCGGTTCAATGTTGGCCCTGTAGACATCCTTCTGCAAGACAATCCATTAGCATGAAACCTTCTTCTAACTGCCCATTCGCTAACATTAACACCTCCAACCTCTTGAAGCTGATTTCGCAGCAAAACCGCAGAAGATGTTCTACTCCGCAAGCTTGACATCAACAAAAACCGATCAACTCTTTGCCTCGTGACTCTTTTTCGCCCAGAACCGAGTGTTACTGAAAAATAAGCAACGAAATGTGAATGTTTACTTAGGGCTAATTTTTGTTGTTTAACAAACGTTGCGGATACGGTGACAGAATGTGACAACAGGCGCCAACAATATAACTTTCATCACCTATGACTCCCTGATTAGTTTTATTTTTAAAATTATTTGTAATTTCCTAAGTTATTTAAAGTCAGCAGTGTATAAATGTAACTTTGGAATAGGTCCTAATGTAACTGGTTGAGGATCCAAACCCCTCTAAGTGGCGGTTGCAGCACCCCAAAATTGGTGGAATTATTTGCTGTCCGAAAATACTAACCCTGTCCGAAATTCAACTCAATTGGCCCAGTTGTTCAAACATAAGATTTAAAAACCAAAGAGGTTGGTGTTAATGGGAATCATCCTTGGGAGTGGCCCGTTTTTGCCAAACACAATAGGGTTGGTTCTTCCCTATCTGCAGACTGCGGAAATATAGCTTCATAGCCTTATTATCACTTCGTGAGCTATTGCTTTTTTTGTTGTTTTAGAACAATGTATCCTAAAACGTAAAAAAACATGCAAACGTGGAGTCAAAAAAATTTTTTTTAATCTATCGCAATACTACTTTTCATATATATCTCAAGTCTGAATATCAAATTTTACGTATTATTTTATCATGAACTTTTTAAATAGTCCAGTGTGTGAGTGCACTGCACTATCGAAGTAATTTAAAAGTAATATAAAACAAATATGCACTGTGAAAATGAATAACTCAACATGTCTAAGTAATTTTTCGAAAGTTTTCCTAAACAGCTTAGGAATCGTTTTGAATGCTGGACGTACCCCTGTAGATCTGAATTCCTTGTAAAAACGGAACAATCTTGATATACTAAAAGGATAAGGTAATACAATTTAAAAGTGCCACTTTTAGGTACTAAGCGTCACTTTAACCTATTTCGATGAAACAAAGACGTGAAGATTTCGTGTACTAGAAACAAATGGTGTTCACAGATTTTGGACATCAATAATGTGTTAAGAGACATACTCGAGGCAGTTTAATATTTACTAAAATAAAATGACATTCCATGTCTGGCTTTTAATACTTTTATCAAACTATTATATTAATATCAGGCTTATATTTGCGTTGTTATATTTCATTAAATTTATTTTCACAACTAAATTAATTTTTAAAGCTATTGTCTTAGATGACGAAAATAACTATAATTATGATCGCAACGTTTAAATTTGTATAAAAGACAAATAAAAAATACACTATTTAATATCCAAAAGATATGTATTTTAATTATGCTGTGTAGCTTAATTATTATTTTTAACTTACTCTTCGCTTTTTTTGCAGGGACTACAAGGGGCGGGGGGGGGGGGGTTAAGAGGAGGTTCATATTCTGACATTCTATGCTTTTATTTGACAACGTAATTGACTCTGTAGCTTATTATCTTTCTCATTCACTCTTTGCCTCCTATAGAATGGACCAAGTGGGAAACGAGATAGGGATGCTATTTTACCATCCTCGCCTCCTTTAGAGAGGGACTATATGCGGTCGTTTTTGTAAACTGCACTGATTTTCTCTTTATATAATTCACATGTCAGCGGCTGTTAACGGTTGGAAACATGAATATCTCATCTAGTTCAAAAGATTTTTATTTCCATGGCCCATTAGTTACCTGCAGTATGCTTTCTTTTATTATAAATTTTCAATCACCAAAAAATCTTAAACTATTTGCATTTCAACCCAAATCCGTTTTATCGTTTTTCAAAAAATAATGCTAAAATTCCTCTTTAATCATATGACTATGCTTCAAATGTTCTACATTATTGGCACAACCCTCCTTCAGACAACTTTCCCACAAACTTAATTGTAGTGGTTTCAGTAAACCGAACTTCCTGATTATGTTTATAATCATAATTACGATTAAAAACCCTGACGCATTACACAAACATGTAATACAACAATTTTATGATCACCAAATAATACAACCTTGATCGCTTTTTTTTAAGAAATTTATTGATACAAATTTAAAAAACCTTGTATGACCAACAGAAGGAAGAACATTGAAAATTTTCTACGAATACGAAAAAAATGCCCAGGTAGAAAATTCTAGAGAATACTGAAATTATGCTTAATGACCCCCTAATTTAATTAATCATACACAATAAACATTTATTGAAATCATCTGTTATAAAGGTCAATAGTAAATTATGTTGAGATTGAAGGGCAATATTTACTCTAGTTTTAAAATGGTCTTAATGATCGTTAAATTTTATTTTTATTTATGCTAAGGTTGTTCTTTTTATGATTTATGTTTGTTATTCGTAACTACCTTAACGCCCAGTAGTGCAATTTTTAATTAATAATTATCCATAATTATAGTATACATCTACTGTTCCCACCTCGCGCTTAATCAAAATTGAATGAATGAATAAATTAATTATATTACAGCTTCATTATTACAAATATACAGTGAGTGCACTTTTATATTAGGTGCATAGGGATATTAGGAACTGTAACGGTTAAATGAAGAACATATTGTTCATACTTAGAAATAATCATTCAGTAAGGTAAAGTAAGAAGCATTACAATATTATGATTAACCTCCTTTGAGGATATTAAAAATTATTAATGCATATAATAGCCTAATATAATTTTAATTAATTGAATTTGTTAATAAATAATGAGTTACTACAATTTATTTCAAATTAATTAAATTCAAGTTAATCATATTTTTTATGAATTCTGATCAGCATCAAATTCTGTGTGCAATTTTAAAAATTCAAAAAATCATGCAAAATATAAACATTTAAATTTGTTTGGTACCCATGTCAGAATATTTTTCATTGTAATTTTTTTTAAGCGGAGCATACTATTTTCTTTAATTAATTGAGGTAACGGCTTATACACTTTCATTTCTGACATTAAACTGCTTAATAATTTAGTTTATTAATAATGAAAGCATATTTTGTATGTACACTCTCAAGCAATTTTTTTTCGACGGTCGTGGGTCGTAGTACAACTCCCTGGGGGTTTATAAAGTTCAGAATATTCATATTCGGATTAATTAAATATAATCGTCTTCCATTCTTGTAAACAGTTAAAACGTACGTAAATACAAGGCGGAAGCACTGATAAGCCAGGGAGAAAAGAGAAAACTTACCTTGACTTAATCTCTTTTGATCATGCATAACTTCACCCTTATGGTGAAAACCTTTGAATACTATTCTACATGTTAACTCGTATCGTAAGCTCTTAAACACAACACCTGCACTTCAACTTATGGACCTGAAAGTGCACCATATCTCTAAGGGTCGTACCATTACACATATAATACATGGCACAATGCAAATGCTATAATAAATGTATCGATTGATCTGTAATAGTATTCATATTATAAATGCCCAGTAGATACACAGACCCCGCCAAGGTGGTGAAATTCGTAAGTGTTATTCTTAAATTTAGATTTATACAGTTTTTAAAATTCGCCCTTCCAATTCTCAGAAGCGTTTTCTAAAACAGAGGGGAAGTTAGAAGTCAATTTTGGTAAATGCCGGTAAACGCCCCCAAACTAGACCTTTAGTCTATAATTAACAATCTAATTGCAAATTAAATGAATTGACACGAAACTGGTTAAACGCATTCTAAGCGGAGAGTAAAATTTGATACAAACAATAATTTTCATGAACGACAAACAAAATTTCACAAGTAAATATCTATCTTAGAGTATTCACCTCCAGAACGACGTTTGTGATATTTTTTATGTTTGGTTCCTAAATATTTGAAACATTATATATCTGAATTTCTTTTTGGCTGTATTTGACTTGTAACGTATTATTGGTTGCTAATAAATTTAATTTGAATACCACAAAACCGATCACGACCCACCACACAACGGCGACCACTGTTCTTTCCCGTAAGCACAATATCCACCTGAAACCACCTTTACTTTGGTTACCAGCTACGCTTTTACCCTCTTCAAACTTAATTCACCACTTGAATCAAGTACTTATGAAATTAAAGCAAGTAATAATTCATAATCATTGTCATCATTAAAGAAACCTCGAGAGCTTTTTCGAGTGTGCTACACTGCCCTTCAATAATTAAACAACACGTATTTTACTTCACCCGTCCCAGTTTTTTCGCTGCAAAGCACATTAAACGATCCCCATTAAACGATCCCCCTTTAATATAATTTATATCCGTTCACGGTCTTCTCGCTCAATATTAGTGCTCACCAAGAACACAAACCAACCTAGTTTGCGAATTTCAGGAAACCTTCCCTTACTTAGATATTATCAAACATTTTATTTGCACACACCACAAAAATAGCCATACAAACTAAGATCCCGGGACGCGAATCCTTCACGACTTTATTACACGGTAGCTACAAATCTAAGTCTCTCATCACCTCAATCTCAACATTTCTCCACTAAAAACTGGAATTGTTTTAGCCAATTACGTTCGCTAAAAATTAAAAAAAAAAACAAAACCAAAACGATCCTAAAAAATCTCCGCTGGTCAACATCTCATCAAATTTTCCCAACCGGTGTTGACTCATCAAAACTTGGTAACGAAATAAGGACGTGTCTGATTCAAAATATCATATACTCAATTAAAAGAGCGTGAATCCTTTTTTTGTCTGTAAAAAATTCGCACAACTCTATACAGTCGCTATCCGATCTTCCCGAAGTCCATCCATCAGAAACTGTGTTTGTAACAGAAGCTGGCACCACGAGCTGAAAAAGTATAGAGCCCCATGATTTCCGGTCCGCTTGCAACCGGTCAGCTTGCAACTTCATAATTTGGGGCAGCACCACATTTTAGCTTTATCAGCATTAGAATCTCAAAAATAAGAATTATCGCTAAAAAACTCTGGCCAGTTTGGTTGTCCGTCTATTTTGTTTCTAACTGAAGAACAAAATTAATAAAAGTTAATTTAGGTTTCATTTGTCAGTTTGTTAAATTTAACACTGTCAAAGATTTTGAATTTTCTAACCGGAAATAAACAAGCAATTGGAAAATCGGAAAATAACTGCTATACTACCAGTGACTAGCCAATTTAAAAAATGTCGAAAATAAATTTTGCGCCAGAATTTGAGCGTTTTAAATAGAAAATTTCACATGAAATCAGAGTAATGAAATCGAAGTCGTTTATGAGTTATTAATGAAATTTCTAAATAATTTACAATATTTTTACAGGGCCGTATCTTCTTAAGGAGGCATTTTCGGACACATGTTTATTAACCAAACTAACCTTATTTTTTAATATTCTATTTACCCTAGAAATTAGCGGAACATTTTTTTAAACATCCTGTATACAATTAATGAAAACGTTGATTTTTTACAAAATAATTTTATTAAGTACTTAACGCTATAGCTTCTAGAAAAATTAAAATAGCCAAACCTGACTTGCCATGGATAACCAATAGTATAAAATATATGATCTCAGACTTCGACAAACCCTGAGTTCTTACAAAATTTCATTTCGTAATATGAATTGCAGTTACAATAAAACACATGCCAAATGGCACTATTATAAGCAATTGTGCAACTTTGTAACTGCATCAATTAGAAGAGAAAAGAGGACAAACGTGGGGAATTTTTTTTTAATTTCAATACACGACTTAAAAAAGTTCTAGAAATACAATCGATTATTGGGAATCCACAATACCATGGCAAATCCTGATATTCCGCAAAAAATAACTATACTCCGTTTACCAAACAGAAATAGTTAAGCTTCTCCCCAAAAATTCCGTAATATTTAAATGCAACTTTGTTATTGGTCGAATTTTTAAAACCCGCAACTGTTGTAGTTGGCGTACCTAACAGAACAGACGTCTTTAATTCTGTTTTATTCAATATCATATAGTTTAGCTGTTTTATGTTCTCTGTTTTTTAGAATAAAGTAAAGTGTGCTTTGCAACCGTATTTTACTAAACGTAGTATATAACCCTATCATCCTTATAAAAGGACGCCCTATTTTGACCTAATCCAAAACTTGAAATATCTTTAAACTATGTTTGTGTTACTTTATTTTATATAATTAACAACAATTTGAGAAAAAATAGTATGTGACGAATCTTTGTTTATATCCAACTCCACCAGCAATTTCCAAACTTTGCTTTATTGTAATGATGTGCAGTCTCTTGTACCTTCTTTAATATCTTCTTACGTCGTATTTTTACAAGTAATAAATAATTTGAAACTTCTGCTGTGTGTTAAAGTGCCAATACTAAAAACATGACGCTTTATAATTTAGTCTTGACAAAATGACATTTCAATTTGTGGTTTTTAAATTTCCCGGTTTTTATAATTTTGTTGGTGTAAAACTGGTCGCTGCTTACATTGGCTAAAATTTAGTGGGAGGAGCTTAACTATTTTTGTTGGGTAACCAGATTTTAGAGAAATTGAATTGTGTCTTTTATAATACAATTCAAATGCAAAGTAGTCAGAACACGTTAGATCATTTTCATATCCAAGGAAGCAGTAAAATTACATCTACTTTAATACTTCGACCCGCTTCTCATGAAGATATTTTAAAATATGTACACATCAATCACACGCACTAAATCAGTCGGTATTGATGAAATATCACATTATATGCCCATTTTATTTCTTCCTTTTTATGTTGATGCAATAGTTATATATTTTTCTATTACTGCTTCATGTGTACCTAACATGTGGAAGCATGCTTTAGAGTGCCCAATACCCAAAAACAGATCTCTGACGAGCTTTAATGATTAACGCCCTATTAGCATCTTACCGATTCTTTCTAAGGTTCTTGAAAGAGCCGCATACCTCCAACTACTTAAACACATTAACAATAAAAATTTATTTTGATTAAAACAATCTGATTGTCGGCAAAGACAGTTCTTGTCGATTTGGTAAATGAGTCTAGAAGGTTTGCCATGACTTGACTACTCAAAGGCTTTTGATACAATAGATCATGCAGCAGTAGATTGGTTTACTAGTTATTTAACAAACAGATATCAATCTGTTAACTAAATAGTGTGGGTACTGACTATCTTTAGATGCTTTGTTGCTAACTCAAGGCGTTCCTCAAGGCTCTATCGTAAGTCCCATTCTATTTCATTTATACATGGCCGATTTGTGTGAGTGTTGAAAAAGTTTTAGTTGTCATTCTTTTGCAGACAATAATTAACTGTACTTGAGATTCGATGTAGATTCTGCACTGTGTTATCTTACAATGTTAAACTTAAACTCATTGATTTATTAATTTTGTCAATTCTTGATTATGGTAAGATTCTGTATGGGCCATGCAGAACACAATCTAACTGCTATCGCATTCAAAAAGTGCAAGATTCTTGTATACGTTTTGATGGAAATGTCACCCCATTTTATAATAATACTGCAACTTTTAAACTGTCAGTTTGATCTATGTTGCTTTGTACATAAATTGTACTACAGTATCTTAAAGCTAAACTCAGTTACCGTGCTGAACACCACGCGAAGAATACCAGAAGTAAACAAGTCCTTCATGTACCATTTCACGGGACTCACATTTACACTGGTTTGTTCTCGTATGCAGCGATTGTTGCCTACAATGAGTTGCCTGAGACTGAAAATTTTAGGTATAAGTTGTTTCAAACCCAAACTTAAAGGATATTTAATTTCTAAATATTCTTAAAATATAATTCTGTTATATGTCGTAAATGCTGTTACTGAAGTCATTCTTGCAAACTATCCACTACTCCGCTAACTTTGTTTTAATGTCTTCCCACCTCCTATTTTTTGAATGGATCAAATTAGCTAGACGCCATTTTAAAATATAAATTTAAAACCGGGGGGAGGCTTGCGGTACCTCATTTGGAACCTCTGAGTAAATACTTTATAAGCATTAAAAATGGCACCATTTTGTATTTTGTAAGGATATTGACTTAATATTCCAGGGTTATAAAGTACTTACTTACAGGTTCAAAATGGGTATCGCGGGCTCCATTTAAGCTTTTAATTCAAAATGGCGCCCTATCGCCATCTTGAAATTTTCAACTGCCAATTTTACACTAAAACATAGTATTTATGTACCCATTACCTTCTGTTCTGAGTGCATTTAAACACACCAAAATTTTTTTCTATTCAAATTTAAAGTTTTTGTCTGTGATCGTAACTGTGCTATTGCTAATATTTCCCAAAGCAATATCCTTAAAGATTCATTTTAGCTCAAGGTGGGTTTACAGCATGCTTGAACAACCTCTAATGTGTGTTACAGCCTTACAAATATTTTCAACACATTTTGTGGGTGTATTTAATCTAATTTTTAACAAAATAAAAAAAATTAGTTTATATTCAAATTATTTATTAGGTGGATCACTCTCAATTGATGTGAAAAACTTAAAACTAGAAATACGATCTGCGTACAATGTGAAAAAATAAAAAATATACTGGGTGCCAAGATAGTACATTAAAATATTTTAGAGGACAGTTGACTGGACATAAACAGTTTTCTTAATCATTCATATAAAGGTCAAACAGCATTTTTTGATGGTTTTCAGAATTCTTAATGTTTACTGATTCACTTTGTCAATAACTGTCTTTCTTGTCTTGTCATACAATTAATAGGGCACTGAATATATATATTTTTTTGTCATATGCAAGTCAGGCACCTTGTATTGATATGATTCTTAAAAACAATAGTAAACAATCAAGAAAGTAAAAAATAAGCAAAAAATGATAAAAAAAAATATTAAAATATTTTTTTATTGAGAATCCAGTAGGCCATGTTAGTGGAGTATTTCTGTTGGTGTGCCTTATAAAAAATTGCCAAAGTGACAGTTGCTATTTTAGATACTAGTTGGGCTTTATCACAAAACCACCCAATGTTGCGTAATTAACTTGCAGAACTCTTGAAAAGTCACATAAAACACTTTTCACTAGTACAAGTGTTAATGTAATACAAAATTTCATGGCCTACTAGATTGCAAAAAGATAATGAAGGATAGGTTTTAATGTTTATATAAAAGTGAGATATTTAAAAAGTACAATGGCCATCTTGTGACATGGTCTACATGGGTCAAACAGAGATTTTCAAATGAATTATAAACCTGCAAGTAGTATAAATCAAGTATTGGCTGAATCACCATAAATTAAAAATAAACAATAGATGGCATACGCTAAACAATCAATAATGGTTATGTTAAAGACCTTTAAAAACAAAATTTATAAATAGGGAAGTAATAAATGAAACGATAAAACTTACATATATACATAATCAACCTCACTAAATAAACCTGTCTACTAAAACAAATTGCTCATTCAAACTCCATTATTTCTTGCCTTACCTTAACAATTACACCCTAACAATAAACCGAAGATATGGGTTTTACTACTTCTCACAATAATTACAAATGTAAAAAATGCAAATGGTATTAATGAGCTGTATAATAACATTTAAATATTTTACTAAAAAACAAGTTACGACAATCAATAATTCCATAAAAGTGTATATAATTATGAGATAATTAAAACGTTACTATTTTAATCGCTTCATCCTTGAATAATCATATTCTTTTAAAGTGTGTACACTTACCTTGAAAGCCCACCTTTCTTAAATTTTTATGAAATTACAGATCCCTGCAGATCTCCACCAGAGTTGGCATATTCCGAGACCCACACTAGCTCGTAGCTCAAAATGTTCCGACGGTTCGACTTCAAGCAATAACAGTACACAAGTATGTATAAAATACGATTATGCTTCAGTTTAATAATTAAAAATATTTTTTAGAGTGCCAAATCTGGATCGCTTTTATTAACAGCAGCTAATTTAGCAAAAATACACAAACAGGAAACGAAGCATGGAAGTAATCATAATAATAACCTGCAATATTACTTACAACAAGTCAATAATAATCAACTATCAATACCGATCGAACCAAAGAAGCTTGAAGATGATAATGCATCAATTGCTAGTTCAATGCACTTTACAGTAGTAAATGTTAACACAAGACCACAGACTAAATCGAGAAGTTTTTGTCGTAAACATCAATTATCCGTCTTAATTATCTCAATGTCAATATTATTCACAATAGGTGTACTCGCTGCCATTTTATGCCTCGAAAGTAAGTATGTTAACAATGATTCTCACAAAACATTAACGAAACTTTTTTTAGTGCGTGCACGACGACTACCACATTAGCAGTGAATACACCGATTACTTTTAAGTCTATTTATATAGTGTAACTAAGTATTTAAAAAAAATTTCTTAAGCTTTGTCTTAATGTTACTGTGATATTTTAAGCAAACTTTCAAGTAACAACAATGTTGTATTAAATAAAAAAAAACTTACCTCCAGATCTTGTAAATTTTGAGTCCATCTATACTTTTCCAAATCACACCCGTTACCACTATTAGGTAATAGTTTACCCTTCTCCGATTCATCCTCATCTTCTTCTATTACCTTTGACACTTCCTTCTCACTTCCATCTAATTTTTCCGTATCCAACTCCTTTTGTAACTTCTCGGCTTCTTCATCTGTTAACTCCTTGATCTCAGCTTTTTTTACTTCATCTGATTCATTTTTAACAGTGACTGCTGCTTTACGTGCAGCTTCACGCTCACGCTTTTCTTTCATTACAGATTCATGACTATCTCGACTAATTTTTTCGTGTTTACGAAATGTCGACATTACTAACTGCAAATTATACAAGCAAGTATACCTACAGTATGTAATTAAATTTATAGTTACTTTTTCCCATGCTCCTTCTTCTCCTCCCACAAAGAAATCAGTCTTACGCCCCAAAAAACTTACAAATGTATCTAATAACTGCGAAATCAATAAATGAGGTTATGTTTTTATTGATAATATAATATTTACCTGAATGGCACCTTTTTCATGGTGTTGTGCTATTGATAAAAATAAGGAATCAAATTGTTCAGTTTGTTGAGAATCACCACCACTCATTTTAGAAAATACTATATTTAATTTTCAACGAAACTTTCTATACAATTTCCATACAAACATTAAATTCAAACACGTGTTGTTTTAGTGTGAAAAATAACATACCATCTAGTGGATACAAAGGAACTAATCAATTTAAATGATATCTGTAAAATCAAATACCTACACAAAAGATGTAATTTTTATATTAAAATTAATCAAACATGTGATATGTAAATCTAATTTTCCTATCTTATCAAACAATTAAGCGTACAGAAAATAATACTTTTGCACACTACCTAGTGCGTTTCACTTTCTCATTATAAGTAAAAAACACGTGTTCCTTTTACTTTCGCATTGCTTATCTATAAGTTACCATAGTAACTACCGTTGTCATTGATTCTTTGGTCGCCTCGGAATCGATATTTTCGGGCTCTAAGAAAACCTAATAAGCTACCTTTTGACGTATTTTAATTTAAAAAAAGTCCTCCACAACCTCCGAAATATTCATCGGAAGTTGCATATGATTTCAAACCTCAATAACTTGCTTATTTCAAATGCAATACCCTCATTTTTTTACAGTTTTTGGATTTATGGTCAAATTTTAAGTTCAGCTATTCTATCTTTAAAATTTACGGTTTCCGAATTATTCGGCAAAATTAAAAAAATTATTTAATTTTTAATTTAATCAAGTCAACCGTCTGACGTGGAAACAAAAAATATCGTTTGTTTATTTCTATTAATGTCTGCGTTTTCTTCCGAAAATATCATAAATGCCATAGTTGTTTGTAAGTGACACGTAGTATTACATTGTACGTTCGTTATTTCATATTTTCTTTCAATCCAAAGACATGTTTTAAATATCTCTTACACAATTTTTAAAGTTGTTCATTATTATGCGTTTGGTGAGTAGTTACGCACTGGTTTTGCATATTTCATTCTTATCTCATATTAATGTTTGTAGTTAACTAAATACAGATGAATTTCAAAGAATGGAACTAATTGGCATAATCTTCGTTATGGGATTTGCTGATTAAAATTGTTTGCTAACTCCAACGATGTATGCCCGAATATATCCCGATAGAAGACAACAGTAGAAGAGAGGCACCTCACCTTTCACTTTTTGACGTCACAAGCCGCCGGGCTGTGGGGCACACCACCTTTCACTTTTTTATACGCCCACGTGACAGACTGTATTTTTCACCCTTATTTTTTATGGTTTCTTTTCGGAGGCCTTTTTCAGCCCCTTGATGGAATTTTCATCCCTAATTATGGTCTTTTTGACAGCAATTTTTTGTCGGCCTTATTTTATGGTTCCTTTTTGGAGACCATTTTCAACCTTTGATAGAATTTTAACCCTAATTAGATCCCTTTTGGTTGTGTTAAGGACTTTTTTGTCGGTTCACACCTATGGATTCTTTTGGGCAGTCATTTTTAACCCCTTGATGGAATTTTCATCCCTAATTATGACCTTTTTGACAGCAATGTTTTGTCGGCCTTATTTTATGGTTCCTTTTCGGAGACCATTTTCAACCCTTGATGGAATTTTAACCCTAATTAGAGCCCTTTTGGTTGTTAAGAACTTATTTGTGGGTTCACACCTACGGATTCTTTTCGGCAATCATTTTTAACCCCTTGATGGTATTTTCACCCTAATTTGGTTGTATAAAGAGCCTCTTTGGCAGTTTAGCCCTGGAAGGTAGGCAAATGCGTGCGCGTACAATGTTCTAATAAGAGGCCCTAATGCTACCTCATAAGACAGCTATAAGAAGCTGTGTTAGGTCTGCGGCTCGTCCCCCTTAGCTGAAAATAGTATTATAATAAGGGGATCCTAATGCTAACGTGTAAGACAAGTGTAAGAAGTACGATTTGAGTAGCATCTTCCAATCTTCTCTTTTCATAACGAAGAGCCCGTTTGCACATACGAATTGTATGACTGGCGCAAGATGTACTGTATCCAATCTCAACATATTTTTTTGATGAATTGACCTCGAATAAACCATATGATCTACAATCAATTAAACGTTCATCGGTAGGACTGTTATGCACAGCTTCAGTTGATCACTCGGTAGATGTAGCTGCTGTGGTAGAACTATCCCCATCATTACAACACCAACACGAACATGTGAAGAAGTTATTACAGCTATTCTTGCTATCCATGTCGAATCTTTTCAAATTCATTCGAGTGGACTTGCGTTGACGACAACTGATGAATTTGTAACCGCAAATATATATTTTATTATTATTATATATCGTTTTCCCCACCTCATAACATTATTATGATGATAGAGGGGAGAATAGTTCTTGGAATCTATCATGACATATCTCAACACGATGTTGCTCTTGTAGTACGGGTGATAAAATGCATTCCAATTGTTTTATTTTACTGCGGAAACGTAATCTATCCAGCGCCATACTTTCCCACAAACCTCTTCTTGCATTACGATAAGCAAAGGCCCACACTACCATATTATACACTACATTTTTAGTCTCATCAATAGCAACTCTCTTCATTATGATGTACCTACTCTTCATTTAATCAAGAAATAAAAAGAGATTTTTTTGCGATAAAAAGTATATAATTTATTTCCAAACAGTTATACATAGATATATATTATTTTTACAGAAATGTTAAATTAGTTGTCTTTCCTACAGTTCCGGCGCTGGTGATGTACACGTCTTTCTCAGCCAGATATTGTTTAAACTTTTCAATGCGATCTTCTTTTTTGAAGTATTCATAAAATCGTAAGGGAAGTATACACTTAAAGTTCTCAGTTTCAATGATAATATGTTTACCATACTTCGTGCCGATAGTGTTCATATCAATCACTTTATATTTTGCACCCACCTCCAAGTCTTTTACGTTCGTGAAGGATTTACAGAAGGTGATACTATCCAATGCAGATAGATCCATCTTTACTGATTCGAGAACGCTTTTGAATTTTGAGTTTACAACTCAACTGTCCTTATATATATTACTGCATCACGATTTTAATGGTAGAGGGAAGAGTGTGCTTTGAGAATTGCATCAGTAGGCTAATCTGCATCTGATGATGAATAACTGCTGCCATCAGGAGATGCTGTCCATTTTTTTAAATAGTGGCAAAACTGATGCAATTGCGAAACTTTTAGTTCTTCTACAAAACATTTTTCCTGTTTCATACCTTTTCGCTAGGGTGTTACACTCCTCTTCACTATAATCACCTCGCCCGTAAACCGCCTCATGTTGGGCATCGAATACTAATGCCGAAAATTCTTGCTTCAAGCGTTCCACCGCTGTTCTCAGGTCGGTTGCTTAGGTCCATTGCTCTTGAGCGTATGCCATCCACATGTTTTACACAGCACTCGCTACGCATTACACTATTTTCTTATATTATTACTCTAAACTCCCCACTATGTTACGTTAGTGCAGATATAAACCATGTAATTGATTACCGCACAATTCTGGTTACGCGCTATTTCTAATAATGACACGCATCAGCAATTTTTTTAATTATGGTTCTGTCACTATATTTTTTAAATAAGACGCGAACCGACTATTTTTAGCTATGACGCGACCACCTTTTAGTGAGGACATAAACCGGCTATTTTTAGCTATGATACAACCACCTTTTAGCGAGGACGTGAACCAGATGTGCGTCTAGCACAGACACGAACCACACATATCTGGTTATTTCCCTTTGTGACATATTTGCATAGCAGTGATTCAAACCACACATGTGTTTGGTTACCTACTATTTTTTAATAATGACTCGCACCAGCTATTTTTAATGATGGTGCTGTCACTATAATTTTTAGCTAAGACGCGAACCGACTATTTTTAGCTATGACGCGACCACATTCCAGCGAGGACGCGAACTAGCTATCATCTGACCCCCCAAGGTGACCTTTGCAAATCTAGTGACTTTTCTAGTGACTTTTTTTCAAATCTAGTAACTTTTCTAGTGACTTTTTGAGTTAGGACCGGCCTTGTATAATTACTCATGTAGGCCTTCGATCTTGTGTTAGGGTCTGCGCCCCTGTCGTGGCCCATTGGCGGGAAATTTGAAATAAGGGGGCCATTATTCCACCTTGTAAGACACGTGTAGATCTTCAAAACTTGTTCTCGACCCTTCGCCCCCTGTCGCGGCCCCCTGGTTGGTAATGGTATGGGGCCCTAACCTTATACATAAGTGCAGAAACTAGCTCTTGGGTCTTGGCCCCTATCGAGACCCCCCTTGGTGCAATTGTATGTGGGTTCTAACCTAATCTTACAGGTGTAAACGCGCTAACACGAAAACACGCAAACGCGAAAACATACAAACACGAAAACACGCTAACGCAGGAACACACAAACGAAAACACAAACGCAAACACGCTAACGCTATAATACACAAACGAAAACACGCTAACACGAAAACACATTGGATGAGAGGACTCTTAAGCGATGATAGCCTCATCGGTAGGGGAAAGCGATACATTTTTCTGCAAACAACAATTTTGAAGATTACCCATGTTTTAGCACGAGGAATCGGATGAGGATTCTTAAACCATGACAGCCTCATTGGTATTTTCTAGGGAAAGCGATGCACATTCTGCAGACAGTATTTTTGAAGATTATCGATGTTTAGCACGAGGACTGATTTCGGGAGAGTGGTACGCTTTTCAAGACGAAAAATTGCATTCTCCTTGTGGCCGATACAGCACTGTAAGCCATTTGTAGCTGAAAGATTTAAAAAACATCGGAAACAAGAATGCAACGCTACTTTACAATAATAATGATGAGGTAATTCCTTATGTGTGGAATTCATTTTCTAATCATTATTTTCAGATTGATCAATTACTAAACGGGGGCGAAGGAGCGCGATTACGTTAAAGACTAATTAATAGTGTTAGGGTGATTCTGACACATGGAATGCAATTTCTAGTTATTATTTACAGATTGGAAAAATTTCTAAATTACAGCTGATTACGTTAAAGTCTAATTGATTAGCTGTAGAGTAATTATTGATTCAGTTTCTAGTCGTTATCTAAGTATGAGGAATTTCTAAATCGACTGTTCTAGAAATTACCAGACTTTCTTTCTATGACGCTGATAATGATAACTTCTTTTGTATATATATATATATATATATATATATATATATATATATATATATCAACCCTTGCGAATGTTCTTTACAGTATTAAATTACGTCAGCTACACACACACACACACACACACACACATACACGCATCTGAAAAAATATGGAAAACTTCGAGGCTATAGCTAAAATTAACGTCGAGTACGAGCTAAAAGTCACCACCACCATGAAACACCTCCGGGGGTTGTTACGAGCCAGATTAGGTCTGCTGCAGAGACAGTTCGTCGAGGGGGATGCAGAGCTGGAGCAGCACGAGAGACAGGTTAGACGCCTTATAGGCGGAAAAAGACGTTGGGGAAAAAACACAGCCGAAGGAGGGCACCGCCATAAAAAGTAAAACTCCAACAGCGGCATAATGATGATGATGAGGATTCCAATGGACCCGTAATTGAGGTGCGCGATGGGGAAGACGAAAAGGAACGATCGCGCACCAGGCCGTCTGCGATGATGTCAAACGGACCAGTGGGAGCCTCAACGTCGCGTGGCACTGTCGGAGGAAGAGGAGCCCTTATAGCAGAATCGGTACAATGCTCAAGTTCCAATCATTACCCATGTCATTATGAAGATGTGTCGCCACCCCCAACTACCATAGTGGAAGTACACCCTACATCTGCAGCACTGAGAAGGTCGATGGAGGACGCGTCACCACTCTCGGGTAGTGGTCTATATTAAAGGGAACCACTCGGCCTTTTCCGACCCCATATCAAACCTTTAATTATGGAGATACGGATGACCTGGAGATGATTTTAAGAAGGTTAACATATATTAATAAATAAAATAACTCTTTCTGTTTACCTGGTTCATCATTTATTCCCTATATCCAAATGGAAGGGTATCAAAGGTTTCAATTCTCCGTCGCTTAGAGTAACTTACTCTATATTGTTTGGATTCAGGTCTACTTAATATATTGTAACACCTATCTCTAACTATTTTCCTATCATTATATACAAAAAGAGAGTCTTTACTATTACTAAGCACCACATTCTTCATCGATTCAAAGTTTATAACGCGAGAGTTTTTATAGTTTAAGGTAATGCCCTTCATTTTACACAACAATTTAATTGCCTGATCACTGGTTGAAAACACGTTATAGCACTAACAAACTCAGCTATATAACTTCCTTCGCCGTACGTCTCCAGCTCGCCGGTCATCTGGCCAATACTATCTGTATCATAATACAGAACACGGCGATCTAGTCTTTCCAGGTAATTATATAGCTCTAAAAACTATTAATGTGTCCACAGCCGCTTACACGACAACTCATGCACGTTTAGAGCTATATAGTTTCCTGGAAAAACTAGATCGCAGTGTTCTCCAACGTCTTGATTCATGTTTGCAGCTTTACGAGTATTCGCTGACGTGTTTTCGTTTGTGTGTTTTCGCGTTAGCGTGTTTTCGTTTATGTGTTTTTGTGTTAGCGTGTTTTCGTATTAGCGTGTTTTGCGTGTTTTCGTTTGTGTGTTTTCGTGTTTCAGCGTTAGCGTGTCTTCGTTTGTGTTTTTGTGTCTGTATGTTTTTGCGTTTGCGTGTTTTCGTGTTAGCGTGTTTTCGTTTGTGTGTTTTCGTGTGTGCGTGTTTTTGCGTTTGCGTGTTTTCGTGTTAGTGTGTTTTTCGTGTTGTGTGTTTTCGTGTTTGCGTGTTTTCGTTTTGTGTGTTTTCGTGTTGCACTTGGGTAATATACTCATTTTCTTTTATAGTTGCACTTTTATTTTACTTGGATATAAATATTTATTAAATTTTCGAATTAATCTTGTGACTTATTCTTTTCTAAACTTTTATAATGGCTAACACTTTTATTTTAGATACCGGTTTGAAGTTAAACTTGTTTTATAACCTCAATTACTTTTGAGAAAAAATAAACATCACATCCAAAATAACAGACGAATTTTATTAAAATAAAAAAATTGCACATGAACCGATGTTGAACAAAATTTCGAAATGAAACAAAACAATAGTGTCGAAAATTACAACCGGTAACCTTAGTTTTTAAAATTTTATATATATATATATATATATATATATATATATATATATATATATATATATATATATTGTTTCTGAAATCTCAGGTTCACGTCCGATAATGTTAACGAAAATTTTAACTTACATGTTTACAAATGCACTATTCGCACTATGACTTGTTAGCCACAAAAGAATAGAAGAGAAGAGAGCGAAAAATTTGGAGCAATTCCTTTTATACTTTCTCATAGCTACCATAACTTTCAATTTTTTCCTTGTCACATACAAAGGATCCTGGCATTCAATTGGTCTAAACAAACAAATTAATTTAACTAAAACATAAATTATGACATAACTTTTTCAATTCAATTCGAATTTGATTTTTAAATATATTTTTGAACTCAGAACAAAATTCTGCATAACTAGACACCTCACATGCTATAATTCGCTTTATGAATTTACATTTTGAAAATTTTTATACCTAAATTTACTAATATCAAATATTTTATTTTACAACTAAAGTGATGACATATTCATCTTTTACATAAAAAACTGTATAAGAATACATTTATCTCTACCCATTTTACATAGATTTAGCAAAAATTCTATTTTAATACCTTAATTTTATGTACTTAACCTAGCTTTTCTAAATTTATGTTTACATATTTAAAGTTAATTTCTTTGTACAAATAAAGAAAACCTATTGTTATATGCTTTTATAATTTATTCTGAACGTATCTTGCCCTAACTAATCTATAAATTTGTAAACTTCTTAATTATTGTACTTAACCTAACTTTATAAAATTTAATTTAAACTTGCGTTTTAAACGTTTATACCACTGGTAATGTTTATCTAATATGTTCGTATATACGTCTCTAACACAATCACTGTTTATCTGCACTTTATAGTTTCTAATTTTGTATTTTCACACTTTCACATTGTTATCATATTTTGTAAGTTTTTGTACACAAATTGTATTTATATGGTTAATATCAGATTGCACATGTAATATTCAAGTTCTTAGGTATGTTTCTAAGGCACTTTAAGTTCTTAAGCACTTTTTAAACACTTAGTCTAGGATCTATTAACATAACGTCTTCGTACCATAACCCTTTTTATAGTTCGTAGAGTTTTGATCCATTGTACCAATTACTATACATGTTCTACATATTAGAATTATTGTATTCCATGTAATCAATATCTGTTATGTGTTTAATGGCTTAAATATATTGATTTATATGTGAAATTTCTTATTTATCTTTAACGAAATTGAACTTACGCACTAATATGTATCGTGTTGACCTTTTCAACATGCTACTGCTATAGCTCGAATGCTTTCATGAATACAACATCATTTGCAAACCCCATGAAGCCTATTTTGTTGTATAAAAACCATATTTTTAAATTCGTATATTATATTTTCTCATAACCAAATGTACAACTTCTTCAACTTTATTTGAACTTGCATACGATATAATATTTGAACTCGATACAACTCTACCCCCTCTATTATACCTATTTATAACTATCGCAATATATATATATATATATATATATATATATATATATATTCATACAATAAGCGTACACTCTACATAATTTATATCTTTCTTGACTCTGCCTATATTTCTACTTCCTTCCTTACGTGTCGGGGCAGTAGACCAATAACTGTCCAGTAGTAGGACGATACCGTTAGTAGGGAATGTTACATCGTCCGGGGTACGATTTGGCTAGTAACTGGTCTGTCCGCTATAGCATTACTCAAGAGAACAATACAATTGCCTCGGATCGCCCTGGCTACAAGGGGCGGTCAACGTCGAAACAGACAGGCCCCGTTGCTGACGACTGTGCAAGGAATGAATGGCGAGTCGGTACGTGGAATGTTAGAGGTATACATGGTAAAGAATTTGAAACAGCGAATGTAATATACGAAAAGCAGCTTGATATTCTGTGTGTATCGGAGACAAAGCGGAAAGAAAAGAATGCTGTGGAGACGGAGGATGGCAGTCTAGTACTATGGTCAGGAGTTGAGACTGAAGTGCATGACGCAAAAGGAGTTGGGGTGATCGCAAGAGAAAGAACGAAAATATGCGTTAAACAGTACCAACTAGTATCTTCCCGGGTAATGTGGGATAAATGAAAGTGGAGTTTCGAATAATTTTTCTGATTGCTTGCTATGCACCGGTGAATGGAGTAAGAGATCAACAGTGTGAGAACTTCTGGAATGATGTACAGAAGGTGTTGAACGTATGTAATCCAAACGAAAGAGTGATGATATTGGGAGAAATGAACGGATGGGCGGGTGTACAGAGAGAGAATACTGAACGCGTTCTAGGAAAGTTTGGAGACCAAAAAGTTAATGAGAATGGCGAATATCTGTGTGGAGAAAAGCTTGTTTGTATCTGATACGTGGTTTAAACATAAAAATGTACATATGTATACATGGCGAAGAGTTGAATCTAAAAGTATGATTGACTTGATAGTATATGATGAACGACTAAGAAACAAAAGTAATGTGCGGGTCGGAGTGTGGATCGGACCACTGCTTGGTTGTATCGAATGTGCTTAGGGCAAAAGTTGGTCTGGAGAAGGGAAGAAAACGTAGCGCGAACGTCCAGAATTAGGGTAAACAAACCAGTAGATAATGGTGCGAGAACGAAATACGCAGATGCTGTGAATGAAACAGTGTGGAACAAACGAATAAAAGGTACTGACGTTGAAAGTGAATGGATAAGCTTGAAAAGCTGTGTTGATAATTCTGCCGTGCGGATATGTGGAAGAGCGACTTGACAGAAAAAATGTGCTTGATGGAATGAATCGGTAAAAAAAGGCAGTACGTAAGAAAAATGATACGTACATGGCAATGCAAAAAATGAGACCGAGCAAAAGCGATTGTACGAGGTGCAAAGATTGAGAAGCAAAAAAGCGAAAAACTATTCTGGAAAGTATGGGACGATTGTGAAGTGAGGGAAATGCCTGCAAGAATATTTCGGAAAGCTGTACAGTAGTGAGGAAACTAAGGCTGAGTGGTTAAATAAGGAGAATTTAGAAGGAATGGTGAGGGAAACTGAGAAGGATATTGGAAAAAATGAGGTAGAGGAAACGGTAGGAAGATTGAAAAACGGTAAAGGAACAGGCGTAGATGAAATCACTGGTGAATGCTAAAGTATGGAGGTGCAAAGCTTATATTGTAAGAGCTGCAGAGGAATAAGTTTGCTCAGTGTACCTTGTAAAGTATTTTGAAGAATACTAATTGATAGAGTACGAGAAACTACACAAACTAAGATTTGGGATGTGCAGGGTGGCTTAATGTCAGGGAGAGGATGTGTTGATCAGATGGTTACTCTCCAACAGGTGATTGAAAAGTGTTTTTTAAGTGTAAAAAGGAAGCTGTACTGTGGGTTTGTAGATCTGGCGAAAGCATAAGACAGAGTGAATAGGGTAAAGGAACAGGCGTAGATGGAATCACTGGTGAAATGCTAAAGTATGGAGGTGCAAAGCTTAGATTGCAAGAGCTGCAGAGGAATAAGTTTGCTCAGTGTACCTTGTAAAGTATTTTGAAGAATACTAATTGATGTGGAAAATATTAAACGAATATGACGTAAATAGAGGTCTAATAAACGGAATAGGGATAGTATACAACGGTAGCCGGGCATGTGTTAGGGTGAGAGGCGGTGTGTATACTCACTGTATGTATATATATATATATATATATATATATATATATATATATATATATATATATATATATAAATATCGCGACTTCACTTGTTCTCTATATTTTTTGTTATTGCAGAATGATTACGTGTTTGAGTATTTGTGCTTTTAGATTACACAACGATGATATGAGTTTTAACTTTCGTTAAAAGGAACCACATTTTTTCATAGAACGTCGATGCTATAGTAATACTAAGTACTATTTGCGTACCTTTTTTCTATAAGCCATTTTACACGTACTAACATTCTACTTGTTCGATTAATATTTGTTTAGTATTAATTCAAATTTAGAACTTGATTTAGCAATTATTGTAATTATAAAAAGGTTCGTGTTTGAGTTAAAACCTAGACAAAAGGAGTGGTGTTTGTACGTCCATGTTTACCTTATTATGAGTTTCAACAAACGTACCTGACATGAGCTTGAAAAGAACCGTACTTTCCTAGGATTTGCATAGAAATGCAACAATAATGTTTTCGCTTTTTTTTTATTTGTGTATCTATAGTCATTTCACACGTTAAAATTCTACTAAATTAGATTAATGTTATTATTTGTTTATTAATATTCAAACCGCTGGGTTATAAATTTGTTCAAAAACTCAACCTAATAATGCACTGATGGTTGGTTTAGCTAAACGAAATCAATCTTACTGTTTTTGTCCTATGCAGTAATTAGGCGCCAATTATGCGCCGTCTTACGCCGCTAAAATAAAATTCTGTGCCCTTATAGGAAATAAGTTATTGGAAAATTTACATCCAAAAGGTTAAATTTATAGCCTTGGGAATAAATTAATCTTTGTTGCACGCTAATTAACTAACAATTATGCACTATTTTACGCTGTTAATATTATACTTTGCGCCCCTACAGGAAACAAGTTATTGTACGACGCAGCAAACTTCACAGCTGTTGTCTAGAAAATAAGTTATAGCATAAGATACATCGACAAGGCTAACTTCATATCCTTGCGCCATAATTAGGCACCCATTATACGCCGTTTTGCACAATCATAGCTACATTTTGAGCCCATATAGAAAACAATTTATGATAAAATAGTCGTAAATTTTAGTAATTAGGCGCCTATTAGCCGTCGTTTTGCGCCGTTAAGCTCCTATAGGAAACAAGTTATTGTAAAAATTACATAAACAGAGCGAATTTCACAGCCGTTAACTAATGTAGCAAATTAGCAGGCCCGCGCTGTCCATATAGGCAAGTCGTGCGTTGCACGAGGGCGCCGTGGATGCAAAAGCACCTGTCGATGCCTCTCAATTTATAAATTGTCAACAATACAAAAAACAATAATTTCAGTTTTCTACGTGCAATTTCAGCGAGATTTATTTTGTTCAACAAAAAAATAAACATAGATAAATCAATATTTATTCATAATAAAAACTTAGTCATTTGTCGTGTTGCGTTTCAACTTGTATTATCGAGTGTACAATTATTCGTGTTGTAACTTACATTATGCGACTAGTATTTCGACCTCCTATATAGAGTGATTCATTAATAACTGTATATATTTTACACAAAAAATCCTGAGCCTAAAATATGAAGATTTAAACCAAAACACTTAAATAAAATATAGCTCTGTATTGAGATACAAGGTGTTTTATATCAAAATCTAGAAATTATTTTTGCCAAGACTCCAAGACTTGGATATTTTTTTATCATACCCGGTAATGGATCTAATCATATGAAAATACATTAAAATTTATTAAGCTGTAGTATCTGTCCCCTACCAAATAAGTAGGGCAGGGGCAAGGGTTTTTTCTTTCCCACTTTCTACGCCACTGGCGGAATCGTCATTTCAGTAGAATTTTTCGATTCTCCAATACTTTTTATGTTCTATGTTCTATAGGTGGTAGGCATGTATACTCCATGCCAGCCGGGGAGGTACCACCACCCTTACCATGGGCTCCTTAATATTGGGTCTCCGATTTTATGAGCTCGGTAAGGGCTGCCGGTTACCTTCTCCATTATCCTTAATCTATTCTCATCATTATTCTTCCTTCTCACCCCCACTGTCTTCCTATCGGATTAAAAGTTCAAAATTAAAAAATAAGATGGCTGTGGTTTCTAGGGTTATAAATTCCGGTCGTAAAATCCTGCCCCATTCGGATGTCCGGGAGGGCAGGGCCCAAGCAACCTCGGTCATCGAAAGTATTAACTTTCTGATTCACTACTGCAACATCCGCGGTATCAGGTCTAATCTTAATGCTATTCACCAACATCTTGAACAATTACAACCTGATATTTTGTTTCTATCTGAAACACAAGTCTCCTCTAAAGCTCCGAGTCACCCGACTTTCAATTTACTCAATACCACCTTCACTCTAACTTTCGATATAAAGGAGGCGTATGTGCTTACATCAAGGACAGAATTGCTTTCAAGAGGGTTTCTTCCTTAGAAAATAAAAATTTTGACGTAATTTGGTTTAAACATTCTGGTCCTAATTTTGTGAAATTCTACTGTTGCATTTATAGGTCTCTTAATGACAGCAACTTTAAAGACTTCTTCGATTACCTTAGTATGAAAGTTGACTATCTCCTGTCTCAGTTTCCATCTTGCGATATCTCAATTGTAGGCGATTTCAATGTTCATAACTCTAATTGGCTTCAGTTTTCATTTACTACAAATCCCGCTGGTCATAGTGCAGAAACATTTGCTATTTCATGTGATCTCGCACAAATGATTTCTGAACAAACAAGATTCCCTGATAACCCTAACCATACCCCACATCTTCTAGATCTCTTTCTTACATCAAACCCTCTTGTTTATAAAACTTGCGTTCTTTCGCCTTTAGGTCTTTCCGACCATTGTGTAATAAAAATCATTTCTACTGTACCTAATTCCACTGTTGTTCGCAAAACCGATAGAACCTTGTGGTGTCAGCTCGATGGAGTGATTTACGGGATTTCTTTGCAACCTTTCCATGCGTGAATATTGTTTTCAGTCGTCCTCTTCTTCGGACATCGCTCTTTCAGTATCTGATGTCATCCTCATGGGAATGGAGTTATACACTCCCAAAAAACAGTACCATATAGGTCATTCACGTTCCCAACCCTGGTTCAATAAGGCTTGTGCTGATGCAATATCTTTAAAAAATAAATGTTACATTAGATGGAAATCTAGTAAATCGGTCGACAGTCATGTGGAATACGTTGGTGCTAGAAATATCTGCAAAAGTGTCATCACTAAAACTAAAAAGTTGTTCGAACAACGAAAATGCAATGAACTAGCTACATCTCCTTTAGGCAGTCGTAAATTTTGGTCTTTGGCTAAAGCCATTAGTAAAAACTTTGGAATATCTTCATTTGCCCCCTGGCGTCTATTGACGGATCGGTAGTTGCTGATTCTGTAGATTTGTGGATTTGTTCAAACTCGTATCTGAATGATTCTGGAAAAAATGTGCCCCTAGTCAACTCTTCTTCATACGCTATGAAACCAATTCATTTTCGGTACAAGCTCTTGGAATCGATCATGAGTAGGCTTGATCTCAATAAGGCGACTGGCCCAGACGGTATCCCAGCTATTGTCTTAAAGAAATGTTCCCCCGAACTAGTACCAGCCCTATCTAAGCTCTATACGATCTCTATGCCTTCTGGGGACTTCCCTTCATCATGGAAGTTAGCAAATGTTCAACCTATTCCCAAAAAGGCGATAAGACCGATCCTCAAATTACCGACCAATTGCCATCACTTCCATTTTGTCTAAAATCATGGAAAAAGCAATCAATCAGCAACTGCTCACGTTCCTTGAAACTAACAAACTCTTAGTGACCACCAATACGGGTTTAGGCAAAGTCGTTCAACAGGCGATCTTCTTTCATATGTGACCCAAGTTTGGAACAATACAGTAGAGCAGTCCGGTGAAACAGTTGTAGTCGCTTTAGATATCTCAAAGGTATTTGACCAAGTTTAGCATAAGTGTTTACTTGCCAAACTCACCTCGTTTGGGTTAAATGATACGCTCATCAACTGGGTTTCTAGTTTCCTTGATAAAAGACGAATACGTGTCGTAGTTGAGGGCTTTTTTTTTCAAAAGAAGTTAGCATTAACGCGGGCGTACCACAGGGATCCGTTATAGCGCCTACACTTTTTCTACTGTACATAAATGACCTTATTTCTTCAACAGCTAACCCCATCCATTGCTTTGCTGACGATAGCACTCTTCACTGTAGTTCATCTCAGTCTACTGATAGTCATAATCCACCTTCTATGTCAAATCAAGAAATTAAAGCTGAAATGGCAAATTCAATCAACAAAGACATTCAACGTATTCTCGAATGGGGAAGCAATAATCTAGTTAACTTTAATGCTAACAAAACTCAGTGTTGCCTTATGTCCGCCAAAAAAGATCGATCATTTCCGGTTGTAAGTATGAATGGCTCAGTTCTTAAGTTTTCAAACTCTATTACTCTCTTGGGTATGACTGTATCTTCAAATCTCTCATGGGTTGACCATCTTCTGTCAGCTACCAAAACAGCTGCTCGTAAAATAGGCTTTTTGTACAGATCTAAGCAGTACTTTACCTCTCGACAACTCCTTCTGCTGTATAAGGCCCAAATTCGGCCTCATCTGGAATATAATTCTCACATCTGGGTTAGTGCTCCCCAATACGCTCTCGATATCGTTGATCGTATTCAAAAGAGAGCGATTAGGCTTATAAATGACCCGTCCTTAACTTCTCACATACAGTCCCTTGAGCATAGAAGGATGGCTTTCTTTGTATTATCGTTATTACAACGGCTATTGTGCTGGTGAATTACATTCTTTGATACCATCTCCGGCTATCTTTGCGAGAAACAGCTCGGTAAGGGCTGCCGGTTACCTTCTCCATTATCCTTAATCTATTCTCATCATTATTCTTCCTTCTCACCCCACTGTCTTCCTATCGGATTAAAAGTTCAAAATTAAAAAATAAGATGGCTGTGGTTTCTAGGGTTATAAATTCCGGTCGTAAAATCCTGCCCCATTCGGATGTCCCGGAGGGCAGGGCCCAAGCAACCTCGGTCATCGAAAGTATTAACTTTCTGATTCACTACTGCAACATCCGCGGTATCAGGTCTAATCTTAATGCTATTCACCAACATCTTGAACAATTACAACCTGATATTTTGTTTCTATCTGAAACACAAGTCTCCTCTGAAAGCTCCGAGTCACCCGACTTTCAATTTACTCAATACCACCTTCACTCTAACTTTCGATATAAAGGAGGCGTATGTGCTTACATCAAGGACAGAATTGCTTTCAAGAGGGTTTCTTCCTTAGAAAATAAAAATTTTGACGTAATTTGGTTTAAACATTCTGGTCCTAATTTTGTGAAATTCTACTGTTGCATTTATAGGTCTCTTAATGACAGCAACTTTAAAGACTTCTCCGATTACCTTAGTATGAAAGTTGACTATCTCCTGTCTCAGTTTCCATCTTGCGATATCTCAATTGTAGGCGATTTCAATGTTCATAACTCTAATTGGCTTCAGTTTTCATTTACTACAAATCCCGCTGGTCATAGTGCAGAAACATTTGCTATTTCATGTGATCTCGCACAAATGATTTCTGAACAAACAAGATTCCCTGATAACCCTAACCATACCCCACATCTTCTAGATCTCTTTCTTACATCAAACCCTCTTGTTTATAAAACTTGCGTTCTTTCGCCTTTAGGTCTTTCCGACCATTGTGTAATAAAAATCATTTCTACTGTACCTAATTCCACTGTTGTTCGCAAAACCGATAGAACCTTGTGGTGTCAGCTCGATGGAGTGATTTACGGGATTTCTTTGCAACCTTTCCATGCGTGAATATTGTTTTCAGTCGTCCTCTTCTTCGGACATCGCTCTTTCAGTATCTGATGTCATCCTCATGGGAATGGAGTTATACACTCCCAAAAACAGTACCATATAGGTCATTCACGTTCCCAACCCTGGTTCAATAAGGCTTGTGCTGATGCAATATCTTTAAAAAATAAATGTTACATTAGATGGAAATCTAGTAAATCGGTCGACAGTCATGTGGAATACGTTGGTGCTAGAAATATCTGCAAAAGTGTCATCACTAAAACTAAAAAGTTGTTCGAACAACGAAAATGCAATGAACTAGCTACATCTCCTTTAGGCAGTCGTAAATTTTGGTCTTTGGCTAAAGCCATTAGTAAAAACTTTGGAATATCTTCATTTGCCCCCTGGCGTCTATTGACGGATCGGTAGTTGCTGATTCTGTAGATTTGTGGATTTGTTCAAACTCGTATCTGAATGATTCTGGAAAAAATGTGCCCCTAGTCAACTCTTCTTCATACGCTATGAAACCAATTCATTTTCGGTACAAGCTCTTGGAATCGATCATGAGTAGGCTTGATCTCAATAAGGCGACTGGCCCAGACGGTATCCCAGCTATTGTCTTAAAGAAATGTTCCCCCGAACTAGTACCAGCCCTATCTAAGCTCTATACGATCTCTATGCCTTCTGGGGAATTCCCTTCATCATGGAAGTTAGCAAATGTTCAACCTATTCCCAAAAAAGGCGATAAGACCGATCCCTCAAATTACCGACCAATTGCCATCACTTCCATTTTGTCTAAAATCATGGAAAAAGCAATCAATCAGCAACTGCTCACGTTCCTTGAAACTAACAAACTTCTTAGTGACCACCAATATGGGTTTAGGCAGAGTCGTTCAACAGGCGATCTTCTTTCATATGTGACCCAAGTTTGGAACAATACAGTAGAGCAGTCCGGTGAAACAGTTGTAGTCGCTTTAGATATCTCAAAGGTATTTGACCAAGTTTAGCATAAGTGTTTACTTGCCAAACTCACCTCGTTTGGGTTAAATGATACGCTCATCAACTGGGTTTCTAGTTTCCTTGATAAAAGACGAATACGTGTCGTAGTTGAGGGCTTTTTTTTTCAAAAGAAGTTAGCATTAACGCGGGCGTACCACAGGGATCCGTTATAGCGCCTACACTTTTTCTACTGTACATAAATGACCTTATTTCTTCAACAACTAACCCCATCCATTGCTTTGCTGACGATAGCACTCTTCACTGTAGTTCATCTCAGTCTACTGATGTCAAATCAAGAAATTAAAGCTGAAATGGCAAATTCAATCAACAAAGACATTCAACGTATTCTCGAATGGGGAAGCAATAATCTAGTTAACTTTAATGCTAACAAAACTCAGTGTTGCCTTATGTCCGCCAAAAAAGATCGATCATTTCCGGTTGTAAGTATGAATGGCTCAGTTCTTAAGTTTTCAAACTCTATTACTCTCTTGGGTATGACTGTATCTTCAAATCTCTCATGGGTTGACCATCTTCTGTCAGCTACCAAAACAGCTGCTCGTAAAATAGGCTTTTGTACAGATCTAAGCAGTACTTTACCTCTCGACAACTCCTTCTGCTGTATAAGGCCCAAATTCGGCCTCATCTGGAATATAATTCTCACATCTGGGTTAGTGCTCCCCAATACGCTCTCGATATCGTTGATCGTATTCAAAAGAGAGCGATTAGGCTTATAAATGACCCGTCCTTAACTTCTCACATACAGTCCCTTGAGCATAGAAGGATGGCTTTCTTTGTATTATCGTTATTACAACGGCTATTGTGCTGGTGAATTACATTCTTTGATACCATCTCCGGCTATCTTTGCGAGAAACACTCGGTTCGATCATTCACATCATCAGTATGCAGTACAAATTACCACTTGTCGTACCAAACGGGCGCAATCCACATTTTTCTACACGACTTCTAAACTCTGGAATGATCTCCCTAGTTCCTGTTTTCCTCTCACTTATGACATGAGAAAATTTAAGGTAGCTGTTCATAGGCATCTATTGGCAATTCATTATCCCTCTATCATCCTCCTAAGTGTTCCTGAGTGCTTTAGCACGATAGGCCTAATTTAGCCTGTTCAGGTCCACAATCATAAAAAAAAAAGATCTATTCTTTCTTCGTACCGATTAAGGCAAGATTTTGCGAGGTATTTACTGTTAAACATGAGGTTGTAAGATCGTATGTATTCAAATATGAAGGTATTTTTAATAGCAGGGTAATTTTTTATTATGTTATAGCTATTAATACATCAATAAAACATTGTAGTTCGCTATTTAATAACAATCAAAATACACCCACGTACCACAAAAATTAAAAAAAAAACACCGAACGCGTTTCGATAGCTACGCTATCATCATCAGCGGTCGACTAGGATGTTTAATAATAATAAATACACTTTAAAACATAAAAAATTTAACAATGTAATGTAACCTATGTTGAAGAGCATACAAAAGAAAAACGGTTTTGGTATAGTAATTGACTATGGTCTGAAATAAAGACTTTAAAACAGAACAATTACAGGACATCCTAAGCGCAAAAGAAATTAAAAAAAAATAACTTTGAAAAAATAATACCTGAATATCAAAAAATTCAAAAATCTGTTTGTAACAAATGTTCAATGTGTCCCCCATTTGATGTGATTTGATTATCCATGAAATTAAATAAGTTATTTATTTGGTTCCACAGCTCCTGGCGACTATTAATTTCTTGAGAGTATGTCATTTTCAGTGTATACATAAATCTTTCACCAGCACAATATTACATTTCAGTAATGACACTGACAGCATCACACTAGATAGGACCAATTATTATTTTAGGCCATACCCAACTATATACCAAAACCGTTTTTATTTTGTATGCTCTTCAACATAGATTACATTACATTGATTTTGCGATTAAATTGTTAAAGTTGTTATGTTTTAAAAGTGTATTTATTATTATTACACATTAAATAGCAAACTACAATGTTTATTCATGTATTAATTGCTATAACGTATCTAATAAAAAATAATCCGACTATGAAAATACCTTCAGATTTGAATGCACACGATCTTACAACCTCATGTTTTGTTTGAAAGAGAATTGATGAAGACACATCACTAACCTAATATTTTGTTTGCTTTGTTTAAAGAATATCGAAAGAAAATAGGAGTTAATATGTTAAAACGTACTTGCCTTTGTCGTGCCATACGTTTTTGACCGATTTCCATGTTCGACCTCTCGTTCTATTCACAAATATCCAAGCTTTCGTAAAGTAACTTGCAAACATATACAGTGAGACTCGAAAAAGTTCCAACTAGTTTTAAAATTTGGTAAAGTTCGAATGTGTCCGCCATTTTGTTATTTAAACAAATTGCGAAAATATTAGGTTACTGCTGTATCTTCATCAATTCTCTTTCAAACAAAACCAAAATCAATGAAATACGTAAAGAAATAAAAAAAAATATTAAAAAAGAAAATTCCGTTTTTTTTTGGACAACCATATATCTATATATATATATATATATATATATATATATATATATATATATATATATATATATATATATACTTATATTGGGGATGCAGCAAAATAAAATCAAAAAAGTTCTCTCGTAAGGTTTATTCCTAGCTTAGAACAATTTTACATTCATTATCAAGGATTATCAAAGATGTTATAGTTACTTCCTGTTTGAGATTATTTGATTTATTATTATTATTAAAAATTCATAAACTAACTTGGTACAAAAATATTATACTTAAAACTTGAAAAAGAAATATTGGATGACAATTTTTATTATTACTTGATTTAAGGTTACTTGCTATAACAAGTTGATTATTATTAGTGTAGGTTATTTTTTTGTTAAAGTGAATTTAGATATTTGTCCATTTCCAAAAGGTAAGCATAAATGCTACTAAGATTTTGAATATCAGTTTTTTTGTTTATAACGTTTTCTTCTTGAGATATGAATGCTGTTTCTAGAAAAATGCGTTTTTTGTAAACTGATTCAGTACAAATTATTTTTGCTTGTTCATAATTCATATTATCACCTTTGTAAAAAACATGTTCTGCAAGTGCACATCTGTTTGGATATAGTTTACTATCACTTTTGCGGGAGGTAATTTTAGAATTTAGTGGTCTTTTTGATTGGCCTCAATATTTTTTATTACAGTTTTTACAGGGTATTTAATATATTATATTACTTAGTTGATTTTTAAGGAACTTATCTTTTAGTTTATTGGACACTGAGTTTGTAGTAAGTACAGTTTTGTTCACAATTTTGATGTATTTAAATTTATTAAAAATTTCTGAAAATTTTGGTGTGATCTCTCTTTATTATTGATAGTATTATATAAGATAAACGAAAACGAGAAGAAAACTTAGAAAAAACTAATGCAAAAATAACAACGTTTTGTCAAAAACCAACCATTTCTCAAGAAAATGAAGACTTGTCTACATCAACGACGGAAGCCAAATGGTGTCCCATTTCTTGATTCCTACAGTATGCTTAACTACTAATGAAGAACTACTGGAGAAGGAATTTGAAGGCAGTGTCAATATTCAGCTACAATCAACTTCTAGCGAAGGTTGTAAACTTGGCCCTAAATACAAATCAGGATGTACTTTACTATAAATTTTCATAATATAGAAAAAGTTAAACGAGAACGGTTGTTACATTCTAAAGAAAAGAATTCTGTATATTGTTTTTATTGCAAAATCTTGAATGTTGCAAATTCTGTGAAAACTATAAAATTAAGTAACGATAATAGGTTTAATGGTTGGCATCATTTAAGTGAACATTTAAGTTACCTACCACGAAAAAAGTAAGTTACATTTCCAGAATTTGAAGCAATGGACAGATCTTTTAAATCGAACGAAAAAGAATAAAATTATAGATTCTGAAGCACAAAAGTTATTCAATAAAGAAGCAAAATATTGGCATGCTGTTATTGCGCGTATTTCTTATACGGTTCAATTTTTGGCTGAACAGAACTTGATGTATTGAAATCATTGCCAAATTCGAACCTATTATGTCTGAACATGTCAACCGGTCTCAAATGAAAGCGGACAAAAATATGCCTCATTATGTTAGGGACAAAATCCAAAACGAAGTTTTTATCAGAAAATAACGTTAGATCTAAAATTTTAAACATCGTGAAAAATATTTTTTCCATCATCCTCGACTGTACACCCGATATCATTCACCAAGAACAGATTTCAGTATGTATCAGATTTGTCAATTTAAACGATTCGAGAATTAGTATTGAAGAACACTTTCTAACTTTTTGTTTTGTTACTGATGTTACCGGTGAAGGTTTAACAAATTTTTTGTTATTGACGCGGTCAAACCTACCACAACGGGGCAAACAGGAAGGGTAAGCACAATAGTTTACAAGAAAAATATAAATACCAATCCAAGAGCATTCTTTGTACCCTGTTGTAACCTTAATTTGAACCTTGTCGTTAACGATGGCGCAAAGTCAAATACATTATTTGTAAATTTTCTTTCTATAGTTCAAGGGCCTTCTAACTGTTTCTCTGCATCGACGGGCGATTTTGGAAAAACATATATCAAACTTGACCTTAAAGCCGTTTCCAGATATCAGATGGTCGAGCCGAATTGATTAACAAATGTGTTTTCAAAAGTTTGATCATCTATTGTTAATTTGCAATTGCTTCCGGATGATACAATCTTGTTTAACTGATACTAACATTTTTCCGTTGTCTAATTGAGCATATAACTTATAATTGTTACTGACTACGGCGTATATACAATCTTTGTTATAAATTATGGAACACTTACTCGTTTCTGTTCTTTCAAAACCCACAATTTGTTTTTCTATAACTTTACACTTTTCATTAGTCCATAGTTCTTTTCTTACACCTTGAAGATGATATTGGAACGGCGGTATTAGCACCTTGTTTTTCTGATCAGGTATCGGGTAAATTCTTTTGTATTGGAATATCGAAAGATTGAGAATGGAGATATACAATACACATATAATAGAATCTGATTATTAGAATGATATTTATCTATTACTTCGAATTGTTCATTCGATTGTTGTATATCTTTTGTTAGAAGGTTGCTTTTAACAAATTTTATTTTGTTATTGAATAAATTACTTGTTATTTCGAAAAATTTAGATTCTAATTCCTTATCTTTAATGTACATTCCGTATAAGTTTTTTGGATCTATGATTTCCTTTAACATTCGCGAAATGTTTTCCAGTTCGTTACCTTGCCTAATTGTAACAACATAGTTATGTTTTAAGGATGGTCTTTGATATTCTATTTTGTATTGATCTCCTAGATTACTCGATACATGAAATGATTTACAGGATTCTCAGAGATTGGTATTGAGAATGTTGGATTTTCAGTAGATGTATGTTGTGTATTATTCGATTGATCATCTTGTTGTCTGTTCAATGATAAATCATCGGACGAAGGGTTTTCGTCGACATATGGGATTATTGACATAAGGTCTAGTTCTGTATCGTTTGAGATTTCCTTTGTATTTATTTCGATTCGCGATAACGCATCGGCTACTAAATTTTCTTTGCCTTGTTTTCCTCCGTTTTCTATTTGGGTCTCTGATTTCCAAGCCTTTTATCCTCGGGGTGTGAGGCTGCAACTCGGAGGAGACCCGGCCTTCTCTTAAAACAATTATCTTTGCTTTCTTGAATTCAATTTCTAAAAACCTCCACTAACAACAACCACGATGGTTAAGTACGTCGCCACCGTGCTACCGTAACTGTGGTTTCCCCAACCCCTGACGCAGCCCGACGGCCTACACCGACACTCACCACACACACATACGCACACACCCTCGCCTCGCCACCACCATTCTCACGCACATGGTCCCACTCAAGCACCTCGTCGATTTCCACCTCATCAACACACTCTTACATTTCAACAAGCTCGATCGCCTCCACAAAACCACACAAACCCGCACACACAGAAACCACACAAACCCGCACACTCACACAAACCCGCCCTCTTACCTACACCTTCCCAACCACCTGTACCTGCCGTAATTCCTACACCCACTTCCCCCAATCTTAAACCCACCCGCTCCTAATCCTCAAGGTATTGCATCCGCAATATCTCAAAATCCATTACAACCCAGAAATCCCTTTTTAATTCCTTTAAATCCATTAACCTTCCCTGGTTGAATTTAACATTCAACCACAACCATACCTGTCTCTTAGAGACCGGATGGTGCGTAGCTTAAGCTGCGACACCATTTCGGTGATCCTTCCGTCACCCTCACCCAACTCTCCGGTCCGCGTTTACCTAACTCTACTCCTAGAGCCTCCTCCTTCTCCTGCGTGATTCGTCACGTAGATAAGGACATCCTAGCCCAAGAGATATTGGATGCGATCGATCCTCCACACGTGAAGAAGGCCGTTCGCATCACCTCGATGGTCACGAACACTCTAATTTCCCTTGTCTGAATCATAACTTCTTCCCAAACCACCTTAAAATACCTCCTCGCACGCAGTGTCGTCATGTTCGGGCGACACTACCGTTGCGAACCTTCCCTTATCCCACAACCTCTCCCAAAGTACTGTTCTACCTGCACGCAGGTGGGGTATACCGCGGAAGAGTGTACTTCCCGCGCGATCCGCAGTCCAAACTGTGGCGAAAGTCACAGATCCTCCGCCTGCAAATCCTCTACAAACCGAAAGTGATGCTCACCCTTCCTATTCTTTTAAATGCCGGAAGCGGCGAGAACCTTCCAGTTCCCCATCGAAGATGGCACCCCTTCAACCCATACTGTCTTCCGAAGAGTCCGACTTGGAAGACACCGCCCACCTCAAACCCACTCCCGATACCGGATGAAGGTAGCCGTAATCCGCCAACCCAATCCTTAACTCCTTCCCAATGGATACCATAACAGGGACCGTTAATGCCAGGTGCGTTCGTCGGAAACGCTCCTTAATCAAACACCTTTTACACACACATAATATTCACATCCTCTCCATCACCGAAACCAAGCTTACACCCAGATGCACCCTTAATTTCAACACCTGTCACACTTATTCAAACAATAGCCAACATGGAACCGCCCTATTAATTGAGAACTGCTTCTTCTCCACTCCTTTTCAACTCCGGGCGCACCTACAGCATCTCGAATGCGTTGCTGCAACGGTGCACTTTCCCACTCCTATAGTATTTATTTCCTATTACAACCCGCCAGGTCACAACATACTATGAGATGACCTTTTAATCTACACTTGTAGCCTCCCTAATGCTGTTATCCTAGGTGACTTCAATGCCCGCCACGCCCAATTCGGAGACACCGCAACGAGTGGCAACGGTAACAGGTTATCATCCGCTCTGTTGCAGTTGCCACTCCTGAGAATTTCCAACACTCAATCAACCTATTTCGAACATTTAGGTGCCTCTATAGTAAACCATATCATAGTTTCCGAACCCATAGCCCACTATTTCTATCGTGAGTGCTTTCTAGGCACCACGATCACGTCTGATCACATACCACTACTGGTTAAAACTTCATTTTGTCCAGCTCCCCCTACACCTGAATACACAGTAATTAAAGATTTTTCTAGAGCAGACTGGAATGTGTTCTCCGAACACATCTCCAACAACCGTCCTACACCCAATCTTCAAACAACCCAAGATCTCGAGAGTGCCCTTAGTGACCTAACTTCCGTAATTACGGAAGCAGTAGAAATCTCAGTGCCGTTAAAAAACATCGACATCTCGCGTAAACCGCTCCCACAGCACATTGTGAACTGGATCAAAGATAAAAGACGAATATATCGTCAATTCTTGCGATCCAGGGATCCGGCTCTCAAGACCGAATACAATCGACTTAACTCCTTAATCAGGCGAGAAACCAATAAACACGCTGAAGACTCCTGGACCAAATCCACTTCCCAGCTAGATTATAAAAATGGTAAACTCTTCTGGCAACAGTTCGATAGACTGACATGATTTTGATAAGATTACAATATCGTCCATGTATACAAAACAGAATTTATGCAGGTATGGGTGTAAAATATTGTCCATTACTCTTTGGAACGTACTCGGTCCGTTTTTAAGTCCGAACGGCATTCGAACGTATTCGAAATGACCATTGTTTACCGAGGAAGCAGTTTTTTCGATATAATAATCCATTTCTTTCTGGTGGAATCCTTGGGCAAGATCTAAGGTAGAAAAGTACATGCATTTTCCTAGATTGTCCAATATTTCGTCAATTCTTGAGAGTGGATATTTGCCTTCAACTGTTTTTTCATTTAGTTTCCTGTAGTCTATAACAAGTCGCCATTTTTTTTCCGCTCGCATCTGGTTTTTTCGGTACAATCCAAACTGGTGAACTATAAGGTGAAATGCTTGGTCTAATGATTTTGTTATCAAGCAGTTTTTTAATTTGATTTTGAATTTCATGTTTCAATTGATGTGGGTATCGGAATGATTTACAATAAACTGGTTCGTGATCATTCGTTATGACGTTGTGTTTTGCAGCGTTGGTAAAAGATAAGCCACAATTTTCGTTGTAAAAGATGTCTTTATATTTCTTGCACAAAGATATAATTCCCGTTTTTTCTTCTAGATTAAGATGAGAATGACATTTAGAACATCAATCTTAAAATTTTGAATTTTTGGATTTACTAAATCAACATTGGTAATAGGTTCTACCTCGTATTGTTGTTGAAAATTTATTTCTACTTCACGTTCTTCTTCAAAAGGAATACTGCAAATGCCATTTTCTGCAACGGCAATTGATTCTGCAATAATGTAACTGTCTAATTTAATTTCTGGGATTATAACTTGTCCTCGATCGACATTTACGGGAATTCTAATACTATTTTTAACAATTTGTTTTACTGGTTTAAAATTCTTCGGGTTTAGTTCCATAAAACGGTGTTTTAGAATTACCTATCTCTAACGTTTGATTATTATAATTAATGGTAGCTTTAAGTTTTTGGAAATCTTCACTTCCTATTAATGCGTCAAATCTATCATGCCAATGTATTATATGAAGATTAATTTTATTATCAAGTCCTAATTCTTTTAAAACAGGGTATGTTACATTCTGATTATCGGTTATCGTATTATTTAAGCTTTTAACAGTAAATGGTTAAAAAAAAAAATTTTTTTTAATGTTCATAGGCGGGACCCGGATGTATGATTGAATTAGAAGCTCCGCTATCTATTAAAATCTTTAATTTTAAACTAGGAATTATTACGAATGGTAGTTTTGGTTTGCTCGTTAGCGAATTTAAATCTAAATTTGTGATTCCTAGGCAGGTATTCGAAAATTTTCAGTGGATTCAAATAAGGTTTCAGGAAAATTCTCAGTAAATTCAAAAGTTTCAGGGTTCTGGTAATCTTCTTGATTATCTTCGTTATTTTCCACTATTGCTATTGATTGTTGTCTTGAAAATTGTAAAGTTCTTCGGAATGAAAATTACGGGAGCTCGTGTTTCGAAAATAGTTCGAAGGGTTACGTGAATTAATGGGCTGTTGATTTGGTCTGCCAGTATTTCGTGTGGATATCGACATCGGAGTTGGTTTTGACTCAGGTTCCTTCTAGCCAAATACTTGCGAATTTGTAGGATAATTTGTGAACACTGGTCTCGTCTGGAAATTTATCGGACCACGCGGAAATTGATTGTGACCTAGATTACGGTTTGTAAATTGTGGTGAAGGTTTATAAAAATGGTTTGCGTTTGCCCGTTGAAACTGTTTTGGTTGTTGAGTTTTATTCGAGAAATCATTGAATTGTCTAGTTGTCGATGGTTTTTGTCGAACAAAATTTAGAAAATTGACCTGTTGTTTATAATTATCATAGTTTCTTAACTAAAGTAAATAATCTTCTAGTGATTCTACATTTTTATAAGATATAAAAGTCCTATGTGGTTCTAATAAACCTGCCATGTAGGTGAATAAAGCCTTTTTTGTATAAGCATTAGTTTTATAATTTTTAAGGTTAACATGTTTCATTTATGGTTACGTGTTCTAACAACTGTTGCAATTTGCTTTTAATTTTTTCATAATATTCATCGTAAGTTTCGTTTGTTAATTGAATACACGTTATTAAATCATTTTCTAGTAATGTTTCGTTTCTAGGATCGCCGAAACGATTTATTGTTTTCTTTACCTTATCCCAAATTAAGCAATTTGAAATTACTAAAGTGTCCCTAGCAGTACCAACTAATTTGGAGCAGCAAATTTCCAACAACAATTTATTTAATGTACTGTTTTCATGACCTCGTGAATTATTTCTATAATTAGCAATAAATTGTTCACACTGTTGTATGAAATATGACAGGTTTCTACTTCCCCCTTCATATTGAGGAATCATTTCTTTAGCAATATTTATTTCAGTATAATTTGCCATTATTACTTGATTATTAATTAATTATCAGAATCGGAGTTACTTGAATGACTAGATATTCTTATAGATGATCAATCTGGGAATTCAGTCATAAAAGATTCCAACACGTATACTGTAAAAAGAAAGAAAGAAAAAGAATGTTATTACTTACAAAACTAAGGTTGCTAATAGCATCTCAGGTATGCCTTGCAGTTGAGAATTACCACAGCGGTTGAGGATTCTCGATGGATGGTGTTGCTATTGTTGCAGACTCTGGTTTTTGTTTCCTAGGCGTTGTCTACAGTTGAGGTCCGTTGAAGGCCAAAGTACCTCGGTAAGCCAGATAGATATTCTTACCAAAATTTGCTAGCACGATGATGAGTAATGATGGTGTACCCAATAGATTTAAAAATCGCCGACACTACGTTATATTATATAGAGCCGTTTGGGTATCCTGTTCGCAGCGCTAATTATGTTTTTATTGCAAATAAGTTTTATTTAAAAATAAATTATTACAATTAAAAACAGAGACCTCACTAACTATAAGTTAATATGATCTCTAACTATTGTTATCAATTCAGCGTCTTTTATAACAATCATTAATTTACTTAAGATGACTAACATCTCTAAGAATTGATAAATTAGAATAATAACAAATATGAAAGTTTCCATGTGATAATATTTGATGAAGTAATTAATATTTGATGTTTGACGATTGTTTACAGAATGATATAACTCATTATTGAGACTATCTATAATACATACAGAGAATATAACTTCATATACATAACACTGTAATGTATGTAGTATGTTGACGGAATCCATCGTGTAGCTAAAGACTTGGAAAGCTCATATCAACCACTCTCCACACTTATGTATGTATGTTGGGAATCCATCAGTGTAGCTGAAAGAGCTTGGAAAGCTCAATCAACCCACTCTCCCCCTTGGGGGGGGGGGCAACGAAACACGATAACTTTTCCATTTGCAAAACCTCCGGTCATCCAAAACTAGCAGATAAATACTTTTTAAAATCAAAAATAATTGACACGAAAATTGGAGAGGACATATTCTTGAAATTGCTATGCGTAGGGCAAAATGTTATTAGGTCCAAATCAGCCCAAAATGCAAAAGATACTGTTAGGTTGTGGTATTCCATGAAACTTTGTACAATACGATCAATCGAATGAAACAAACAAATGTTACATCGATTTTGGGAAAATGAGGGAGTAAAGAAAGAAAAAGGAATTCGATACAAAAGTTAGGTTATTCTTTCCTAACGGCGAAAAAACGATTTCTAAATCTTGAACGTAAGCTAAGCACGAACAATCAATTACAGTGTGTACTAGCCTTATGAGAGAGTAAGAACGTTTTCGGCATATGAAAGAAGTTAAAATTGTGGAAGACACGGGTACATATTATTACATGCTTCATCGTGGAGTAATAAGCGAGAATAGTTTGACTAACAAGTTGCACGTTTAACTTCTGGCATTCCCTTAAATAACTTGCAATACCTCAGCTTAGGCCTACACTCCAACTGGACCTTTTTTCCATACTAGTAAAGTTTCGTAAATATAAGTTTGTGGTAGCCGGTGCTACGGTGGCGTACCCTGTGTGAAGATTAATTTTTTCGCTACGAGAGTAACCAGTAATTAGCATAAATAAACTCCCAAGATTCCGTATAAATTGTGATTGCTTAAACGCACCGCATGGGAAAGTTTCCAAACGTTTTGTAGTCCGTATCAGGGCTAAATGTAGAAGTAAAAATGCCCAATTAAAAATAATTAATCCAAAATCAAGCCCCTGAATTAACTAACACATACATATAATAAATACATTTCTTTCAAATATTGATAAGGCACTGCACAAGGAAATACAAATAATTAATCATGTAATCATGTAATGCATTTGAATCTAGAAAACTAATTTCAAATATCTATTGTGTTTCAAATAAAGTGGTTTTCACGATAAAAAAACTTAAAAGGTTTAAAAGATTACACCGTTAAATGTGAGTAGTACACGGGCACTATCCTCCCACTTCTTTGTGATGTCATATCCTACGTCCACTTTCACCACGTGACCCCGTCCATTTCCCACCCCTCTTTGAAGGTTTCTTTTTGGGGTCAATTTTCAACCCCTGATGGAATTTTCACCCCAGACGGAATTTTCACCTCTAATTAGGGTCCTTTTGGCTGTATTAAGAGCCTTTTTGGCAGTTCAGTCCCTGGAGGGTAGCCAAATACGACGCACTGTTCTGATTGGTGGTCCTAAGGACCGCCCACGCCACTTTTACCTGATTGGTCGTGCGTGCTTCCGACTCTCTGGTTTCTAATTGGTCCTTAGCCCCCAACCAGCTTCGAGCTCTTATTGGAGGCCTAAGGCCCTGCATTCTGTTTGATTACGACGGGAAATTTGAAATTTCGTAATAAAGGGGTCCTAATTCTATCTAATAAGGCAAGTACAGACACTTGTGTTAGGGTCTAGGCCCTCTTGTCGTGGTCCACATAGCTGGAAATAGTATTCTAATAAGAGACCCTAATTCTAACTTGTAAGACAGGTATAGGAACTTTGTCGTGGGCCCCTTGGCGGGAAATATGTAATAACAAATAACTAAACTTGAAATTAGATCCGAATAGCAAAAACCTAATTACTTCGCTTACACACTTATTGTAATTTCCCATCTAACCGTCCATTCGCATTAACTGTAGCATTGTTGTTAGTACGACCTTGCTTGTTTGCTTATATGAACTTTTTTATTTATTTACACGTACTTTAAAAAAACTGATTTCTCCTTGAGGTTATAAAAATCAACATTCATTCAACGATATTTTATATTGTACCATATACGCATAAAATACCACCTTGAGATTATAAAGGTTAGCCATCAACAGTTACATATACAAAAAATTACTTTAAAACTAAATGAGTAAAGATAAGTAAGGAATCAGGTATTACCATTATAACATTTTTAATCCACGGTTTTTAAAATACGTGTCGGCTTTTAGTAAATGTTTCAAAGAAAACAATAGGATCATTTGGTATTAAAAGGTAAATAAAGCGGCATTCATTGTCAATTTTCGATGTTTACATTCTAGAAAACAATTACGTGAAGCGAAACAATCCTTGAAATTAAATAAAAAGCAGACAAGTCGACTTCTACTTCCAATTTTGATAATTGCCTCTACCAACCTTATTCGATTTTAAACACAAAAAACAATGTGCAAGTCTAGGATGTTGATTTGAAATCAGTTTCTTCTGACAACTTTATTCGATTTTATACAAAAACGAAAACAAGATACAAGTCTAGGATGTTGATTTTAAATCAGCTTCTGTCAACCTTATTGTCGTATATAGTTGAATCTCTCTCCTAATTCGCTCTAAATGAATACCGCATAATATACAGGATGTTGTAGTTAAAAACAATAATTTTACTTCCTATAAAATTTAATTTTACAAAACACAAACTGAAACACAAGCACAAGCACAAGCACAAGCACAAGCACAAGTACAAGCACAGATACAGGTACAAACGCTGACACAGGTGCAAACACAGGCACACACCCACATACACAGACAAGGACACTCGTGCACAACACGCAGCCATGTAAACACGCAAAAACGAAAACATGCAAACACACAAGCAGGGAAACACGAAAAGAAGCGATGCTGGCCTAATGTCATAACATATAACGATGACATATTAGAAGTAAAACCTGTTAGAGAAAACTTTTTTTTGTCGTTCCTCCGTGATGAGTTTATCCACAAGTACTCTGACCTCAACCTGATGAAAAGAATTATGACCCTCGTTTAAGATTTATTACAGATAGAAAATTACAGGCCTGCCTTTAATACGAGAGTGCTAAAGAAATAAACGAAGCTTTTAGCGATTTGATCAGAATTGATCAAAACCTTCAAAGTCGAACTTGATAAGTTAAGTCAAAGAAATAGTAAAGTTGGATAAGTACAATTAAGTCATTGAATGAATTTGTAGGCGAGGTAGTGTAGGGGGTGGATTAGTTAATTCATAGTTTTCTTTTGCCAAAAAGCATCCAATATTATTAAATTAAAAAATACATTTAGTGAAATTAACAGCGCAACAAACGCACTTAGACTCTGCACGCTGGTCAGCAGCAAACCTAAGCTATGACTCGTGGATGTGTCCAATTAGTGGAAAAGTTTTAGTAAAATTTATAATAAAAAAATGTATTCATGTTTTCAGTTTTGGCCAAAGACTATTAAGCCGATAATAGCAGTTATTACGAATAAACGCCTTACACCAGCAGGGTTTGATTATGCAGGAGCAGGACTGTTTTTAATGAAATGCTGTTTCAAAGTTTCAAAGGTTTGTGTGTACCTCTTTATATTCTCTGTGACAAAAGAATTTCACTTTGAATGAGTAACTGATGTTAATGCACTCTTTCTTGATCTGTTTAAAAAAATTTATAACGACATAAACTTCATTGTAACGAGCAACACTCCCAGCACTAGGAAAGTTTATGCGCGAAAATCTAAGCGAATGGACTGATCACTTACACAGAAATCAAATTAACTGGTCTTTTATTCCCCCAGTATTCAACTCATGTTGGGGGTTTGGGATCGGGGACGATATTAAAATATTAGGAAAATATTGTAAGTATTGTCTTTAGAATGTGTTTAAAATGTTTACAAAACTGAAGGTTGATATTCTTCATATATGCTAGTAGTATAGCTATGTCGCTTATAATCCACTTTGCAGGGTTACTATGTCTCCAGGTCATGTGATGTGATGTTGCCATATTTCGCGTTGTTATTCATTGACCTCTATAGATGTCATATTACAATTCTAAAAAGAATAGAATCAGCTCTTGAAAACAATAGGGGGAGAATCTAAAGTTCATTACCTTTGTAAGGCCAAAGTTCATTGACGTTTTAGGGTCACTGATCTGGATACAAACCCCAAAGTTCATTGACCTCTAAGGGCGTCGTATTTCGATTCACACACCCCGTTTTTCGGTTCGGTAGTGGTATTCTTCGGCAGTGGCATTCCACATTACCGGATACTATTTAGCCTCTTCGATAAATAATTCGATGTTCAAATCATCCATTTTGCAGCAAAATATCGAACGTCTGCATCAACAGATAATCGACCACGTACATACGACCGTATGTGTGACTTAAGCGACCACACGTTCTTGCAGTAAGGAGCTCACGCAAGTGTGGCGTACAGCGATAACGCGAAGCCGGAGATATGTGTGTATCGTTTCATATAGTTATATGTATTGTAGATAAGGCGACTATTCGTATCGTGTTATATGGGTGTTCCTTTTTTAAAAACTGCGTTTCGTATATGTAATTATTTTAATAAATTACGCAAATGTTTCGTATTTATAAATAAGTCACTTTTTTGTCCCGTTTCAGACCTTTTATTATTTAGAAGTAATTAATCAAAGTCTAGAAAGTACAAAGAAGATAGCGAAACGTTCAAATAAGACACAATAGGACGAAAAAACCCTAGCACTTTTGTCGACTTAAATAGCGGGCGATCCCGCTTATGAGGCAGTATTAAGTATCAAGTCTACCGTGAAAAGAATTTGCTTACCACAGTGTCTTGTACATGCGGAAAATAAATATACCGGTGCGTGTAAATATAGTGTAAATAATTCGTTAGTTAAGGTTAAGTGATAATAAATAAATGGTTTTAAATAAATATTCGTTATGGTATAGTAGGTATGTATCTAGGACGGTAGAAAATTAGAAAATCCCCAAAAGAACGTATATATTTAATACAGATTTAGAAAGTGAATATCCGTTTATTAAAAAGCCAGCCTTAGATGTAAAGTGCTAAAATGTTGTCAACAGTTTTTACTTGCATACGCTGGAAAGGCGGATATCGTTCTACAGATATCGACACTTAAGACAGCTATTACTGCTTCTAGTAGTAATAAAGTGTCTTTTTTTCGTAAAAACACATTTGGAAATGAAAAACAAAAGCTAGCTGTGATTGAATGTACTTGGTCATATCACAACGTGATCCACAGTCAGTCCTTTCGTTCTATGGATTGCACTAATATGCTAATACAGAGCTTCCAACAAAAATTTGCATGTGCTAGAACCAAATCTGAAAGTACTGTGTGTAACATTTTACAAAAGAATCATTAAGCTGCAAAACTTTTGGAGGTTCAAGATTTTTCTGGTGAAACTTCAGACATTATATCCGAATATATTATGAAAACGGTTCACAAATACGTATTAACAACGTAAGTAATGGCAATGTGTGCTAACAACACAAATTACAATTTTTGGAGGAGCAGCAAGACATGACCAAAATAAAGTCTTGCATAAAGGTCAGCAGTTACTTAAAAGCCCTTTGGTTAAGGTGAACTGTGCTACTCATATCCTTCATAACTGTATTCAAACATCAGCAGACTGCTTGCCTATTAACATCGAAATCATTATTGAGAAAATCTGATATTCCTACATTTATACTGTTCCAGTTGAATAATTAAAAGAGTTATGTGAGTTCGGTAATGTTGAATACCAAAAACTGTCGGGATACAAAAAACCAGATGGTTAGCGTCATTACCTTTGGTAGAAGAAATATTGAAAATGTTCAAACTGTTACAAACTTACTTTCTCTCTCAAGAAAAAGTCCCACATTGATTTTAAAAACAAGTTTTTTGATGTTTAGCTATGGTTTTGTAGGTAGCGGACCGCGAAAATTTTATTATTATAATAAACATGTTCAAATCGCAATTGTTACCGCGATAGAAGAGTTAATTAATGGGGTTTGATATATTTTATTATATATTAAGTCGTAATTTGGGAATGATTTTTGGGATATTTTACTTTTGTAAATAATAGTAGCTAAGGGTTGAAAAACACATGTTAGGGTAGAAACAAGCAGGTGTACGCTCGACGCTGCTTTATTATAGGGAACCGTAACGAACCTTTGAAAGGTGCTGTATGCACATTCTTATGGTAAAAACGTCATAAATGTAATAATTAATTACGTCCGAACATAGCGCAAATCCAAAGTGATCTTTGTTTGGTACGGTGAAGCTCGAGACCTAAATGTAGGATTTGTACCGGATGAATGCATATTTTTAAAATTAAGATGTCGTTCAATAATTAATATGAAACTGTTCCAACGTAATAATTTTTTTGTTTTTTCACTACTTTTGAAAGACGGGGGTTGATTTTCAGGAATAAAGATAGTTAGTTTGAAATCGGAGGGGAAGGCAGTTGCAGTTAGAATTTCAATGGAGTAAGATCGATCGGGGTGTTTGATTAAATACCAGTAAAATACAGTCTGTATATAAATATTTGATCGTATACATTCTTGGAAAACTCAAACCGCGAATTTGGTTTTTTCTTTTACTAAATATTCGGGTGGTAATAAGCTTGCGTGTAAACAATATATGTATAAATAATCGTTATCGTCTTGGGTTTAAACGGCGTATCGTAACCCGTTAAATATTGGTGAATAAGTCGTTAATTGAAAGATTATAATATTCAACGTAAGTAGGTATTTTTAATGTAATTTAAGCTCGCAACAACCAATTCTACAAGCCTATGTAACGTATTAAAAATCGAGTATTGCCTTGCAAAGGTGTCTCATTCGCACGCGGGCTCATTAAGCTGAAATCTACTAAAATAAAAGGCAGTACAAGGCTCCCTCACTCTTGTATTTGGGTGAATTAACATTGTTGTTTATACTTATATTTGTATAGAGGTAGGCATGGACGAACTGGTACAGGATAAAGCTTGGTTATAATTGTAAAAAGGCAATTGCCGGGTATTTACATACTCCCTGATCCAGATGACCGTTAAACACCTCTAATTTTATTTTTATTGTATAGATGAATGTGTAACCTCAGAAAGAGACGCTGTATTTTTCTAACGCACTCAAACTTATACATGGGTCACGATATTATTATCTATTTACAACTTACCCTTGTAAGGTTTTGTTTAATGCGTTTTTTTTTTGTCTTTGATTCAGGCTGGTTATTCCAAGGTTATTCCTGTGAGCAGATTTCCCTTTATATGTAATTATAGTAATTGTACCTATGTATTTTGTGCTTTATTAGTCACTAAACAATCGTGTATGTGTAAATTTCTCACCTAATTTTTGTTTGTCCCTGCATTTGTCTTATTATCATCTGTGCAATTTTATTAGCTATTGTTGTATTTTATATGTACTGTAGTTTCAAGTTTGCATTATTGTTTTATTTACTTAAAGACCGGCATGATTGGTGCTAGAGAGCCACATGTTTGGTATTACAATTTTTATTTTGATTTATTTATGACACAATTGTGGGTGTGATTACATTGTTTTTTTTTATTGTGTTTATGTGTAGCTAAACTGCTTTTTATTTATTTTTTTCTTAATGTTATAATTTTATACGCACTTTGACCTGATTCAATGGTGTTTTGTTATATATTTAACCCTTTCATTGTTTTTTTGTGCTGCAATCTGAAAAATCTTCAATGGTAGAAATATAGTGCTATAAAATTTAAAGCAACAATTAATAGAATGGAACAATGAAGAATTTTTGCCAAATCAAGTTAACATTATGCTAGTAGATTTGGTAAATGCAGGAGAAGACCTAGTCGTAACTCAATTTAAAACGTCAGTGACCATATTTTATACTAATTGGATAGCCTATTTCGATAAATGGATGCAACACTTTGAAGATTCGCAAGCGTTTCGTTGGGTATTGCTACAAAAAGAACCTCTATGATCAGGTGTTAGAAACTCTTTAACTGTTTGTCAAAAACGACACCCTTATATTCATATAATGCAATGGAAAAATATATAAATGAGTAACATTTCGTTTGCCAATTTATTAATTATGTACTTTTAAAAACTGAAGTAAAATACAAAATGAAATAAGATTTTTTATTTTTTGTTTCACTATTGCATTATGACATGCACATGGGACGCCTAAAAACTTACCATAAACAACCACTACATTTATCAGACTAAAGGGCATAAAAACTCATAATTTTGTATCTAATTAAAAAAAATTCTCCCTGGGATCCTTCAGACTCTTCGGGTGATGTATCCAGCTCACATATTTCCTTTTTACATAAATGGTCACCTTAATTGTAGACCGCAATTGCCTGGACAGACACCACAAGGCAAATAAACACGTGTGCAGCAATGCTTAAAAAGTCATCGAACACTTCAAGTCGGCCTACAAATTATACCCACCGTTTGAGCTTAATTAAAAACATTCATTACAACAAGAATAAAAACCTGAGCGTCATTGTAATAAATCATAAATCTAAGTACTTGACCATAATGTTCGGTATTACGATAAATTACATAATGTCAAAAATTCTATATGGTATATTTATAATAGTGTCATAATATGTATTGTCAAAACACAACAAATTAGTATAACTATAATATAAAGCAGTATCGTATACTAAGTACTTGTTAAATTTTGAGATACACTTTTCTTCATACATAAATCATGATGTAATAGATTCATACATTTTTCAGTACGGTGTAATTCATAACTTGAAGATGAGCTCATTAAATGATCTCCTCTACTTCCATATTCATCATTTTGATTATTGTCTTGGAAATTTGACATTGTATATGCAAATCTAGTTTTCTTGAGAACAGTACCCTTTCGTTTCTCTACATAATTTTCGACAACTTCACTGTGAGCTTTAGCTTTTTCATTGTATTTCCTTCCCTCTTCAATGTAGGCTTTTTTATTAGATCCTGGCACTATACACGGTGTGTTCAAATCTACGATAAAAAGTCTTTGTAAGCAATTTTTATTTGTATTTTTACTAGCAGCACAAACAGCTCTATTGTGATGTGTTACCTCTGGTTGATTTCGAAGTACTGTAGATACCATCAAAATAAAAAATACCAGAGCACTGATTGTCATAAACACAGCTATTGTAATAGTTGTACAAAGAGCATACCATAGGAACAGACGTATTTTGTTTTTTTTACTTTTAATAAGAAGTGGTGAAAGAATAAAAGCCAACGAGCCACATACCAAATGAATTGCTATCATGTTGCAGTGATCTTCAATGGATGATTTCTCTTGTATGTATATCTGAACAATAAAAAATACGCCGGATCCCAAAAACGCCAAACAGCATACTGTTAATGGTGAATATAAGTGAACGCCTCCACATACACTTATAATTCCGGCAACTCCACCTTGCATACATTTCAGAATATTCCAATACACAAGATACTGTTTAAAAACCAAAAATTGTAAAATAATCACAGGCCATATACCACAACCCAAAGCTATTAATTTATTAATGATTACTAATTCCACTCTAACATCGAAAGGTATAAATGCAAATAAGCCCAATATTATAAAGATGTAACCAGTAATAGAACTTCCTGGCGATTCAACTCCAATTGATAATTCACTTATTTCCTCCAACAGTATTAATCGTCCTCTTAGAAATAATCCGCCCACAAGTGCAACAGATCCAGCATATACGTGAATTACCAGACTTCCAAACCGATCATCAACTGCTATTGTGTTATCGAAAAAGAAAGTTTGATTTCGCATCCATCCTTGTTTATGCCAAGCCCAATGCATTATAAGTGGTTGACACACCATTGAAAGTGTAGTTATTAAAGCAATTAAGCCTCCAAAATGAACACGTCCTGCAAGTACTGTTGTTATAATTCCAGTTGCTATTAAGCAAGATGAAAATCCTGAAACAAAACACAGCTTAACATATGGATATACGAATACAAATTAAGTTTAATTAAATTAATTTCTAAGTAGCAACAGACTTCACATCGGTTAATAAACATTTTTACCACTTTAAGAAATCATTTCTTGCTTAAGTTTTTGTAAATGCAAAGGTTGGTAATAATCACTGAGGGACAAGTTAGAGTGAATGACAGTTTTTAAAACAATGAAATAAATCATTTTCATGCAGCAACAGAATACCTCTGTCGAATCTTCTTTTTAACATTTATCTATAATCTATTCATAAGAACTGTAAAATCACTCACCATTGTATTCTTATGCATAAAACTAACATACGCGTTAATTATAAATCAAAAGAAACGGTGTTAAGTCGTTGTAGAATATTATAAATAGTGTGGGTACTAAAAGGGAACCTTGTGGAACACCAGTCAGTACAGAAGAAACGCTACTACGTTCACCTCACGGCATTTTAATAAATTGAGTTCTATTAGATATGTAGAATTCAATCAGCTTCAGTGAATTTCCACGTAAATCGTATGTATGAAGTTTTTTCTAGTAAGAGCTGATGGTTACCGGTATCAAAGGCTGATGTACAGTCACTGACTAATCCTAAAAATAGTAAACCCATGTCAATACATGTAACTACCTAAGAGGTAAATTCTGACACAGTATTGGTTGATAATTATGTTATGATAATATATATCAAATCAAATCAATTGTTTATTAACCAACCAAAGCCTAGTGTAACCATCTGGTTACATTAACACGCCATCTTATTTACATGGAGTTATGGCAGTGGCAATACTTTTGTTTTTAGTTGATCTTCTCATTTATAGAGAGTGCCTAAAGTCAAATTATTCTAATTTCATGTTGTTTATTTATCGTCCTGTGCAAAGATAATGGTTTAATTTTGTGACATTTCATTATTATATAAGAATTATGGAACCGAAGTTTGAGAAAGTATTTTTTCCTTTGTTTTGATAGCTGATGAAATTTAAATTAGTAAACATTATAAGTAGATAACTAATGACTAGCAGCAGAAAGTTTTCAATTAACCTTACTTAGTAGGCGTTACGCTTTATACATGAAAACATGCTCGTGGCCATATGGTTACACTAGGTTGATAAGTGAACTAATGAGGTTATTTTTATAGGAGAGGTTTTTCAATCGGAAATGATAATAGATCGAAAACTGTATGTGGGACACTACCCGTACTGTAACCACAAATTCGACTGCTACAAAAAAATTTAACACAAACATTATGTCAACTGTGCCAATTGCCTTGAATATTTCACACTGTGCAGAGCGGACTATGTCCAGATCGCCGATTCTTAGCACGGGACAACAAAGACGTAAAATTATCATAAGTAGCCTGTTGTGCACGATTTTTTAAATAACATCTAAGCAGGGATATTAAAGAGTCACTAATACCAAAATATTCTAGTTTAGCTAAGATAATGGCATGTGGAATACGGTCAAACGCCTTAACAAAGTCAGTATAAATGACATCAATTTTGCCATTATCATCCAGTACAGCAGAAATAAACTGAGTCATGCATGCTAAATTAGCCACTATTGATCTCTGTTCCATAAAACCATGTTGAAATGGAGAAATCAATCTTTTAACCATTGAATACACTTTTGAATTAGGAATCGTTTCATATACTTTTCCAAATTATTCATAATACTGATCGGTCGATAATTCCTTACATCGCTAGGATCACCATTCTTTAAGATAGGACAAATATTTTCCACTTTCCAAATGCTTGGAAAGAAGTTTGGCCGAATTCAAATGTTAAATATCAATATAAGAGATTCTGCAAAAACATTAACAAAATCTCTGGGGATCTGACCACATCCTGCGGTATTTGCGTTTTTCAGTTTTTGTATTGCAGAAGATACTTCATTCTGTTTTGTAAGTGTTTTTGTGACTGGTTTCATATGTTAATATGTTAGTCGACCTATTTCCACAGTTTTTTTTCGCTTTTTAACGCGACTTTTCAGAAGCAGACTGTGATTCCTTTGTCAGGCTGTCCTGAGAAGGACTGATTTTCGCACTTGAGTCGTATTTTTTCTTAAGCACTTGACTACTCTCAGATTCCAACTTGGTACCTTTGACCTGCAAGTCTGACACCTTTACCGCTGAGCCACTGAGTAATCCAATAAATATTTTTTTATTTTTTAGAACTGAGTGTAGTCAAGTACTCGAGAAAAAATGCGACTTAAGTAAGAAAAGCAGTCCTTTTCAGGACAACCTGATGAAGGAAGCAGAGTCCACTTCCGAAACGTAGCGTTAAAAACGGAAAAAGACTGTGGAAATAGGCCGACTAACCCAATTAACAAGATACTTCATCTACCGAAATTTTTTATATAGAAATTATAGGTAAAAGGATAAAAAGTATTCCTAATATCTGACAAAGAATAGACACTACTAAAGTATTGGTTGAATGCTTCAACTATTGGTCCTGGTTTTACAAAAATTTCATTGAAATATTTAATTTTGCCCGGAATACGAGACAAACCTCTTTAAGATTTAACAAATTTGCGATTTGGTCAATATACGAAGACGTTTGTATTCATTGCAGTCGTAATCTGCACTGAATTTTTTTTATTTAACTAAATACATATATTTAAGGCGAATGTTATGTTTAATTTCAGGTGTGAACCATTTAGGATATGTATTGAATGTGTTAGAGCAAACAGGTACCTACAAAAAAATTACTGATAAATAATTGTTGACTACCAATTTTGCAGGCCTCTACTTAAAAAATTAATTGCTCAGTTAATTCTGCATCGATTTTTAAAAACTTTATACCGACGGATAGCTGAAAGAAATGGCTTTCGCGTTATCACAAAATATACAGAGTGTTACATTAAAAACAGTCAACAAAAAAATTTCTAATAACCAAAATTTTGTTTTTTGGCTAACCGGAAGTGAAGAAAAAATTTAGATGAGTCCAATCAAAATTTGTATCATTGTGAAGCAGTGAAAACCCCAAGTGTCTAACTTTATTCGTTTAAAACTTATAAGCCCTTGAAATAGGGGAAAAAATAGTGGGACACCCTGTATTTAAAGCTGGGTAATAACAGTCTTCAATAACAATTGGTAAATCATCACCATATACAGAACACTTAAAATTAGTAATAATTAGGTCTAGCAATTCTAACAGGGCTATTAACAGTACTATCACATTGTTGTAAATGAAATATATTAAAAAAATTACTCATTACTGGAGACTTATTATCCTTTATATCGGAGGTAGAAAAAAATGGAAATGTTACAATCCCCTAACATTATAAATCTATTTAAATAGTAAACTTCCTGTTTGAGAAGTGCAAAGAACAGTTCAAAATTGCTCATTGCAATATTTAGAGGTATATAAACAATGAATACATAGATCACACCGAACTCAAGACCACATTTAACCCCTACGATATCAATGGTTAGAATAACATAAGAACGAGTATAGTTATAACAAGTATAGTTGTATAATTTGTGGTTTAGTTACTCTAAATATAAGATTTTTGGATGAACTGGAGCTGTTTTCTATTACAAGTATAATCCAGTTTTTGAGAACGAGTGCAGAGTAAAGTAAGTGGCAGGAAAAACACATTTAAATAAGTATAAATATACAGTCCAGTTGCATTAAAGCAACAATCATTTTAATCTACAGTGTAGTGTAATTAGTTCAAGATCTGAACAGTGTGGACACAAAGTCGGCAATGTCGACCTTATAATAGCTTTGATACAAATTGACCCAAGTTTCTAATACGGATATGAATTACGAAACTACGAAATTTACTAAAAAAATGTGAACTCCTTGTTTATTATGCGGAATTTCATGTAAGTAGTTTTTCTGATTAAATACAAATAATAATGAATAAATAAAATTATTAAAGCCTCTGTCATACCCCCATCATATTACCAATAGATATCAGTAATAAACGATTCTGCAGTAATACGTCGAAAAAATTGATCTTTTTCAGTGGAATTGCATTTAAATGAATAGACTTAATCTTATTGTATACAAAAAATATCAAGAAGAAGATCAGAAGGTTAAATAGGGTGAGAAATAAGAGTGACTTTAGTGCAAAATTTGTTTTTAATTAAAAAAACTACATATGTGAAATCCCGCATAACAAACATAGAATTCAGATTTTTTTAAAAGTAATTTCGCAATTATTATCCGTGTACATTCTACAAGGGTCCATCTACAGCAGACATAAGGTCCACGTCATTGTTGATATGTTCACCGTCGACATAGTGTCTGTCGACAAGTTCTGCGATCAGTTCATTACTAAATACATAAAGAAAATATTTACATCGATTGGGGCTTGTATCTTGACAGCTCGGTTGGTTAGAGCAGTACTCTAGCAAAGTGCGTGTCATAGGTACAAAACCTACTCGAGGAAAACTTTTTATTTATGTATTTAATAAAATTAACAATTTTTAATTACACATTTACTTTTGAACTTATTCGTTTAGAACAAAACTTGTAATAATTTCCCATTAATAATACTCTATAAACTTATATTTATAAATCTATCTATTTTTATTATACAGGGTGTCCATTTAGTACTCCGTTCTTCTGTGGTTGTGTTATGTCAAAGCTGTTACAAGAATGATTTATCAAATCATTAATGAGGCAAACTGAGGTACTTTAAGAAAATATTTTAAAAGACACACCCTGTATATTATTATATTTTTGGATTCCTCTATAAATGTACTTTATATTGATATTATGTTTATTAACTTATTGATAAGGGCTTTGAGGTTAGAAACGGTATATTTAAAAGAATAACGCTCACCTAAATAGTGGGGTTTTTACAAAATGACAAATTTTCAGAATATGCGCTTTTAGTACAGCGTTTAGTAAAGAACAACGTATAGAGCGTTCCAGGTTTCAGTAACCTAACATCTGTTTGTGGGGCAAACAAATCTGTCATTTGTGTGTTGTGGCATACCATTTGTAACAAGGAAAACTAGTAGACGTTCTTATTGTGGTGTGTGTAAATATACTAATACACTATATTAAAAATAATATACTAAAAATATACTAATATTAACCATTTTTAAATTTTGAAATGAATAACAACTCAAGCCTAACAAAAAAATCTAACCTAATGTTTCCCAAACAGAAAGCACAGTGACTAAAGATTTACTTTTCATACAGAGTATTGTTTGCCCCACAACGTCTATGAGCTGATTCAGTTTGACAGTATGCCGGATTGCTCTAGTAAGTTAAGTTCAATAGCATACAGGGTGTTCCATATTTTAACCCGTTATCGGAACTCGATTCGGATTTAAATTCTTTATCAAAATGATATAAAGTTTGTATATGATAAAATTAACTGCAAGTAAGTTATTTTGAAAATTGTCAAAAAATTTGTAGCAACTTGTGTTAAAACAATGCAAATTTTTATTTAGTACCCAATTTTTAGTAGGCTGTAATATGAAAATTTAAAACAACATGTTTTATTATGAATTGCAGCAAATCGTGCGTACTGTCCTATTGTAATTTTAACATAAATTCCATTTATTATAATATAAATTATATCAAAATTAAATGTAATGACTTTAATCAAAGTAGGTGGTTGTGAACATTGTTGACGTTTGTTGCATTTGTTATACTAAATTTGTAATATTGTCTTGTACTTACTTAGTTAATATTTTTTAATTATCATTGTTTCAATCATGAATTATTCCTTACAAGGATTAACCCCTATAATTATATTGTAGTGTTCTCACAATCCGATTATATGCTCAAAAGTTTCTAAATAAAAAACAACCCGATGAAAGGTCTCTTGAAAATCTGACAAAAAGGTTTGAACGAACCGGAAGTGTGATGTATGAAAAAAGACCAGAAACAAAAGTTCTAAACGAAGAAAATCAGCTTGCGGTTACCTTATCGATAGTAGAAAATTCAAACGTTACTGTTAGAGAAATTAATAAAAGTTTAAGTATTAAAAAATCTGTACTAATGAGTTCCACCCGTCCCACGTCCAGCTGCATCAAGAATAGGTTGAAGATGATTATGTAAGGAGAATGATTTTCTGCAAACGGACTGTATTATTTACTGATGAATCTACATTCCACATAAGTGGCTTTGTGAATCGTCATAATTTTCATTATTACGACACCCAAGATACAAATATTGTTTATGATGCAAACTATCATCATAGCCTTGAATGTATTGAGTGGAATAATAGATGATTATGTTATTGGCCCATACTTTTTTTAAGGTAGTCTGACAGGGCCTATATTTTTGCACTTCGCCAGAACATCTAAAAAGAGTTTGCCAGCAAGATTCCTTGACTTGACCCTATGGTTTTTTTTGTGAGGAAATGTTAAATCTCAAGTGTACCGAGAGGTTTTAACGAGACAAGACATGATGGAAAGAATAAGTCAGAATATTAGTCCACAAATGCTATACAAAATGGGAGACTTTAGAGCATTCAATTTAATAAATTTTTCTCTCATTATTCACGGCCTACTTAATAAATAAAAATTTGCATTGTTTTAACATGAGTTCCTACAAATTTTTCGACAATTTTGAAAATAACCCACTTGTAGTTAATTTTATGATACACAAAACTTTATATCATTTTGATAAGAATTTAAATCCGAATCGGGTTCCGACAAAATAATTGGGTCATTCCATTTAAATATTGAGTTATGCTTGTTTGAAAATATGATAATTCGGGTTAGATTATGGAACACTCTGTATTGAGTTTTTTTGAGTTAAAATTTAAATACGTTATTCTTTACTAAAGGTTGTATGTACTAAAAGCGTATATTCTAAAAATTTGTCATTTCATAAAATTTTTTGGAAATACCATTTTATTGTCTCTAACCTCAAAATCCTTATCAATAAGTCAACAAACCTGATATCAATGTAAAGTACATTTATAGATATTTTGCAAAGAGTACCCTGTATGTTGCTAATTTGTAATTTGTACAATGTTCTGTGCATTTAGTTATACCAGGGCTCACAGTATATTTGTTATACAGAAACGGGTAATAAGAATACTTTACAAAATGTCGCCAATTCAATCGTGTATGACCATTTTCCGTAATAAAAGGATATTAACAATATTTGGACTTTATATTTATGAACTACTTTTATTTGTTTTTAAAAATGTAGATAAATTTGAATACTACAGTTATATTACCCTGTACATCGATTATCACTATTGGAGAAAAGCCCACACTACATGCGAATAAAATCATTTAATAGTTTAGATCCCAGTTTAGTAAATACAGTGTCAGATAAATTATTTAAAAGGAAAACTGTTAATTGAAATTGAACCATATAGCATTGAAAAGTTTCATATTAGGTAATTTGTAAATAGTTTTGTTTTGTATTTATACTTACGATAATGTACCCACATATTTTATGAATAATTTTAGCTTTTGGTCATACAGACCTCAGGCCTTTTTTTGACGCAATTTCTCTTTACATTTTTATGCCTTAGATGTATAATTTATGTAATCTGAAAAAAAGAAATAAATACAAAAATAATAAGTTAATAAACCTAATATCAATGTAAAGTACATTTATAGAGCAATCCAAAAATGTAATAATATACAGTGTACCATATAAAATATCTTACAATTTGTTGCCACGCTTTTTGGACCACCCTGTATATTTTTTAAAATTCTCATAAAACCCAGTTTGCCTCATTAATGATTCACTAAGTCATTTTTGTGCCAGCTTTGACATAACACCGCCACTGAAGAACAGAGTAGTAAAGGGACACCCTGAATAAGAACTTTTGAAAGCTATTTATAGCATATGTGATAATGTAGTAGCGTTGTTTATGATTATTATCAATATTCTTATTATTATTATTATTATCGTTATTATTATTTACTTCCTCGGGAAATAGAAATAATTGCAAAACTCTGTTGGAATAAAGATAAACCCTTCTTCGACACGACTTAAAAATTGTAATCTATAGTTTTTGAACTAGAAGGAGCAAATGCAAAAGACTAATTGTAACCAATTGTAACTAAATGTATTTGTTAATAACTTTGAATTTGTAGAATAAATATGTAAACCAATAAACCAATATGTGCTTGCAAGATCTGTAAAAACGTATTCTTGGTAAGTTTGTTAAACGCATGTTTTCTGTGCCTAAATTACTTAAACTAACAATTAGTCCATTGAGTTTAATTAATATTAAGTTACATGCTATTCTCTGTAATTTCATGTCCATGAACTCAATGGACTAATTGTCGATATGTTAATCACATTTAAATTTTTAAATAAAACTGTTGAAGCCATAAATACACAACAACCTATGTATTTCATTATTTGTCAAATAGTTATAATATTTAAGCTTTAGACTTTCGTTTTTATTTTTATGTTTTTGCAATAGATTAGTTAATCCTGAGTGACAGTCAAGCTAAGCACAAGTCGCTCACAAAGAAACATTTCTGATGAATTTTACTAATGTACCCTTCTACGAAGCTGTAAAGCTAGACAATGTGCACTCAGAATTAACACGAACCAGTTTTTGTTGGTCAGTTCTATTCGTAAGGTGGAATAATTAAGATGTACTATTGTGCTACAACATCAAGCTATGTATTTTAATAACCATTATAATAAGTGTTGATTCATAATGATCTTATTTATTCACGTGTCACCTTATCCAATCATAATAATTACAGTCCACAAAATTATATCAATCAAAATAAAATATACTCAACAAAGACAGTTGAGGGTACAGTAACTTAAGATAAAATAGTCTATTGTATTTGACAGCTAAAGTTCTGTTGTAGCAGGATGTACATACAAGGTCATGCGATCGAATTGAAAGTAATCTTTTTCGAGGAAACTTTTAAAAACGCTCCACCTAGTCGTTTGTAGAAACAAACTGCAGATACTTACAAATAGTATACATACCCATGATAATGTTATTTAAATTGTCAATCTCCATTATAAACCATGGCTTAGTTCCAATAATTCCCAAAAAATCATCTCCGAAAGCGAATATAAAACCAATTGTACCAAAACATACAATTGCGACAGCAATATCTATAATATTGTGAAATATAAGTATATAAACATTCTGAACAGGTATACTGCCTAGCTGTATAAGCACAAAACCTGCTCGTAGCAACAGAACTAGAAAGAAAAATACAGATATTTCAAACATATCATAAATTATCTTACCAAAACATATTTGAATAAAACCAGTAGGAACAATTTCTTGACTTTCTAAACTTACATTCATGACAAAACTTTGACAATTACTACGGCCAGTTTGATCCATAAATTTTATTTTTCATAAATATTTCAGAAAATTTTTAGGTAACAATATCAAATACTTATATGAAACAATCTAAATATATACAAATGGCAATGTACAATGACATGTTTAAAATTAAGTTAAAATGATGTTACATATTCATCTAAACTAATTGCACTACAAACTCAATCAGCATTTTAATGATAATAAATTACATTCCTGATACATTAGTGCACCTTCGAGTTACTGGTAAATCGTTTCAGATATCACAATTTTTAATCACATTTCGATAGCAATGAACGAATACATTTCCTAGAAGAGATATTCAACTCGGCCTTTGATTCAATACACATTAATGTCACTGTATCATCACCATTTAGATTAAAAATGCTAATAAAGGTAGTAAAACGACTAATGGCGTTTTTAATTTTTTGCACACAAAATATATTAAAAGATTGAACAAAATTAACACAAACTTTACGTAGGAAATTACACTAATGTTAAACAAACAGTCATTTTTTAATCAATGACGAGACTAGATATATTAATTAAAAACGCCATGGCAAAAATTACATTTTTCAACAAATTAATAATAAATAGTATGTGATGTGTATAACGATTAAAATTTGAGAACCGTTTTTAAGTACGATTTCAATATTCAGTTTACCTTATTTAACCATAATCTTAACAAGCAAGTCTTTGAGGGTTGTATTTATATAAAATTGGAAGATGCAACAAGGTAGAACTAGTCAAATATTTAATGAATAAAAGTTAGGTACGTATTTGATTAGGTCACAAATAAATGATCTATATATAGTAAATAGAAACTTTAAGTAAATTGGCACCTTTTATAACATACATGCATTTTCAACAATTAACAATCTACGATTTGTACCCATTTTGAAAATGCAAATCGTGTTAACATTCTTTACTAACGTACATGATTGTTACTTCGTTTTCAAAAGTGCAAAATTTGTTTTTAGGAGTATAAAATCACAGTAAAATGTGCAAATTTGCGATAGCATTATAAGAAGCGGTGAAAGTTAAAAATATGTGCGATCACTTAAGTGGTAATGGAACCAAAATTAGCATATAGCAAAAATAGAATCTATATTTAAAAAATTAACAATTGAGCATATTCAGTTAACAAACACTCCGAAATGAACAAAACCCAAAAACACATGCATTTTTAAAGTCCAAGAAGATTTTAGGACGGATGCGTGCTTTTAAATTCTTTTTTTAAGGATTCACCCCACTCACTATAAGAGAAGCGATTGTGAAATAAGAGTTCGTTAATGAACATTTCAGGTAATAGCATTATAAATCTAAATATTTAAGCTAAAATTTGAGTGACTCTTATCATTCAGTTTTGTCTTTTTTTGTATTTACATCAGTCGATGCTTTACGAGGTAGTTGGTTCTTGCGCAACTTTTTTTTTGTTCTCATTAATTCTAATTCTAAACTACTAATTTGGTCTCTCAATTGATTGTATTTCAGTAAATCTAAACCTTGCTTCTTCGATTTTTTGTGCAGCGTTAGTAAATGTTGTCTATTCTTCACATCTTGCAGAATGTATTCCTAAAAAATAAGATTATAAATTTAGAATTATTAGATTAGACTAGATACTTCTTTTGTTAGTACGAAGTAAGCATAGGCAGCCATGGCAGTACCGTATGTAACAAAATAAGTAACAGGTTCCATAATATCCCACGAATATTCCCACCATGTTAAACGAGCTAGTATTCCAAATTGAATAGACATTAATCCTAACCCAGTCCAGGATAATAAATTATTTTTTCTCTCTGCTACCATCTCAATTTGCAATCGTTGCTGAAACAAAAAATCTATAAAATATAACGTATGAAAAGCATACCAATAATTCATAAAGCAGCTATTTTATGACATACCCTATGTTTTCAAAATTAATTTTGTATAAACATTCATATCTTTAACACATAAATAAAACTAAATTTATATTATTGTATTCCTGTCAAAGGCTTATTATAGATATCACAGTTTACAAAATGTTCTTTTTTTAATTTAATTCCTTGATTCTTCTCTTCATGATTTTGAAACATATTATGGGCACACTGTAATTTTTAACAAAGTTCGAACAGAAATTGTTACTAAACTTGATGTCTGTGTGTCTATGTTATATGTACCTCTTACAGTAAGAGCCAAGTCTGATATACCATGAAAGGTTAAATGCGCTTTTGGACAATTTTGTTAGACATAATAACTACATTTCGATATATTAAATAGTTTTCTAAATAATCAACCTCAAATTCAAAAAAAATTGATTATACACTGTGGAGGTCTGGTGATAATTAGATAATTTTGTACAACCTTTTTTGCATCTTATAGGGAATTTAACTTATAAAGCATTTGATGACAATTTAGATTAAATTAAGGAACGTTTAGGCATTTCATTAACATTAAAAATTATATAAATTATTTGAACTCGTATACATTTTTTTCTCTGTAGTTCATGAAGGATACTATCTTGAGATCTAATGAGTTTTGTTATAAATCATGCTTTTTCCTTAAGTCGCATAAAAATTAATTTAAAATAATGTATTTTTGGAATTGAACAATTGAGTATAAAATTAGAAAGAACAGTTTTAAAGTTAACTTAAATAGTTCACATAGGATCTGTACATAGTGCACAATGATTATTTACATACAAAATTGTATACCTATTTAAAGTGTTATTCAAGTTTTTCATATAAGTAAATAATGGCTGTCAGTCAATAAAGTCGAATCCGGTGGATAAATATGGATTTTGGGAGAACTAAATCAATTGTATCGTATTTGGAGTGAATGTAAACTCAGTAATTGAACAACAAACAAAATGATATAAGTTGTAGATTTTTAATTTAGGCTTGCTTTATATGGTAAATTAGCATTTTTTCAAGTAAAATTTATTACAATGAAAATAATCAATATTTCCAACATCAACTAGAAAGTTCACGGTTGGACGACCTGCGGCATTCGTCCTGGTATACGTGGCGAGTACTTGGGTCTACCCCGCAGCGTTTGGCCAGATAGATAGTGCGTGTGTTACTTCGTTGGATGCACCTTTGACCAGCGTGTTCGAGCTCGTTCGGTGGTGGCGTTGGCGGAGCTACAACTTTATCTGGCGGCAGTATGGCCAGTGTCTCAGCGAGCTGCTGCGAGGCTGGAAATGTTTCAAGTGTAAAAGGTGGCGATGTGTGTAGCGATATTGTCGGTGTGGATTGTTCTGTGGATACCGCAGGTGGCGGCCCCAGATCTTCGAGCTACGCACGTGGTGGTTCAACGAGCTCCGTAGGCGATAGCGCTATAGGACCTTCTGACGGCGGCTTGATGTCTCCGTTAGGTGTTGCTAACGAAGCTGCATGTTTGGCCGTCGGTGTTGTAGTTGCAGTAACCGCAGCGGTAAGTTGTGATGCTGGCTGTAATGGAGCTGCGGGCTTGACAGGTGGCGGTGGTGGGAGTGCCTGGCACTTGAAAAGGTAGGCGAGTGCACTGTTTAGATCGAAGTACATTGTTACAGATACTAGGAGCTATAGTAATGGGACGTCAACACATTAAATTAAATTTTGTGTTTCGTGCCATCTTATAGCAAAAATCCTGCATCTAGTAAACAAAAAATAGGTATTCTTTAGTACTTAAATTAAACTGTATGTGAAAAACGAATTTTAAACATATCAAGGTAGTTAAGGTACAATTATAAATGATAAACAATATTGCTGATTTTTTCAACAGTTCTGGTCCTGAACAGGCTAAGTTTAGCCCAACGTGCTAAAGCACACAGGAATACTTAGAAGGATGAGTAAAGATTTTGTACTACACAAGATGTGTATGATCCTTACCTTACCCGTTTGGTACGTCAAGTTGAAATTTGTACTGCAATATTGATGATGTGAGTAAGCGAACCGAGTATCCCTAGGAATGGTGGTCCAAGGTGGTATAAAAAAATATAATTCAGCCACACAATAGCCATTGTAATACTGATAGTACAAAGAAAGAATTGAAACGATCCTTATATGCTTAAAGGACTGTACGTCAAAAGTTAAGATGGGTCATTTATAAACTAACCGCTTCTTTGAATATGGTCAACGATGTGAGCGCGTATTGGGGAGCTTCAACCCAGAGGTGAGAATTACATTCTAGTTGAAGTCGAATTTGGGCCTTATGTAGCAGAAGTTGTGGGGAGGTGCTCTAGTAGCTGACAGAAGTTGGTCAACCCATGATAGATTTAAAGATTTATCATCCCTAACAAAGTAACGATATTCATATTTACATCAACAAATGATCGATCTCTTTTGGCGGACACAAAGAATGGCTCGTATTAGATTTGACTAGCTTATTACTTCCCCATTCAAAAATACGTTGTTAGTCTCTGTTAATTTAAATTGCTATTTCAGATTTAATGTCTTGATTTGAGATAGAAAGTAGATTACTATTATGAGTATACTCAGATGAACTACAATGAAGAGTGCTGCAGTCAAGCAAAGCAATGGATTTGGGTAGTTGTTGAAGAAATAAGATCGTTTATGTATAACAGAAAAAGTGTAGGAGCTATCATTGATCTCTGTTGCACGCCCGCGTTAATTCCAACTTTTTTTGAAACAAATCCATCAACTACGACACGTATTCGTCTTTTATGAAGAAACCCAGTTGATGAGCGTATCATTTGGCTCAAACGAGGTGAGTTTGGTAAGTAAACACTTATGCCAAACTTGGTCAAATGCCTTTGAGATATCTAAAGCACTGTTTCACTGGATTGTTCCAATTGATTGATCACATATGAAAAAAGATTACCTGTTTAACGGTTCTGCTTAAAACCATATTCGTGGTCACTAAGGAGTTTGTTGGTTCAACGAAAGAGAGCAGTTGCTGACTGATGGCTTTTTCCATGATTTTAGACAAAATGGAAATGATGGAAATTGGTCGTCAGTTAGATGGATCGGTCCAGTTGTCTTTTTGGGAAAAGGTTGAACATTTGCTAATTTTCTTAACGGCATCGTGTTCAGAATTCATAGGAATTTTGTTCCAGAAGACATAGAGATCGAAAGGAGCTTAGATAAGACTGGAACGAGTTTGGGGAACATTTCTTTACAATAACAACTGGAATACCGCCTGGGCTAGTCGCCCTATTGGAATCAAGCCTACTGAAAATCGATTGTAAGAGCTTTATCCAAAATGAATTGGTGTCATAGAGGGAAATGAACACGTACCAAAGTTTTCATTGATGGATTTAGCTAAACGCCAAAAATTACGACTACCCAATGGACATGGAGCTTTGAATTTTCATTGTTCGAACGTCTTTTTAGCTTCAGTGATAATACAGATATTTCTAGCACTAACGTAGCCTGCATGACTCTCGACCGTTTTATTGATGTAAATGGTTTGAAACTAATTGAGAGAAAGGGAATAGGAAGACATTCGCTGCCATTATCTCAGGGCGAGGTAACCATTAAAATTGTTGTGCATAAAATTATAGGTATAAACGTATCTCTATTGAATATTGCGTACGAAAATAAGTGTATAATTCGAGCAATTAGAAACCTATTACAAATGACCCAATGATGTGGGACGTACAAAATATGCTCAATATGGTGACGATAAATGAAAATTAAGAATATCTTATTACAGTATCAATAAATAATTGTGAGTATAATTAGAAATGACAAGTGTCAAACTTAACAAGTTTTATAGACGAGTTGTTGTTTTTAAGTTACCATAAAAGTTGTGCTTTGAGCTATTTTGAATTATTTATTTTTAGATTAAATTACTTACTGAATGACTTATACAGGGTGTTTCGGGGATACCTAATCGTTGCAAGTATCTAGACAACCACAGACTAAAAAATCTGGAAAAAAATTAATAAATCTACTGGCCTGATCTACCTTTGGAAAATATTTTTAACTTTGTGATACTTTCAATTATACCGGCAGTAGCTAACAACTTCCTCCATTTTGTTGCCATTTTCAAATTCCCCGGCTAATTTTAAGAACCACTTTATGTAGAATGTCTTATGTCTAAAATTTACCTTTTCCGAGTTATTTAAAAAACCTGGAAAAAATTGGCAGCTGCGGACTCACACGAAATCGGTGCTGTCCCTTACCACTACGATTTTTGGGAATGGGACCATTAGGGTTTCAAGAGGCACTAATAAGCTACGGTGTGATTTATTTGAATTGTAAAAAGTCTTTCACAATCCCAAAATATGCCTTTGAAGTTGCACGATTTCAAAGGTCTATAGCTTGCTTATTGCAACTGGAATACCCAATTTTCTTAACGACATCGTGTACAAAATTCATAGGAATTTTGTTAAACCCTATCGTCATTTCTAAGTTTAAAAAAAATTGCTGGCTTTTTGAGTCAAGCCTAAATATTTCGATAGTAGTAGTAGTAACATAATGTTTGTCTACACACTGACATGTTATTTTAAAAATTTTTGACAGGTGCAAGCCTTTACTCATCAGTATCTCATTTTAATTCAAGTTCAATAGTTCTCCAGATACTTCTAATGATTAGGTCTCGCTGAAACACCCTGTAAGGATGGTCATTGCTTTTAATTATTCGATTCATAACATAAAGAATTTATATACTAAAGAGCTTCGGCAAATTTCCAATTTGCTTTGTTCCGAATTTGTTCTGAAAAGTGCATTCTTGGACATACGTTCGTTTCTTTGAACTCTGGAATACACCATTAATATTAGTTTAGAAAATCCACAAAGTAGGTCACTAAGAAGAAGAACCTAGATAGGTTAATAATTCAGACAAAATGTGATAGAAAGGGATGGATTTGATAAATTATTAACTGCCTGTAACTAGTAATCTCGGTTATTATTAACCCAATTTCTAACCATTACATACATTAAGTTTGAAAGAAACTAACGTGGAAGATAGGAAACAATAAACGCAAGATTCGCAATTTCATTTCATTATATGAGAAAGCTTAAGTTCGAAAATACAATTAATTGTAGACCTATTGATTTATTATGCTCACCGGCTTAATATAAAAATAAGCTATTGAAAACGTTGGTAAAACCATGAAAAAGCCGTGAAATTTTAATTAAAAGAAATTAATGAATTTCAAGCAAGAGAGCGGACGATATTACTACGATCAAATTCATTAATAAAACTTCCGCATAAGGATTCTAATAAATTTAGAATACTCCCTGTCGCAGTCTACATTTCACTAAAGTATTGGAAATGTGCCAAACAGCTCATGTAAAGAGGTAAAAGAGTGCAAACACATTACAATCGATTTATAAGGTATCAAAGAATAATGACAACATGGACGAGATTACACAATGATGCTTAAATGAAAATCAATGACTATTTTATAAATGACTAAAGACTATACTACACTGAAGGTAGTCGATTCTAAGGCCTTAAGGCACAATAATCTGATAAAGATTTGCCAATTTTACTTGCAATGTTTGCTGACCCTCTTGTCGCCAACAAAATTGTAACTTATAGTATGTAATGTTGCAATTGATTAAAAATACAGGAGAAGTAGCTGTACACAATTCCTATTCTGATTGTGACAGAATCTTGGCACTAAGATAAAGTTAGAATTACGGGAAGCGCATTTTGAAAACGGTATAAAGTAGTACTATATTTTTTTCAGGATCAATGTTTAATAACTGTCTATTGGTGCATTATTTATGCTCAGTAATAAAATGGGAGCGATTTACAATTTGATAAATAAAGTCTATGCAGATGAATATGCGAGAAAGAAGTTAATTCGTAAATATGTTCGAAGTAACGCCAAATTTTCGTACAGAGATTGATATTGTCTATGTACATTAGCAAAACGATAGACATTTTGAAAATATGTAAAGTTAAAAAGATCACTAAAAATAAATGAAACCGAATTATTTTATTGTAAGGAGATTTAATTACAAGTTGAGTTGATCGGCCTATTTCCACAGTTTTTCGTTCTTGAGAAGGACTGTTTTCGCACAGGAATCGAATTCAGATTTTTCACATAACCCCATAGAAAAAAAATCTAAGGGATTTAAATCTGGCGATCTGGGCGTGCAAGCAATCGATCCCCTCTTCCTATCCATCGTTCATTGAATCGTTCGTCTAATAATTGTATCTCAACAAAACTGAAGTGTGCAGGTGAGCCATTCAGTTGCAGCCACATATTTTGTCTTATTATTAAATGTACATCTTCTAACAATTCATTTAACGTGGCATTTAAGAAATTGTGAAAAATTTGGCCAGTCAGAGTGCAATTGAAGAAATGTGGGCCAATAATCTGAGTACCAATTGTTCCACCCCAAACATTAATAGGCCACTTATTTTGTTTATGACATTCCATAACAATGTGTAGATTTGCATCGGAATAATAATAATTATGTCCATTAACTAACCCATTACTATGAAACGTAGATTCATCTGTCCATAAAACGAAATTGTAAAATTGGGGTTCCGTTCGAAGTTTATTCATCAGCACCTGACAGAAATTTGCACGTGATTCATAATCGTTAAGTAGTAGTTTCTTATGTAGTTGCACTTTATATGGATGGAAATGGTTTTTCTTTAACATTCGACCAACTGATCTAGAAGAAATTCCCAGATAAGAATTTAATGTTCGTTGACTAACTTGTGGGTCATCAACAACTGTAACCAACACCCTATAATTATTTTCTTCATTTGTCGCTGCTTTATCTCAGTTATGAGCTGTGTATTTTACATTTCCTGTTGAAACAAATCATTCTAATGTCCTCTGAATTTCATGTGGGTGCCTTCTATCTGAGAATCCTTCTTTATAAATTCTTGATGCCAATAAACAATTTTTTTGGCATTCGCCAAGGATAAAAATCATGTCTACCATTTCTTCTGTAGATAAATTCATTTTGATAAAAATTTTGGTCCCAAAGAGATATGCCAATTGAAAACCTTAACAACGTATTGAAAACTGACAGTTACTTTCATGTGTTTTTCATTTGTTTAAACGTCTACCACGTCGTATACAGGAAACATTGTTAAAATAATATTAAAACTTAAAATAACAATAAAACGGTTCAAGTTAGGTATAGAGAATGTAATGGATGTTTGATAAACAATTTACAAAACGAATTAAAACATGTATAAAAAATGTTAGGGTTCTATTTAAAAAAACGGAGTTACGTATGTTTGAAAATTTTAAAATTCGACGCCCTCTACTTGGTACCCCTTGTCTTCGGAACCATTTTCCACAGATATAGAAGCCAATTAATGCTTAATCTGATAGTTCAAACCGCACCTCTCTAAGTTACACAGTTCCTGAGACATTCGATTTTTTAAAGACTGCAACAGACGTCAATTTTTACAAAAAAAATCGAATTACTCGAAAACAGCCCATTTTAGACCTTACATGTAATACATAAAGTTGATCTAAAATGAAACGAAGAATCAGAATATGCAATAATATATAGGGTGTTTCATTTAAAATATAAAAGTTTGGTTGTGCCTGGGGTGAACGAAACACCCTGCATACTAGAAAATATTTTTACGTGATAGAAAATTTGACTATGAACAACTTTTATATAAACAATTTTCAATATTCGAGACATTATCCACCAAATACAGACAGTTGCCACACTATATATATATATATATATATATATATATATATATATATATATATATACAGGGTGTGTACGATTTCATAGGAACAGAGTATTGGTATCTCGTAAACTAGAGTAGATAGAGATGGTTAAATGGGAAAAAAGTAGCGTATTTATGAAACAAATAAACTGACTAAATCAGCATTACTGTAACAAAGTCCTTATTCAAAATATTTAAAAATAATGGAAAAGACCATTTTCTTATTTTTGTGCTTACTCCTTTAGTTCTCAAAATATTTAAAAAGTTATTTAAACTTTTCATTACAATTGAGAAATACTACATTTATACCTTTTTAGTTTTGTAAAATAAGAAAATATGCCTTTTCCAGTATTTTTACATATTTTGAATACGGACCTGGTTACGGTAATACTGATTTGGTCAGTTTATTTGTTTCATAAATACGCTACCTTTTTCCCATTTAACCACTTCTCTATCTACTCTGGTGTACAAGATACCAATACTGTCCCTATGAAATAGTACACACCCTGTATATATATATATATATATATATATATATATACATATTAAACTTTTTCGTGGTTACGCATGTTGCGCCGTAACTTATTGCGCAGATGTAATGTGCTTAAGCTCTTCGCGCATTTTTGGGATCCATATGGGTTTCATTTCTACACTAGCTTGGCTTATTGGATGTTTTGCTAGTGCGACATATATAGCTTCCTTGAGTTTCTGCCAAGTTGTATTCTCGTTGTTTGTCACTATCTGTATGTCATCGCATTTGATGCGGTGGTCTTTATTCCAGACATGTTCGGCGATTCTTCATCTTTCTGTTTCGCCTTTGCGGATGTTTTTCTTATGTTCCTGAATTCTCACTTTGAGTGGTCTACTGTTCCCTCCTATGCATGTTCTGCCACATTCGTATGGTAGGTTATATACACAATTGTTGGAATTCTGGTCTTCATTGTGTGGTTTGGTTTTGGTTAGTATTCCCCTGAGGGTTTTTGTCGATCTGAAGGCATTGCGTATCTTATATTTGCTGCCTATCCTTCAGATTTTGTCTGAGGTACCTTGTATATATATATATATATATATATATATATATATATATATATATATATATATATTGTATTGTTGTATATTTAGGTTCTTCTTTTTCAGTTGCCCTTTCTCTGTTTAAGTTAGGTGTTAGATCAGGGTATTCATTTTGTTTAAGTGTTTTAGAGATATTTTCTTTTTCTTTTTTCAGGTCCTCTTATTTTGACCATATTTTTTTCGCTCTATTGTACAAGCATCCTGTCACGCCTAACTTCACGGTTTTGTAGTGATTGCAGTTGTAGTGTATGTACCTCCCCATGCATACAGGTTTCCTGTATACATTTGTCGCGAAAGCGTTGACATTCCTGTGTACAAATACATCCGGAAATGGCAGTTTTTTTTCCCATGAATCTTATGGAGAGTGCGCGGCTATTTAGATGATCTAGGAATTCATCCAGATTATGCTTGCCTAGTTGCCAAACTAAGAAGGTATCGTGCTCGTATCTAAGCCACATCCTAGGTTTTCGGATATCGCTTGGTCTTCAAAGTCTTCCATATATATATATATATATATATATATATATATATATATATATATATATATATATATATATATATATATATATATATATATATATATATACAGTGTGTTTAAAAAGATGCGGCAATATTAAAGGGGTGATTGCCCATGCCCAGGTCATTTTATACAATAAAGTTCCTATAAACATAGGTACGCAAACGCTTCATTACCGATCTACAGCGTGTTGAAGTTTAATTTAAAAAAACAGTCAAAATTAGATTTTTCCAAAACGGCTTGAGATATCATAATGAAATTTTACGCGTGTCAATAGCTGTGGGAGACGCATACTTTGCAATACAACACGATGTTTCAGTCGTACCATTGGCGCGCGTATTGGCACGTCACAGGCTATTTTTCAAGAAAAAAGTAGTATGCCGCTGATTTCTCTAAAAATAAAAATTATTTTTTAGTTCTTTGTTCAATTGTGAAGAAAAAAGCTCTCTTGACTTTTTATCGTGCGACGTACCGTTTTTGAGTAACAAAAACATTTTAGTGCATGTCCTTTATCATGCGTACAAAAATATTTATAAACATTCTTGTATTATTCACTGACATATTGAATGAGTCTCGTGATTAATATGTGTCGAATTTGTTGAACTTCCTAATCATGAATCACTATACGAATGCCGAGATGACCGACATGCACTACATTTATGGACTTGCTGATGGGAATGCATTAGAAGCTAGGCGGTTATATACTGAAAGATTTCCGGGCCGTATTGCTCCTGATAGAAAAACTTTCGAATGTATTCATCGGCGTCTTTATGAAACAGGCAGATTAAGACGAAATGGAGGAGCAGGAAGGCCAAGGACAGCAAGAACGGTAGAGCTGGAAGAGGATGTGCTGGACATGATTGAAGAACATCGAGGTACTTCTACTCGAAAAATTGCTGACGCTTTGGATGTAAGTAATGGGACTATTTGGCACATTCTTAAGGAAAATTTGTTGTATCCATTCCATATACAACGCGTTCAAGCACTTCTTCCTGCTGATTTTCCTCCTCGTATTGCATTCTGTCAATGGCTTTTGCACAAAATGGTTCAAATCCCTCAACTCCTGATGTTGATTCTGTTCACCGATGAAGCGAGTTTTTCAAGAAATGCAATACGGAATTTCCATAATAACCATGTATAGTGTGAAGAAAATCCAAATGAAATTGTTGACGATCGTTTTCAATATCAGTTTTCTTTGAACGTTTGAATTGGGATTGTGGGTGACTGCCTAATTGGACCGGTATTTCTACCCGGGAGACTTACCGGAGAGGTGTATCGCAACTTTTTGGAAAACACGCTCCCTGGATTTCTGGAGGACGTACCATTAGCAATTAGAGGTGGAATGTGGTGTATGCACGATGGCGCGCCAGCCCACTTTAGTCAAGTAGCTCGTGATTTCTTAACACAAGCATACGAAAATCGTTGGATTGGCCGGGGTGGACCTCACTTATGGCCTGCACGTTCCCTGGACTTAAATCCCCTTGATTTTTTCCTGTGGGGTCATCTGAAGTCCTTGGTGTACGCTACTCCATTGGAAAACGTAGAAGACTTAAGGAATCGAATCATTGCTGGGTGCAACTCAATTAAAACAGATCCTGGTGTTTTTGAGAGAGTTCGCCAGTCAATGAGGAGAAGATTGGATTCTTGCATCCGAGCTCGAGGTGTTCACTTTGAACAGTTTTTGTAATTTTTGGTTGGTAAAATTTTTGGTTTGGTGAAATATTTGTTTTTGCCCTTGAATGAAACCCTTGATTTTTAAAACTTTTTTCTGTAATAAATGAACATGCACAAAAATGTTTTTTTTACTTAAAAACGGTACGTCGTACGATGAAAAGTCAAGAGAGCTTTTTTCTTCACAATTAAAAAATATTTTTTATTTTTAGAGAAATCAGCGGCATCCTACTTTTTTCTTGAAACATAGCCTGTGACGTGCCAATACGCGCGCCAATGGTGCGACTGAAACATCGTGTTGTATTGCAAAGTATGTGTCTCCCACAGCTATTGACACGCTATATATATATATATATATATATATATATATATATATATATATATATATATAACTATAGAAATTGGTTTAGTGAACGAACAGAAGTTCAATTTAATAATCATTAATTGTATTTTATTTAAAATTAACTTTCAAAGTACATACAGTAAAAGATTAACTCGAGTGGGACTTGAACCCACGTGGGTTCAAATTGTATTTTAAATAAAATACAATTAATATACATATATATATATATATATATATATATATATATATATATATATATATATATATATATATCATATATGTTGATACTTATCAGTATTTCTTCATGGTTTGGTTGGATGTTTCTGATGGTTTCCACGAAGTGCTGTGTATTCTTGACCATAGACTCGGTTTTTTCCGACACGAGAAGCATAAGCTGGATGAATTCCTAGATCATCTAAATAGCCGCGCACCCTCCTTAAAATTCACAATGGAATTGGAATCGGAACAAAAACTGCCATTACTGGATGTACTTGTATACAGGATGACAACACTTTCATGACCCGTACATACAGGAAACCTACCCAAACGGGTAGATACCGGCACTACAACTCCAATCACCACGCAACCATGAAGTAACACGTGTCAAGATGCAAAATAAGAGGACCTGAAAAAAGAAAAAGGATATACCCCTAAAACACTTAAAGAAAATGACTACCCGGATCTAACACCTAACCTAAACAGGGAAAGGGTAACCGAAAAAGAAGAACCTCATTATACAGCGATAACATCATATATACAAGGTACCTCAGACAAAATACGAAGGATAAGCAGCAAACTATACTAACCAAAACCAAACCACACAATGAAGACAATAATTCCAAGAATTGAGTATACAACCTACCATGCGAATGCGGCAGAGCATACATAGGAGAGAGCAGTAGACGACTCAAAGTGAGAATTCAGAAACACTCTGCAAAGGCGAAACAGAAAGATCAAGAATCGCCGAACATGTCTGGAACGAAGACCACCGCATCCAATGGGATGACATATAGGTAGTGGCGAAGGGCGATAATACAACTCGCCGGAAACTCAAAGAAGCCACATACATCGCACTAGCAGAAAATTCAATAAGCCAAGCTAGTGTAGAAATGAAACCCATATGGATCCCAATAATGCCCGAAGAGCTTAAGCGCATTACACCTGCGCAATAGGTTACATATATATATATATATATATATATATATATATATATATATATATATATATATATATATTGGATCACTCAGTGGCTCAGCGGTAAAGGTGTCAGACTTGTAAGTGAAAGGTACCAAAGTTCGAATCCAAGAGTGAGCAAGTGCTTGGAAGAAAAAAATTATTACATATGAACTCGACTCAAGTGCGAACATAGTCCGTCTCAGGACTAAGCCTGAAGACGGAAGCAGAATCCGCTTCCGAAACGTCGCGCTATAAAAGCAAAAACTGTGAAAATAGCCTATCAACTCAACTAATATGAAACCACAATTACAAAACACTTATAATACAGAAGATTTGGTTACACAAAATCTAAAGATCTCTTCATGGTGTAGTTTTATTTCATTCTGAGTTCAAAATAAAGTAGCACACGTTCAAATCCTGTTACGGATAAGTTTTCATTTTTATTTTCGTATTCTCTCCTTATCTCCTCCAATTAACTGTAGCTAGATATTGTAGTTATACTAAACTATTGTTTGCGCGATTTCTGCAATATCTAGATCAATACGAACCAGACTTGCGCGAAATCTTCTATAAAGAAACGGGCTACAATTTTAGCACCGAGACGTCTTTCGAGTATTCAACACTGTTTGTACATTTATTGAAGGTCATGTACATAGTAATCAAAATAGTTCTTTGTTTCTGTACAAAACAAGTGGTATTTCGTCTTGTGTTATTGAATTAATGGGTTTAGTACTTAATTGCAACAGCCTGTTGTAAACTTTCACTTTCACCATTATTACACATAATTAAAATACTTAGGTCTTTTGGGTTTAAATTATGTATTTTTTTATATTTATGTCTATACGTTTTAACAACAATTACACTTATCGTCCTCAGGAGTGGTAAAATCTTCTAAAATTGTTTAAGGTTTTCACTTTTTCATATTTCATAAATTTGTTCTAATACATTAAACAATTCTAAAAGATTTTACCACTGCAGAAGACGATAACTGTAATTGTTATCGAAACGTATGAACTTATATAAATATAAATATAAAAATACACCAGCTAAACTCAAAAAAGCTAAGTGTTTTAATTTATAAAATGTTAATGGTAAACAAGATACAGCGCGATAAATTTGTAATAATTTGAAAATAACAATGTATCTAAATCAAAATTGTTAGAATATAGTTTTTGAGGACAAGAAATAAGAATTTGTTATCATTAATTGGGCGAATCCACATTTATTTTAATGTATATAAAAGAAAGACATGCTATAGCAAAAATATTTAAATTTATTTCTTGATTTCATAAATCTAATAATAATAATACATAGTGTTTGTTGCAAAATATTTTTATGTTATACACTGTCTTTCTTCATACAACTTTTGTCGAAAACAGTTTTCTCTAGTTTCTATAACAACAGAGCTATTCTAGTCCGTCACATCGTTGACTCACACTGTACACTCGCTTGCTCTAAATAATTACATAGTATCTTCCTCCTGAGAATCCTAGCTTAATTTCTACTTATCCTAACCAGACCACACCCATCCTTTATCCCACTGTGTATATATACTGAATGTATTTATGTATGCATGTTAGAATTAATAGCTGTTGAGGAAGAAGCGTGTAAAGCTCGAGCAGTCTGTCCTCCCTCTTGATGAGCGAACGCTTTTCCTTTTTTTCCTGTACTAAAATTCCTTGATTATCAATCTTATGTTCAACTAGCCGGTAAAGTACTTTGCCCGCTAGCTGGTAAAGTAAAGTCAATAATGACTAACTCCTTCCTTGTGAAAAGGGCAGGAATGTACATATTACTAACTGATTGTGATTTTACGATGTCAACAAAAAGTAACTTAACTGCTGAAATTGGTATCATTCATTCAAACCACCGAGTCGGATTGAGTTTTTTAAAGTTACTTCCGATTCAGACCTACATGATACCAATATATACATTTGATATTTTACTACTCCGCGAACATCATTAATGCTCAGGTTATGATTATGGTTAGCGCAGGGAACATATTCAGCATTAGAGGCTCATATTCAGCTGAGTAGTTTTATAATCGATAAAATTCCAAAAAAGTTTCTTTGACTTTGAAATATATTAAAATCAGTTTATCTTTACTCGTAACATTCGCAGTTCTAATTGCAATGCTTAGCTGGACTTTTTTATTATACCTCATGTAGTGTCAAATACATTAAAAAATAGGAGAAATTGTATATGTGAGAGATATAATAATAGTTTTTGAGAAAAATGCTCTATTAATTCATTTTGAATTTTCTGGCCGTGATCCTGAAGGCATGTCTATAATTTATTTCATAATATTGTCATACTCGACTAGAAATTTAACTTGTGACCTTTGTGGGAGAAATTTAGGTGGTTCACTTATCGAGCCGTGCTCACTTGCGAGCGTTCCTCATTTTATTGAAATTTCTACTACACCTGATGCTGATGGTATTTTAGTAACAAAACAATTCATTTTTGTAAGTCTATTTGTAGATTCCTCACGATTTTTACATTTTTTTTTCTGTATGTACAGGTTGTCCCATTTTCGTATGTTTTACGGGGTATAACGCTTATTTTTTAGGTTAGAACCTTGCGGTTTTCGCGACACCGTGCTATTTTTTAATGAAACCAAAGATGCACTAATCAAATTTGCCATAGCCATCTTTGTTTGTGTGCTACAAGGTGATTTTGGAAAAATTGCATTTTCAGTCATCCCCTGTAACTGATATTTGTAGATTTTTTTACGTAGAATCCAGTGGCGTACTCAGATTTTCTTTAGAGGTCACATTTTTTGAGATATTGACATAACCTTCTTTTTTTAATGGGACACCCTACATATTTTTTAAAAATCTTTTTCCCCTTGCCAAGAGCTTTTCAAAAATATAGCATAGTCTATATTTATTTAGTCCTGGTTACATTTTCCTAAATTTAGTGCTGATATTTATTGTTATTCGTTGTTTTTGTTTATTGTTATCGTTCTTGTTCTTGTTGTTGTTTAATTATTTTTTAATATGGCTCGAAACCAAAATTTGAAAACTTTGAGAAATATGATATGAATACCTGCTTCATATTATCTAATGAAAACGCAGACCAGGCCTTAGAACTCTATCTGAACAGGTCAGTTAATCTTTACCTTAGAATTTGTATTTATTTTATATACCTATTTTGTCATATAGATATCCCGAAACAAGACAACCCGACAGAAGAATATTTCAAAAATTAAAATTTAATCTTTGCCAACATGGATGTTTTGACAAACCTCGATCCCGAGTTTACAACAAAGAGAACGGGGAATCAGAGTTTTAGCAGTTTTTCAAGCCACTCCTGAAACCTCGTGCAGAAAATAGATGAAGAGACCGGTGTGTCTAAAACAACAGTGCAAAGGATTTAAAAAAAACATAAATTCAAACCCTACAAGTATAAACTTGTTTATCATCTGCATCCTGGTAATGCTGAACGTAGATTGGAGTTCTGCAATTGGTTTATAAATATGAAAACTCAGGACAATAATTTTGAAAAAAAAATAATTTGGTCAGACGAGGCACATTTCACAAGTTCGGGAATTCTTAATAGACACAACTCGCGGTTTTGGAGTCAAGAAAACACCCACGTGATTTTTCCTAGAGAGCGTCAAGGCAGGTTCGGATTTAATGTCTCCTGCTTTATTTTTAACCGAAAAATAGTTTACAAGATTTATGAAGAAAACCTAAACTCTAATGGGTACTTACAAATTCTACAAGAAAAAACTATGAACATTTTAGAAGATATTCCAGTGGCTCAACTGAACGATATATTATTCCAGCAGGATGGGGCTCTAGCCCACAATGCTAGAATAATACAAAACTGGCTAAATGAACGTTTTCCCAGGAGATGGATTGGAACAAATGGACCTATTCGATGGCCACCACGATCACCGGATCTCTCGGTTTTAGATTCTTTTTTCTGGGGGTATTTAAAGAATAAAATTTATTCAAGGCAATATGCCAACACGCAACAATTAAAAATTGCAACGGAAAATGCTTTTGCAGAATTACGAAGACAATCATTTATTTTGGAAAATGCTATTAAAAGAATTTATAAACTTTGTGAAACTTGTAGGAGACATAATGGTCTGCAATTTGAACAATATTTGTGATTAATTAATTATTTTGTTTTTTATCAATCTAAATTATAGAAAAAAATCATTTTGTCACGTTATTTATAAAAATAAATATAGACTATGCTATATTTTTGAAAAGCTCTTGGCAAGGGGAAAAAGATTTAAAAAAAAATATATAGGGTGTCCCATTAAAAAAAAGTAGATTATGTCAATATCTCAAAAACTGTGACCTCTAAAGAAAATCTGAGTATCGCCACTGGATTCTACGTAAAAAATCTACAAATATCAGTTTTTACTTTTTTAATATGTCTGACAATAACAGAGTTACAGGGGATGACTGAAAATTTAATTTTTTCAAATCACCCTGTAGCACAAAAACTAAGATGGCTATGGCAAATTTGATTAGTGCATCTTTGGTTTCATTAAAAAGTAGCACGGTGTCGCGAAAACCGCAAGGTTCTAACCTAAAAAATAAACGAGATACCCCGTAAAACATACGAAAATGGGACAACCTGTACACCGCTCCATCTTCTATAGAACTAGAAATAGTAATCAACATTTCATTTAATCATTTACAGGTAAATTCAAATAAAATTAATTCTTAACGCGCTCTGTTCTCAATTGGCGTAGACAACGTCAAAATAGTAATGGAATTTTTAAATAGAAGAGTACAACCAAAAATTATAGCCCCCGAGCTCAAAATCGGGTCTAAGACGTACCGCTGAATTACCAAAACGCCGATTCTATATTTTAGCGGAACTCGACCAAATCGACAACCGTTTCGCACTACGCCCATTCTGCCGAATGTTAGGGTTGGACCATTCCGTCGATAAAGACCTAAACGCCGAACGAGATTTAGGGTGTTTCACCAAATACCTAAACCGCTGACACTATACTTTAAAAGTCCAAAACGTCGAACGTGACCAAACCGCCGACGACCATTTCGCCGATTGCTCCCATTAAGCCTAATTTCAACATTGGACCATTACGCTGAATGCACTCATTCTGCTACATTTTAATGTTAGATCATTATATTGTGAAGTCATAAGGTGATTATTTACTATTAAATGTTTGGCATAATTTGATAATTATGTGAACTAATTCTGCTGAAATTTGTTCTGTGTAAACTTGGTAAATGTTTTTGATCGATAATTTGTATTCTTGTTTTTTTAACTACCGCATAGATTATATTTGAAATGTAACCATTTCCTTGTGCTATTTTTTTTAATAATTATGGTCCTGAACAGGCAAAATCTAGCTTAACCTGCTAAAGCACTCAAGAAACACTTAGAAGGATGGATAGGGTGATATTGAATCGTCCAGAGATAACTATGAACGGCTTCCTTAAATTTCGTCACATCACAAGTAAGAGGAAAACAGGAACTAAGGAGACTATTCCAGAGTTTAGAAACCGTGTAGAAGAAAATGGACTGCGCCCGTTTGAAGCATATTGATGATGTAAATGAGCGAACTGAGTATTCCTAACAAATATGGCCTGAGATGGTATCATTCGGCAGCTATTGTAAAATTGATAACACAAAGAATTGAAATGATTCTTTTGTGCTTAAGGAACTCTAATCAGATGTCAAGGAAGGGGGCATTTATAACGTTAATCATTTGAATACTGTCAACGATATAGAGAGTGTATTGGGAAGCCGGGCCCAAAGGTAGCAGTTATATTCTACACGAGGTCGAATTTGGGCCTTATATAGCAGAAAGAGTTGTGATAGATTTGAAGCAGAATAATCCATCTTTTGACGGACACAAGGCAACACTGAGTTTTGCTACAATTAAATCTAACTAGATTATTATTTTCCCATTCAAGGATATGCTGAAAATCTTTGTTGATTGAAATGGCCATTTCAGCTTGATTTGCAGAGATAGAAGATGGATTACTACTATTAGTAGACTGAGATGAACTACAATGAAGAATACTACGGTCTGCAAAGCAATGGATCAGGTTAGTTGTTTAAGGAAATAAGATCATTTTCGCACTTCCGAGACTAGATGACAACTTCACTCCTTCTTTTATGATAAGGACTAAGTGTAACTGTTTGTCCCTTCGGGGTTAAATATTGACGAAAATCTCGGAAGGATTAAATTACAAAAAAAAATTGATTTTATACGTGTTTTATTGAAGAGAATTAACTAGAATTATAATAGTTGAGTTAATATTTAAATTAATATTATTGCAGTTCGTCCTGGGTTAATGAAGTAGATACTTGACGCGTACCAGGTATGTCCTTTTCATACTGAACTGGTATTTGTTCCGACGATGCTGCAGAAGCAAGAGGTGTTAATGAAGACAATGGCCTCGTAATCTTGAAAGATAAATCGGCCACTTGACCTAATATTTTATCTGTTATGTTCTGTTTATTTTTAATAGAAGATTCAACATATCCCTCGGCCACGCTGGAAGATCTCCATCCTCCATGTCTCTTCAGCACATCTATTGTTGCTCCGGAATCAGCTAATGAAGACGCAGATGTACGTCTAAAACAATGTCCTGTAAAGGACACCGCATTTTCTAGTTTTAAGAAAGCTGCTATTTGCCGTGGAAATGTTCCGAACATATTTTTTTCCTACTGGCCGCATGGTGCATTCTTTGTTGATGTATTGAACAAAAAATTTTTAATGCGACATACTTTCTAAATATCTCTACAAATTGATGTCACTGTTTTCAGAATTTTTGATCACAAAATTTCTATCAATTTGATTTTTCGTATCTTTAACCGCAATCAGAAAGGAATTGTCACAATAAGCGCAGTCTACAAAGAATATAATTTTTTAAAACTTGTGGATATAAACACATTGTTACAATTATTACCTTAACCATTAAATACTTATCATCCGGAGCCTCTCGTAGAATGATCACCTGCTCAGAAGTGAGAATTGTTGACTTCTTTGGCTTGAATCTGCAGTTTTCCTCTTCAAAAAAGCTAATAATTTCGGAAATTTATTTATGTAGATATTATCTCTAATATTAATAACGGATTTCAGCACTGAGTAATGTGCCCAGAGGGTTGACGCATAAACAACTTTTGATTTTTCATCGAAGTAAACTAGCAAAGAACATAGACACCACCGCAACAAGCCGCATTGATATGCGTTTCGCTTTGGACTTAATAATCATCTATAGCGGTAAATGTAATTTTTATATTATGATGTATACAGTTTCAGTTTCGGAAGTACGAAAAATATGGTATATACCTTGCGACTGAAGTACGGTAAATTATGCCCCTCCCTACGGTCATGTCATAAACTTGACCTTCGGGATTAAAAGTGTTACTTCAGTCCCGTGGTATATAATGTACTATTTTGTACAGCAGAATAAGTGTAGAAGCCCTGTGCCACGCCCGTGTTAATGCAAACTTCTTTTGGAAAGAAGCCATCAGTTACGACCCGTATTCGTCTTTTATCAAGGAAACAGGAAATCCAGATGACCAGCGTATCAGTTAACCCAAACGAGGTGAGTTTGGCAAGTAAACACATACCACATTTGGTCAAATACTTTTGAGTTAACTAGGCGCCTACAACTCTTTCGCCATCCTAATATATTGTTTCAAACTTAGGTCACATATACAAAAAGATCAACCTGTTGAACGACTCAGTCTAAAACCATATTGATGGACACTAAGGGGTTTGTTAGATTCAAGGGAAGACAGTAATTCCTGAAGGATAGCTTTCTCCATGACTAGACAAAATAGAAGGGATGGTAATTGGTCGGTAGTTAGATGAATCAGTCTCGGTCTTGTCGCCTATTTGGGAATAAGTTGACCATATGCTAACTTACACAATGAAGGAAATTCTTCAAAAAAATAGAGATCGAATAGAACTTAGATAGGACTGCTACTGGCAGGAAACGTTTCCTTAAGACAATAGTGGGATACCATCTGACCAGTCGCCTTATTGGGCTCTAGCTTACTGATGATCGATTCTAGGAGCATATAGCGTATAAAGAAGAGATTAAAGGGCATATCTTTTACAGAATCATTAAGACAAGAGTTTAATGTATATAAATCCACAAAAAGAATGGTTTTGTCGACATAATTAGCAACTATAATCTATATCAAAAGATTTCATGGATAGAAATGAAGATGTACATGAACATCAGAACAGGACATGATTTTACGTCGGCAGTTTTTGCCCTAGAAACCACAGCCATATTTTTTTTTAGCTTTGGACTTTTAATCCAATAGTAACGGAGAGAGGAAGAATAGGGTGAGAATGGATTAAGGACAAGGAAAGGGTAACCGGCAGTACTTACCGAGCATAGAAAATCAGAAAACCAATATCAAGGAGCCATTGGCAAGGGCTACTTCTTTTATAATTATTATTTCTTTATTGAAATAGGATTGGTTTAATGGTACTATCATTTCTCGATGTATTAATGATCTATATGCAGCTAATTTATGCGGTTTATGGTACAATTAATCGTCTGGAATCGTTATGTCTGCATGAGTAGGTTTTCTGAATATGGAGAATTCAAATTTGTTCTGTGAATTAATTTTTCTGATTAACTCTAGAAAATTAATCGCTCTATTGTACTCTTTTTCTAGTGTACATTTTGTTAGGATGTAAATTGTTAATAATATTATTAAAATCTGATGAACTATCATAATATGCTGAAATATTATTAACCTAACGAAACTAAAACACAAACTTATCCGAAGTTTGATCTTCTAAATTATCCATAAATATATTAGCTAAAATTGCCGAAATTGGACTGCCCATAGGTAAAACATATTTTTATAAATAAGTAATTCAATTAACTTCATTCTTGTAACTGATTCAACATTATTATTAAATAAAAAATTATTTAATAAACGCATACTGTCTTGAAGGAGTATTTAAAAAAACCTACAAGTAACATCAAAACTTACAAGTTTTTTTTTATTATATAGTGGTAATTTTATGTTTTGTAGTTTAATTAGATATAAAGAATTCTTCATAGCATGTTTTGCCCTGTTAGTTATTATGTGGTTCAGTTTATTTGCTAAGGTATGATTAGGTGATTGGATCTAAGTAACTATTGGTCTAAGTATCATATTAAGTTTATAAGACCGTACAGTTCTTCTGGTTGTTGATTTTTGTTTAAAACATAGATATTTATGATAAGATTGTATTCTGGTTTTGTAATGTTTATGATATTTTAGCATGCTTTTGATAGTTCATCAGATTTTATTGACTTCTTAATTAATACTAACAATTTACATTCTAATACAAAGTTTACGTTAGAGAAATTAGAGCCATTAATTTTCTAGATTCAAACACAAAAAATATTTGGTGTGGAACACTATACGACTTTCCAACCTACAAAATGGAAATTAAAAGAAGTGAAATAATTTTAATAAAATTTTTTTTAGGATACTTTTATACCTACTGTTAATTACGAAAATATGCAACATTGTAAAAACAGAAACAATAACAATAAACGTTTAGAACTTCATGTCTGGCAGAGGTTAATAATCTAGAGCTAATTTAAAATATCTGATGTGGAACACCACACGACCTTCCAACCTGCAAAATGGAAATGAAAAGAAATGAAATAAGTTTAATAACATTTTTTAAATAATTATATCTTTATATACTTTTATTATACGCTCATCACGTATATATGCAACATTTTAAAAGCAAAAACTATAATCTATGTCACACAGACGTTTAAAACTTCTGGACAGACAGAGATTAGTAGACATCTAGATGCTAACTTAAAAATTAAAGAAATGATTTTAATTATAATTTATTTTAGCATAACTATGCAACCTCTTTCATACGTTCATAACGAAAACAGGCAACATTGTAAAAACAAAAACAGTAACCTATGTCAGAATGACGTTTAAAACTTCATTACAGATAGAAATAAATAAGGTGTTAACTTAAAAAAAAATTCCAAAGCCACCCGTTTCTATAAAATATCAATGATACATTTTAACCATTTTCATTCATATTTAATTATTTTTTAAACTTACCTTGCATTATATTAAGAAACTTTATAAAGAAAAGTTATGCAAAATTAAATTTTCTTTAAAAAATATGTCTACACTTTTTCTAATAAAATGAATCGTTATTCGGGTATTGAAAAAATTTGAACTAACCCTTAAATTGTACCTTAGGAATTTTTTTGCCGCTAAATTATGCGTCGTATCAAAAAATTGGATAGAATATAATTAATCGATGTATGTAAGGTCTATGTCTAGGTATTTTTATATGTTTGAAATATGCATCCGTTTTAGAAATATTTGATAAAAACCAAAACTGACCCTTATAACCCCCCCTCCTCTACGCCGCTGGATTTCTCTCAAAATCTAATCAGCTATAAGCCAAATGAAAACTTATCGTGGATACTAACATACTCACACACACGCACGTATGTACGCACGCGCGCACCCACGCACCACCCCTCCCCCCAACACACACTCACACACACACACACGTCCGCCTACGCACGCACGCACGTGCGCGCGCGCCCACCCACACGCACGCATACACGCAGCCACGCACCCACCCACCCGTCCAGCCACCCACCCGCTATTTGTAAATTCTATATCTACGTATTTTTATGTTTTAGAAATATGCTGCGGTTTAAGAAATATTTGATAAAAACCAAAAACTGCCTCTAACAAACCCCCCATCTCTGCCGCTGGATTTCTCGCAAAATTTAACCAGCTCTAAGCCAAAAAAAGCCTAAATACAAAATTTTAAATACGTAGGTATTTTCGTTCTGGAGTTATCATGGATACTAACATACAGCCACGCATACACACGCACGCACGCACATGCACACGCATACGCACACGCCCACTCAGACGCACTTGCACACGCACATATACACACACGTACTCGCTAGTACGCAAGCAGCACGCACGCACGCCCGCGCGCGCGTACCGCGCACGCTCACCCACACGGACATCCAGACATGATGGCCGATCTTGGCGAAAAGTTGTAAAATGAGCTAATAAGTTGATTTAGTGATAGAGAAAAAAAAGTCGATTGCGTAACCTTCTACAAGTACATATGTATATGTAGGTTGGAAGGGGATTAATACATAGAGCAAGTTTGAGTTCTTCATATTCAGAAAACTTACATATACGGACATTACTATTCCAAACGATTCATGTCACATAAAACACATAAGTTAGTTGGATATAAACGATTAATATATAGATCAATGTCATTACCATTAAACCAAACAAATTTTAATAATACATCAATTGTAAAACAGATTTTTACATTTTAAATATAATCGACACTTAAGTTAAAAATCAAGAGTACAAATTATCTATTAAAAACATTTTACCCAGTTAACACAGAATCGACAGAAAATACATACATATCAATTTCATATTTTGGAAAAAGTGGCTCACACATTACAAAAGAACAAAGTAGTTTTCAAAACTAATACTAATGTTCTTAAATGTTTATTTTCATTCAACTAGTGTCGTCTTGAAATCGGGTAGTTATAAATTAAACTGCACATCCTGTAATTTTGTTTATATTGGACAAACACTTAGAAACTTTGATGTTAGATACAAAGAACACATTAGATGTTATAAATATAAACACACAGTCAAACATTTACTAGTAAATAATCACCTTATGATTTCACAGAACAATATAAAATGTTTACATTTTTGTAACAAAAAAGTCAAATTAGATGTTTTGGACGCATTTGAAATTTATAAACATAAGCAAAAAGTACGTACCTTTAACAGATGTTTTAAATATAGAATTATAATTTACCTTAAGTTTGCTGTATTATGTTAACGATTTGTTATTTTACTTATACATTTTCTCTTGATAATGATATATGTTGTATTAATACACGTAGAGAAATAAATATTTTAATTAAAAAGTTGTGAAATTGTATTTGTGCTACAAAACTATTGAGCCAAGTAATATTTTGATTCAAAAATTAAAAAAAAAAATAAATAAAAAATAAAGATAGACGTAATTATAATCAAGTGGCTAATCCTTTTAATTGCAGAAAAATAATAAAAAAAAAATCAGCTGCATTGCCGAAGTGACTTTATGTAAGATAAGTTATTAATTAAATTTAAAATTCTGCGACAAGCACATTAAAATTAGTTCAGATAGAATAAAATCTGTTGGATAAAGTTTACCATCTCTTTATAAATAGTGAATTTACACAAACTTTCGAATACATATTCAAAACACATACTGTATGTTCAGTCCTCTCGAGTACAAAATTAATTTAGTAAAGTAAAGCAGAAATTAATTAAACGCGATGTTCAAATAAATAATGCGAAACAAATTTTAATAAAGCATCCGGTGTTCGCATAAGTTTTTTTAAAGGAAAGAAAAATCAATAAGAAAATAGCTACAAACCTCTTCTAAAGGTAAAATTTCTTGTTTTAAAGCTTCTAATTGTGTATGGAGATCATTTTCTTTTTGTACGTGAAAGTCTTCTACGTGAAGTGTATCGTATAACCTCCCAATCACTGTTTTGACATCATCGAATCTAAAAACGTGTATTAAGTAAACCGTAAAAATACTAATTGTGAACTTACGCTTTAAGTTCGTCACTTGTAATTCTATGATGCTCAGGTGTTTTAACATTATAATTGGTGTCGTTAATAATTAATTTGAAATCATCTTGAAGTAATATTTCTATTGTATTGGAAGACGCTATTCTAGTACCGTCAGTAGAATGAATAACGGCTCTATCAATGCCTTTATCTTCTTTTTTGAGCATTTCTAAAAAATCTCCGACGGTGTTGGATATCGGCCTTAGCGTAAATTTACATTTTTCTTTTCTACTAGGTAAAGGTACCGTCACTTGAGGTAGACCATGACTAAATTCCACCACAACATCTGAAACAAAAAAATAGCAATTAATATTCATAGATTTAAGTGCTAATCACTTATACTACTAACACCCTCCATTAACTTAATTGAATTATTCAAAGCTTCCGCTTGCAGCAGGTGGTATCATTTATTTTTAAAATCAATCTCCATAATACTAAATATACTCATTTCCATTTTCCTGTCCCTCACAAAGGTAGAGTGCAATATTAATAAGGGTTGTCTTACTATTCGAATTTCAAAAACTTATATTTCCGTATCTTTCGTGCGTACTAAAAATAGGCAGAAATTTACGTTAATAATACTGTTCATAAAGAAAAGGTTACTAACATAATAGTAGATTTGAGATCAAAACTTTTGTCGGTCGCGTGATGGGAATTTATTCCATATTTTACACGCTCCAACAAAATTAAATACAAAGCAACAATGGCAAATAGGTACACATTAGAGAATTCTGACCAACACGAATGACTTGCTAAGTAGGCACCAACCTATTGAATATATTAGTTTATGTGATTAATAATTCATTACGTGACTTTAATGGAAGTTGTTTTAATATGTCTTAAAATATAAATAATAAAGAAAATTATGCTTTCCGGAGTAATTTGAGAATGTAAAAGAATTCAGAATGCGTGATTGCGGAGATTTCTTTACTGTGACAAGAGTTTCAATATGATTAGTCATCTTTCAAGAAGACGAGATGAGAATTTGAACAAAAGTGGCACAACGAATGATACCCATCTTAAGCCCAGCAATTTCCTAACGTAAATTCCCGAAAGCTCTACAAGACAAATAGGAATAAACCCATTGTGCGCGTGTATTATTTAATATGAAAATGCCTATACAGTAAGTCCACTTTGTAATGACCTACAAGACATACAGGCTAACTCAAATTGAGAAAAAGTTGTCACATTTCAGACATACCAACAATACCTTTTCAGATTTGTGAACATTTGTTATGTTGCAAAGATACAGATCGAAAATGATCGTACTTTCTAAAAACATACATTTCTCAATATTCATGTGTAATGCAAAATGTATTGAAAATATACTAATTGGTTATATGTGAAATTATGCTCACAACTTTCACCCACTTCAATCCTTTTTCTAAAATGCATAATACATGAACTGTATTATTGATCCACGTCACCTTTAAATAAAAAAAATTAATAATATTTATAATATAAATAAATTGCATAAAATGAAGTTTAACAATAAAATAATAAATAATGTGAGAGTAATTAAAGCACCTGGATTGCGTGATCAGAATATTTCTCACCTCACTTTGAAGTCGTATTTTACAAAACTGTTGGAGTGGATTTTGATAACATTTTTACCACTTGGGAATGAACGAATTGTTCTAATATTTCAAATATTTAGCTGACATGTGCGTATACATACCGGTGTCCACAAACTCTTTTCACAAAAGAAAACTGCAGATTCTAGAGCTGATTTAAAACAAAAATAATTCCTAAAGAGCTGGAGCTCTTGTAAGATGGCGCCCTAACATCGTTTTAATTCAAATATCTTCAACATGGTTTCCCTTTAAATGATAGCGTTCTGTACATTTATTTAGTGGAATATGCCCAATCGTATAGCGTGAATAAGCGGCCCGTTTGGGCGAGGTATAGGACATTGTTATTCATAAGTTTTTTGTTTTTCAAAATTTCACAATTTTAACATAAAATTTAAAAAATTTCGATTTTTTCATAATGATATTCTTGTCTGAACTCGCTACGACACACCGTTTTCGAAATAAATTGATTTGAATTTTTCATGTATTAATCATACTTTTATAAAATTAACTAACAGACTCATTTACAATTATGAAAGATGGCTATGGAAAATAAACAAAATAACAATTGCGTGAACGTCAAACTGCTCTCATGTCATGAATTAATTTTGCTTTAGAAAGTCAGAAATAAACTCGGGTAAAAAATAATCGTTTTTAATATGAAAAAATGTTGCTGACACAATTAATAATAAAAAAAACTCAAAATGACAACTGAAAGCATGAAACACAAAACTGAATCTACAAAAGATGCTCCACATGACGACCATCCGTTTCTATGCACAACTTTATTCGTTTATGTACAGATTGCCGAATTTTTGCAAAAATTCACCTATTGTTCCTAAATTCGTCGCATCGTGATTAAAATAACATTTTTTACGTATTCTGTATTAAAATAATACATACAGGGTGCGGCATTAGTGCGTCAAAGTACGAAATATCCGTTATTAAAGAAGATATCAAAAAAAGTTATGTACAAACATTATAGGCAACTTCAAACTAAAATTATTTTCGTATTTATAGGGTGTTACATATTACCTGGGTGAACATACTTTTTTTTAAATGGAACACCCTATATATTATTTCAAACTTAGATTAAGCTCATCTCCCCCATATTTCCAATATAGGGTTTCATTACGTTATGTAGGGTATTTCAAAAGTTATGGTCAATTGTACACGAAAATCATTCTCATTTCAACGTCCAGTATACCCTAGACAGAAGAACCCAATAATAATTTTTTCCAGGCATAACTTTTTGACATTGGTACAGTGTTCCGAAGAAGTGCTATTTCTTTATTATTGCACCAATTGAATATAGAGCGAGCCAAAAATCGAACATATAATTTTGTCAATTTTTTCAATTGAATCATCCTGTATTTTATTTTAAAAAGTGAAAATACACTTTATGTTCTTTCATTCAAAGCTAAAATCGTTAATTTCTGAGATATTTTCAATTTAATAACAGAAAAAGATTTTTTTTTAATTTCTATTATAACAAGTTAGCTGTGATTAGTTTTATAAGAATTTTGTCTTAATAACCAGTGGTTTTTTGAATTTTTTATTATAATTTGTCACGGCTAACTTGTTATAATGGAATTAGAAAAAAAATCTCTTAAATTGAAAATATCTCAGAAATTAACGCTATAGGAAGTGCTTAATAAAAATGAAAGAACATAGTGTATTTTCACTTAAAATACAGGGTGATTCATTTGAAAAAATTGACAAAATCCTGTGTTCGAGTTTTGGCTCGCTCTATATTCAATTTAATAATAAAAAATGACTTTACTTACCAATGTCAAAAGTTATGCTGAAAATATTGTTAGTTGTTCTGTCTAGGTATACAGACGTTGAAAGGATAATGATTTTCGTGTACAATTCACCATAACTTTTGAAATAGCCTGTATAACGTAATGAAACCCTATATTGAAAGTATGGGGGAGATGAGCTTATTCTAAATTTGAAATATTATATAGGGTATCCCATTTAAAAAAAAAGTATGTTTGGTTCACCCTGGTAATATGTAAGACCCTGTAAATACGAAAATAACTTTCTCAATATCTCCTTTAATAATGGATATATCGTACTTTGACGCACTAATGCCGCACCCTGTATGTAGTAAGATGAGGGCTTTGAAAAACCATGGATCTAACACTTTCTGTCAAATAATGTCACACTTGGAGTGTTTGTCAAATATTCGCTCACAAGTTTAGTAGTTGTTTTATTATTTTTATGTTTATAAGTTTTACTACGACGAAAAATGATAATTTTGTATCTAAAAGTACAAATGTTTCACAAACGGTTAACTTTAGCTATACATGTTTAACAGAAGGTGGTTATTTTTCAGAGTAGAAACAAAATCCCATTCCATTTAAAATAAGAAAGATGTTATGCACCGCTGTTATGAAACACTCTGTATATGCGAAAATATTTTCAGATATAGACCTTAAACATATCGATTAATTATGTTCTTAGCAAATATTTCATACGGCGCGTAATTTAGCGGCAAAAAAATTCCTAAGGTAGAATTTGGAGAATTTGGACGACTTGCGAAATCGGATAATTGCTGGATGTAACTCAATTAAAGACGACCCTAGTGTGTTTGACAGAGTTAGCCAGTCAATGACGAGAAGATTGAATGCTTATATCCAGGATGGAGGAAGTCATTTCGAATATTTATTGTAGATTGAGCAACTTTATAATATACTTTTTGGTAATAAAATGTTGTTACTGTCGCAAATTCACTCTGTATCTTCAAAATAAAGGGGTTTTTCAAAAATCATCATAGGACAAAATATTCTTAGAATAGGCCAAGAAATAACCCCTTGAATTTTTAGCCAAAAGTATAGGTAAGGATGATTACTTACATAAAAATAAGCCGATTTAACTAAACTTGCCTTAGTCTAAAAGTTGATAATAACGAAGCTACAAGGTGTCAAAGTTGAAAAAATAAATCACATTTTCTTTCATATCTTTCGACTTCTTTGAGCTAATTTTATAAAATTTCTTATATGAGGGTTTCTTGGGTTTCTCGATTTCGATGTATTTCCTAGAGGGCGCTATAAGCGACCATTAAGAGATGTTTAAACCGCTACAACTTTTTTGTGCTGTACTGTAGGCACTTTAAGTATGGAATAATAATTTTCCTTACCTTTTCTGCCTTCTTGATATCGCTAAGAGCACCGGTTTCCGAGAAAAACCCATCTAAATCTCATGATGCATGCAAATTATCCAAAAGTATCAAAATAACTTATTTTACTATCCTATTTTTTTTCCGCAATAACAATTAGTTTTAATTAATTTCAATTAATTTTGAATCTTTTTTCTCTCGTAAGAAATTTGGATAAGACGAACGGTTTAGCCAGGAAAAAATATTTTCTAATGCATTGCACATTTGCGCAAGCGCTTTTACTTAGGTAAAAAACTTTAGTCGCCTTTGCTTTTTAGTTCCCACATCGACAGTTGAATTTATTTATCAAACGTTAGTTTTTTTCTGTCGCTTTTCCATTGGTAAAGATCTATAATTATGACTCACAGTTTCACTAATTCTGAAATGGTGGATATGCTTTTAGTCTATGGACTTCGCCATTGCTACGGTCGAAGAAGTGTACCAATTTACAGGGCAAAATATCTTTTCCGTAGAATTCCAAATCGGCACACTTTTGCAAATATCGAAAGACGTCTCCGCGAAAATGGCAAGTTTCAACGAAGTCGTGTAAATTCTGAACGCAGACGAACCATAAGGGCGGTGGAAATAGAAGAAGAGATTTTGGACGCTGTTGAAATAAATACAAAGACCAGTATACGACGTGTAGGATTGCAATTGGGAATTTCGAAAGCATCAGTTCATAGAGTTTTTCAAGAACAATTATTGCACCTTTCATATCCGAAAATACATATTGCCCATGGATCCTGATCAATGTTTAGCTTTCTGTCGATTTAATATTCATAGAAAAATCGAAAATCTAAATTTTTGTAAAAAAAATTTGTTCACGGACGAAGCTACTTTTACTAGATGCGGTATTTTCAATGTTCATAATGAACATGTTTATGCTGTCGAAAACCCTCATGAAACTAGAGTATCTCATTATCAGCATCAATTTCAAGTAAATATCTGGGCTGGAATTGTAGACATTTTATTATTGGTCCGTCTGTAATGCCAAATCGGCTGAATGGAGTACTTGAAGTTTTTAATACAAAATTTACCTATTTTATTGGAAGATTCGCCCTTACTCCTTGGTCGTGACCTTTGGTTTATGCATGATGGCGCACCTCCCCATTTTACTTTAAATGTAAGACAACATTTAAATGAGGTATATCCACAGCGCTGGATTGGAAGAGGAGGTGACGCACCTGTGAACTGGCCGACTCGATCACCGGGCTTGACACCCTGCGATTTTTTTTGTGGGGTGCCTTGAAATCAAAAGTTTATGCATCCCCAGTTAATATGCAAGAAGAATTGTTGGCAAGAATAATTCATGAAGCCAATTTATCAAAGAATTGTCCTGAAGTATTGTCCAGAGTACAATGTAATTTTTTAAAAATTAACTTGTGCATGCAGGAAAATGGTGGAAATTTTGAACATTTGTTGAATTAGCAAATTAAATACCTTCCAGAAAAGTCCATCAATTGCACTTGTTAAAACAAAATTTACATAACATAATTTTATTTTTTTAATTTTTATTTAGCGATCAGGATGAATTTTCGTTAAATAAATGAGCTGTTTCTGCTTGAGTGCGGGTCCTATCTCCATGTCCAATCATGCAGAGTATCTCAATCTTCTCCCGTTCAGTTAACTTTACCATATGTTTGTATCACAAAGCCGGAACAAGTTAGACACTTTCAATAATAACGTCTATCTGACAGTTTTACCAACCAATGTAACTACCTTAAAAGTACAGTATTGGACAAGATTAAAGCAACTATAGAAAAATACATAGGCGTAAATCGGGGGTGGCAGTTGCCACCCCAATATAATAAAAATATGGAGTAAGAATTTTTAAGATACATATTTTTAAATACCTGTAGCTAATTAAAGAATCGAGCAGTAAATATATTCGTATTACTCAATAAATATTTCTTCTGCAGTTAACATAGTGTTAAATAAAACATTTTATCAAGAATATCTAGATTCTGTCGTTTTTATTTAAGTGATTTTTCAGCAAGTGACGATTTTTCAGTTACCGGTGGCAATTTTAACTTTTTTCACTCGCGGTTGTGACTGGCCAGCTGTTATAATTGTGAAGTATCCCAAGTTCTGATTTTTAAGAGTTATGTTCATAAGTTTATGTTTTATGAAAATTAAAGATGTTTTAATGCCATCTACGACATTATGAAGGTGAGTTCATTTGATATTATATAATACTGCATTGACAAAAATACGTAATAAACATCAGAGTTACAATAATTAACGTAGTTCTCACTCTGAAATAACCTAACCTATATTTTCTGTACGAAATGTGACCATTAGGCCGGACGCCGGACGGTGCAACTTCACACGGGATTACACCCTTATTTGCAAACTCAAACTACTACCTAAAGTCTATGTTTAATTGAAATGTTTAGTAGCTTCGACCAAGAGTCAAATTAGTATTATAACTTACAGTGAAAATTATATAAACTAAGTTACACCTACCTAGAATATATTTTTCTTAGAGAAGTATTTTTACTGCAAAAAAAGGTACGATCTTGATGAAGTTTGGTACAAGTAAAGCAACAAGTTCGATAACCAAGCATGTCGGAGGGTTTTGTTTCCCAAAAAAAGGTTTTATGAATTTTTTTCATATAAATATATAAAAGTCTTAATTTTAGTTTACATCATTGAATTAAGCTTAAAAAATCAATTTAGTATTTTGAATCATCCCTCTATCTCAATTAGTTACTGAGATATTGAGAGTTGTAAACACAGTAGACTACATTGTCCAATGTTATTCTTATGGACAATAAGTCCAATGTTATTTTTATGGAGGATAAGTCAACTTTTTATTACTTCCTTTTTTATGAAGATGTGTTAATGAAACTTGGTATGTGGCTTAATCTAAATGTAGTCTACTGGTACTCATATAAAAATCTCATCTTTTGTGGCCCCTGTGGCACAAACCTAACAACCCATGTACAATGTTATTCTTATTGTAAAAAGTAATATGTTTTATCTCGTTTATTTATGAACATACATTGATAAAATTTAGTATGTGGCTCCAGTTGTGGTCTATTGATATTTTCCTAAAAACCACATATTTTTAAAGTCCCTTTTCAGAATTCCTGAGTATTCAGTCGCAATGTTATTCTTATGGGGAATAAATAAAATGTAATATATTGCTTATTTGTGAATATTTTTTGATTAATAGTAATGAGGTACTGTAATTATAAGCGATTGGATATTTGCTGGGTACGCAGGTTTGCTGCTATGAGGATATTTTTACTTTATTACCATCTGGGTCAAACCGTAGATTAAATTCCATCTCTCCCTTATCCCCCTAGACTAGTAGGCCTAAAGGGGAGGAGACTCAATTTTTGATCCTACTTTTTTTATATATTTCTTTCTTTGTTTTCAGGCTCAACAAAAAGGGCAGAGTTCACTACTTACATTTTTTCGCCTGTGAACAACAATCTCGTCAAGATGAGGATAACCAGGCATCAGATGCTTAAAATATTGTCCAAGCTTCAACATCTTACTAACCCAGAAGAATGTTGTCCTATTCCTCCTAAAGACGTTAAAAAGCTAGATCCTAAAATTAGTAGCACCACTGCCTACAAATGCTCGTGATCCATGTAATGATATATTGCAAGCAAAGAATCACATCAATGAGGGCCCATTTCAACCTATTTTGAATTTTCCAGTAAGAGACGGACGTAAATTGCGGTCAGAGTGGTATAAAATGTATCCATGGTTAGAATACAGCCCTTCACAAGATAACGCCTACTGTTTTATTTGTAGAGCTTTTTATCAAGGAATGATTAATAAAGCGGATGACGTTTTCACTGTGAATGACTTTTGTATATGGAAAAAAGCAAACCACACCTTTGAAAATCAAAACCAACGTCAAGTACATGTGAGTAATACTGTAAAATTATGTTCTTTTAAGCAGTATCAGCAAAGTGGCACACTTATGGAAAAAGTCAATTTTCAATTCTCTAAAGATGTACAAGAAAATAGAATATACCTTCACTCAGTGTGTGAATCATTAATATTTTGCGGTAAGCAAGGTATCGGATTAAGGGGTCACGCCGAAACTGAAAACTAAAAATAAAGGAAATTTTCTAGAGCTGATGGAACTTCGTTCTCTTGACAGTGATGTTATTAAACGCATTTATTCTCAACGGGAAAAGAATTTTCAGTATGTTGCTCCAAGATACCAGAATCAATTATTGTCCATTATTGGTGATCAAATTAAACGTAAAAAATCTTGTGAAGTGAAAAAAGGCCAAATTTTCGACATAATTGCTGATGAAACTCAAGATATCGCAAAACATGAGCAAGTGGCTATAGTGCTAAGATATGTTGATGACAATCTAGACATTCACGAAGCATTTGTAGGATTTTATAGAACTAACAAAACTGACGGTGACTCCTTAACAAATCTTTTGAAATCAGTTCTGACATCATTAGATCTTGACATCAATAATCTTCGTGCACAATACTACGATGGTGCATCTAGTATGAGAGGACCATATAAGGGGGAAGCATCAAGATTGCAGAAAGAAAACACAATGGCTATGTACATACACTGCTATGCTGTTAAATCTATGCACAGCTGTTCCTGCGATTAGGAACACATATTTTGACCGCCAGAGCCTATATAACTTATTGAACGATCGTTCAAACTTCACGCTATTTTTGAGAAAATTCTTTGGGGGAACTAAAACACTGAAGTCTCTGAGTGACACCAGGTGGTACTGTAGGGTAGAAGCAGTAAGATCTTTACTTGATAACTTTGATGAAACCATCACAGCTTTACAAGAAATTGCTCAAGATAACCCTTCAGTTGGTGGTGAAGCCAACTCTCTTCTTAACAGAATTGAAGACTTTCAGTTTGTCTTTTGTCTTTTTTTTCTTACTCAATATGACATTCTGTCTAAAACTCTGCAATCTAGCAACATCAACTATGCAACTGCAAATGAAGTCGCTAAAAGCACAACGGAAGTGTTAACACATTTTAGAAGTGACTCTTTTTTTCAGCAACTGTGGGATCATTACAGTAAATTAGCAGAAAATTGTGATTTAAAGCCCGCATCGCTCTAAGGGCCAGTAGAGTTCCTCAAAAGTTAGGTGGTGGCCCCAAAAACTCATTTAACTCTGTTGAGGAGTACTATAGAGTTACAGTTGTGTACCCTGTAGTAGATATTCTTATTTCAGAGCTTAGAAACCGCTTTGCAGAAAACGACTTGAAAATCCTTCATCACTTGTCAAGTGTCCTTAGTACAAACGAGCTGAATGAGCCTAGCGCCAGTGAAGTCTGCAAGTTTTATGACATGCCAAAAGACCAAGTTTTAGATGAACTGCAATGTTTTTACAGCACGGAAACCAGGAAACAAAAGTCCTTTGATGAAAGAGTAACTGAGTTTTTGGAGAGAAACTTAAAAGAAGCTCTTCCTATGGTGTTCTACTTATTCAGACTTCTACTTACTATACCAACAAGTTCAGCATCCTGTGAGCGGACATTCTCCTGTCTAAGACGCCTGAAGATTTACTGCAGAAATACCACCGGTCAAGAAAGATTGTCGTCTTTGGCCCTTTTGGAAATTGAGCGGGATGTGGTGGTGGACATCAACAAAGTTATAACGGAAGTTGACTTAAAAGAAAATCGAAGGCTTCATTTCAAGTGAAAAACTGGCAGATTTTAAGTGAATATTAAGTCGAAGAGTTTTAAGTATTTATTTTACTTAGTGATTTTATTTTTTAAGTGTATTAAGTGATCTACTATGGATACTTTTTGACTATACCTTACTCTTTTAACACTGCTTAAAGGCAATAATTAATTAAAGGTTCAAATGTTAGTACATATGATTATTTTAGTGTGTATTTTTTTAAGAAAGCCAATAAACATATGTATTTTTAGAGGTTATTCTTGAAACATTGCCTCATCTCTTAACGAAAATGAGCTATAAGGCTCAGGTTTTAAAGTAAATATGGGGAATCAGCAATAAGTTTGTAGTTGCAAACGTCTCTCGAAAGGCTTAAAATGTACAATTTGAAAACTTAAGTTTAACTAATTTACGGAGGAGGAACCCCAGACACCCCTTTACACTGGGTCGTATTCCATATCCCCCAGGAATCCTTGCCACCCTATAAAATTCTGAATTTACGCCTATGGAAAAATATGAATATCTGTAATTTTTGCAGTATTTGAAATATGTTAATAAAATTGTTTGACAAAATTAAAGCAACTAGACCTTTAAGTACTGTTAGTGCTATACGTAGAGGATTCTGTAGCGAGTCAAAAAGTATCAATATTTCAGAAACGAAGATAGATAGATCAAGGGTATATTATACCAAAAATATCTAGAATTTGCAATAGAATCCGATGTGATATAATCTACAGGGCGTTACATTTAAAAAAATCGAACGTATGGTCATATCTTTTATTATGAGACACCATGTATAAAAAAATTTTATTGTAAAAAATGCGCAATTAAAAATACTAATCGACGTCGTGTCCAAGCGTTTTTGTAAGAAACAAATACTTTTATTTTAAATTAATTTATACATTACTTTATGAACGCACTATATATATATATATATATATATATATATATATATATATATATATATATATATATATATATATATTATATAAATAGCTAGTATAACATATCATACTGTAAACAATAGTCAAACATCAAATATTAATTACTTCATCAAATATTATCACATGGAAACTTTCATATTTGTTATTATTGTAATTTATCAATTCTTAGAGATGTTATTATCTTAGTGTAGTAAATTAATGATTGTTATAAAAGACGCTGCATTGATAACAATAGTTAGTGTTCATATTAACTTATAGTAAGTGAGGTCTCAGTTTTTAATTATAATAATTTATTTTTAAATAAATCTTATTTGCAATAAAAACATAATTGGCGCTGCGAACAGGATACCCAAACGGCTCTATATAGACACAGACACGCACACGCACGCGCACGCGCACGCGGACACACACCCGCACACCCACACACACACGCGCACGGGCGCACACGGGCGCACACGGACGCAGACGGACGCACTCGGACGCACGCACGCAGGCAGACACGCAGACACAGACACAACGTATTCATACATCGAACTGTTGTTCAGGTGAAAATAAGCTCATTTGTACACAAATAATGAAGGTTATTATTTTTGACACTTATTGCCTATACAATAAAGGCTTAACTAAGACAATACAGCTTTGGTACATATTTTAATAGAAGAAATTAAGCTTAGGTGAACTTGTGTATGCATAGGTTAGTCTGAATCCAAAATCAGGTCATTTGGACACACCATTTTTATAAATGTAATACACTTAAGTTTGCTTTTTCCTGTACAAGCAATTTTTATTGCCTTAAATAATCCTTTATTGTACAGGCATTAAGTATCAAAAATAAAAAACTACATTATTTATGTCCAAATTACCTCCTTTTGGATTCATACTAAGGTGAATGCTCGCGTACATACATTTAAGTTTAATTTTTTTCTTAATTGAGCTTTTATTGTGCAGGGGTTAAATATCAAAAAGGAAAGCTAGTGAAATAGGCGTCTTATGTAATTTGCAAATTTATTGGTGGAAGTTATTGTTAACTTCACATTGAATATGCACCAAAAATCTATTGCTCAAGAGTTACTAGTAATCTGGTTTCATATGCATAACCGATAAAAATTTGATTCATCTGATTTCATTTTATGTTGTGGTGGTAGGTTATAATCATACACTGTTTTTCTGACTCTCTTAAGTTACGTTATAATAATAAACCTTTTTTGTTACATTAGGCGGAAGAAAAATAATGAAATTGGCATCAAAAGGAAAATAAAACTTACAATCTATATTTTAGTAGGTGAAAGTTACGTGTAGATACACTCATATACAAAGCATAAAACAGTATTCAGCGATAAAACACTCCATATTGTGACCAGGATGTATAAAATTCTTATATAAAAGACATTATTTTTTTTACCTTCGGGATAAGATTATTTGAAAGTTGGGAGGAAAAAAAGGAGCGATATATCCTTAGAGAATATCAAATACTATTTTCCATTGGATTTTCTTTTTATTGGTATTTCAAAAGCAAACTAAAAGTATACAAACAGAAATGTAATACTCATTTTAGAAAATTGGTCAAGATACGTTTGTTGTTCAAGAAAGAAAGGAAAAGTAAACAAAAAGATAGTGAATGTAGAATGTACCTATGCAATAATAAATGAAACGGTTCGATTTTTCTCTATTCCTATTTCAGGTGTATGAAATTTTTACAAAGCCTACATAATCTAGTAAGATTATGTTGATGTTCTTGGTTTTTCTTTAAACCTTTTTTTCTCTAGATTTATGTAAAATATCTTGGTAGGAAAACAATTACGCATGCCGCTGAATTTCTTAACCGTTTGAACAATTAACATGAAATCTTTCAGGATTATAGTTTACAATAAAAATACTTATTTTGAATGAGAAAAGCCTGTAATTGTAGATATTTCAATAGCAATCATAGTATTCGTACTAAGTAAATAAGAAAGATAATTGTCGAAAATAATTATTACAGTTTCATATTTACCGAGATCGAGGGCTGAAATTTCTGTTAACATTTTTAACAATCTATACAACTTTACGTTCTTACCATTCCAAAAAAAAAAGATTTTTATTACGATTTGAATAATTAAAAAAATTATAAAATATATATTTCCATAACATTCAATACAACATTTATAATCATACATATGAGCAATACAACACAAGGTGTTCGAAAATTGCACAGCCATACTGCAGTGTGCAGACACACAAAATTTGAAGAAAAGTTCCTGTAAACGTCTTCTTCTTCTTCTAAAATCCTTTTACCCTTAAGGATGTCGGATTATTTTTCCTCTGTTTCATTTCCATCCCTTCTGGTCCATTGCTAGTGTTTTCATTTCTGCTTTCGTCTTTTCTCTTCTATTTCCTATTTCTTGTATCCACCCCTTTCTAGGTCTTCCAATTCTTCTTTTTCCTATTCTACCAATTTCTACTATTTTTCACCAGTTTGTTCTGATCCATCCGTATTATATGACCATATCACTTCAGCTGCTTTCTTTCTATTTTCTTTATAATTGTTTCTTCTTGTGTCATTTGTCGTATTCGTTTCATATCCATCTTTGTTTTCCCCGCTAACTTCCTGAGAAATTTCATTTCTGTTGCATTTATTTTTACTTTTTTTTGTCTTGTAATATCCACGTTTCACTCGCGTATGTAAGTACAGGTACCACTACTGTGTTATACACGTTTGATTTAGTTTTTTTTATCTATTTCTCGTTTTCCAAATATTGTCTTGTATGTTTTGACACTTTTATTTTTTTTGTTATTGATATCGCTGTTTATCTTCCCATCTTGTGTTATGACAATTCCCAAATACTCGTATGTTGTTACTCTTTCCAGATTTTCCTCTTTAATATACACTTCTCTGTTTTCTTCTTTTTTCTTGTTATTTATGATCATTGTTTTACATTTATTTATATTGACTTTCATTCCTAGTTTCTCTATTTCCTCACTCCATATTTCTACTGTTTCATCTTTTTATGATTATCTTTATAGGTATTAGCTTATTGTAACCTAGCTTTGTATTTTTTAGCAGCCTATACATCATTATTATGAATAATAGCAGGCTCAAGCTCTCTCCTGGTTTAAAACCTACCTCCATTTAAAATTTTTCGGATTCTTCTCCATTTAATCTAACTCCTCCCGTTACTGTTTTATACAGGGTGCCCCAAAGTTCTGGTCTCGGACAATTGTGCAGTTATGGTAGAAGATAGAATTTTCAAAATTTGGTGAAAGTTGCACCATAAACGAACACATTCCGAAAATATTATTGGCTATATAGGGTGTTTCAGAATGATATGGCTATATCAACTTACATCGTTTAGATGGAACACCCTGTTCATTAAAAATTTCAATTCCCACGCTCAAGAGCTTTTCCAAAAAAAAAAGGTCTTACTAGGTTATACAGGGTATTTTATAAGATATGGCCAATAGTGTACAAAAATTATCCCAAATCTGTCACCCCGCCAGTCACTAAATCTAGTAATGTGTGAAGATTTTTTCATTTGGTTAATATTGTGAGGTTATTACGTTTTTAGAAAATAGGTTAGATTGGTATTTCGTATCTCTTGTAATACAGGGTGAAGCAAAACTCCAATTAAAGAATATCTCAAAATTCGTTAATGGAACACCCTGTATATTGTATTGTAATTTGGTACGATTGCGCTAATCTTTCAAACGATATAGGGTATGTATGGTCAATTTCATTAAGCAGAATGAGAATGTCATTAAAACTATAAACAAACCAACTCAATCATAAATTTGAAAATAAAACGCACTGTATAGCTATTGCAGAATTTTATACGAATGAAACTTATACTTCTTATCACTAATTTTTTTTTTACTAAAATCTAACTGGTTACCTACATTTATAACAATACAGTATGGATCTTGTATGATGGCATTATCAATTACCAATGAATTTCGAACTTATTGCTACTGCTAGTTAAATGATTACTATGTAATAATCATTTCAGTAGATTCTTACATCAATTTAGATTCTTGAATTTTACGAAATAAGAAATGGTGGAATTAATATTTGTATTGGGTGAATACCAACGAAATAGCTTGCTAGCGTCAAGCAACGTTCCTTTGTTCCCCTGATATCTCCTTTAGAACTTTGTTGTGGATTAAGACAATTCCGATTTCCGCTTATGGTACCGATTGATATTCTCTGGATCTAGCAATCGATTTTACTTCTCACTATAAGTCCAGTTGTCACTACAAACGGCTAGAAACTACAAACCGCAATACTCCTACTTTCACCATCAATAATTTCTAGTTATTGTTCTGCATATATTGATTTATTACACTAGAGCGATTGTCTTCTTTTACATTTATCATTAAATATTTAAACACAAATTGATAGATGCCGATTTCTCATACGTACAAACACGTTTATTTAACTTATTTATTACGTCATCTATTTATCGCCAATTTGACAATACTTGCACTCTAATCACTTTAACTTTTTATTAATTTAATAAGGAAAGTTTTATTTATAATTCCTTTATCACAATACTAACTAATTTAGGCTTTATTTTCACAATTTACAGGGCCGCGTGACTATTGCTTTGTCACTTATGCCGCAGCGACCACAAACTAACCACAACTTAAAAGCGATTGCTTAATAAAATGTACGTCATGGTAATAGCTCGTTTTCCCCTTCTTCTACCATTCATTTATGCATTATCAATTGCCATGTTTACTTTAAATATTTTCTAATTAATTGTATACCTAACTGAGTAAAGTAAATTCAATCTTTTCTTCTTAATTCTAAATACATTTATATATCAATAACAAACAATCATTTCCCAATCTATATAATAACACATAATTTAGCGCGAAACTTGAATTTCTCATGCATCCATTACAACCCTATATCGTTTGAAAGATTAGTGCAATCGCTAACAAATGACAATACAATATACAGGGTGTTCCATTTAAAAATGTTGAAATATTCTTTAATTGGAGTTTTGCTTCACCCTGTATTGCAAAAGATACTAAATACCAATCTAACCTATTTTGTACAAACCTAATAACCTCACAATATTAACCAAATGAAAAAATCTTCACATATTACTAGATTTAGTGACTGGTGGGGTGACAGATTAGGGATAATTTTTGAACACTATTGGCCATATCTTATAAAATACCCTGTATAACCAAGTAAGACCAATTATTTTTGAAAAGCTCTTGAACGTGGGAATTCCAATTTGTAATCAAATACTGTAATTCTCACAAATAATCTCCTTTTTTTGTAGATTGGAATTATTATATTGGTTTTCCACTCCTCTGGGATCTCTTCTGTCTGTCACGCTTTTCTGAGTATGCTTAGTATCCACTCCCTACCTTTCTATCCTAGGAATTTTAACATTTCTGATTTTATTTCATCTTGTCCGCATGCCTTTCCTAGTTTTATTCATTTCAATGCTTCATCGAGTTCTTCTATATCTATACCTTCTTCATCTATTCTCTCTTTTTCTACCTCGCTTATAGTGCTTTCGTTCTCATATCTTCTTTCCTTTATTCTAAATTTCTCTGAGAAGGATTCTGTCTATATTCCTAGTACACAATTTTTATGTCCGATTTTTTTTATTGTGCATTATTTTATTGGTGCATTAATTGCAATATAGCTTATCGAAAGTTTTACAATATAAATAAAGCTTGTAGTATAACGTTATATGGGCGAAGAAGTCAAAAATGTGGGCCCTATCTGGTCAGTTAAAAAGGACTATAACAGTGGCGGCTTGTAGTCATAAAGAATGGTTAAGATGGATCTGCGTACAGGGAAAACGTGTAGTTTTAACAATAACAATAACGTGTGCCTTGAAATGTTTCAATGTGAACAATGAAACATAAAAAAAAGATTATTAATTAGTGATTAAACATCCATTAGATCAGATGCTGCAAGAAACTTAACAACACCTTTGTACCATACACGGGAACCGAATTGAACATTAAAGAAAATTTGTTTATTTGTAGGTGCAGATGAGTGACTAGTGACCGTTTTTACTTTTCATTTAAGTACAAAACGCTACGTAATTTTATCTACAGTGACGTCACCGTTACATATGACAACTGCTGCATCAGTGCATACTTTTGCGTATGGCAAACTCTTAACTTCATTAAATACAGTAGTAATCGTCTACCTGTGACTGAATTAAGCGATGTAGTTCATAAATTTAAGGTAAATGCATTTGACTGTGAAAATTATTATTTTGATTCACCTACTTCACTTGAATATCTGTCACTGGTATGTTATGGTATATTTATGTATAATTAAATATTACGCATTAAAATTATGATGTGTTAAATATCTTCATCGCGCTGATAAGATGCTGATGATCGCAGTTTATGTAGGTTCGTTTTAACACGTAGTTCGCACGTGATTGGATGTAACTGTTCTTGTTTTTAATGGAAATTTGTGCAGATTGAAGCAACGCGAAATTCCATCTACAGCTATTGAACTCTAAAGTTGTGAAAGTATTGCGCCCCAGGAATCCTAGTTTTTGTGAAGAGATAAACTACTCGTGTTTAGGTGAGTGCCAAATCAAACTTAAGTTTTAAGTGAGGACTGTTTAATCTGATTTTCGAAAACGTGGAGATTGAGATTTTTCTAGTGGGTACTGCTACCGTCAGAGGAAAAATGCGTGAACAGATTTGAATAACATTGAAGGGGTCAGTTTATTGTGTTGGAAGTTGGAAACGGGGACCCGTTTGGTGCAAAAATACATTATATTGTCTGATGCAGAAGGGAATGATAGCGCACAGATGGATTAAAAAAACTTGAATAGTGACTATGTAGCAGGTAACCCACTCGAAGGTGGTCATGAAGTGAAATGTATTTGATGAAAAAGCATAACGTAACATCTGATAGTTGCATTGTGTTCGCCATGCTACAATTGGGGGCGGTCCGTTTAGAGTGACCTTCAGATGTCACAGTTTAAGGTAATTAAATATAAGTGAATGTTTTTGTTTTTTAGTCTAGGGAAACCCCTATGCACGAAATTTAATTGTCTATCTAAAACACACTTTCTTTCAATTTCTTTAGAGAACAAAAGAGTGAATGATAATAAGTTATGTAAATTAAAATTTCATAGCTCTAATTATGTACTCAGGAATTTAATGTCGCAACTTTTGCTGAGCATTCATAACTTTCAACTATTTTAGACCAATACATATCTACATTTAATATAGGATTTTACGCATAACCATACGACCCTTAGATGCGTAGTGTAAATCTGGTACAGAAATTGACGTGCAAGGGTTAAGTGTGGGTTTTATTTTAAGAGCTTACGATACGAATAAACGTGTATAATAATTATTAAGAGTAGAGTTAAATTAGCCAACAGAGTACAGATTTGACATAAAATATTAAATAAAATAAGTTCACGTATTTATCCATGTCTTAGTAGTGCTCACGTCTTGTACTTACGTATGTTTTAATCAATTTTAAGATACGGTGGTACCAAAGATTAACTAATCCATGAATCGTCGAAAACATATTGTTTAAACGCGGTTAGAACATAGTATATTACGACCCATGACCATTCCCACAAATTAGTTAGACCATTGCAGATTTTCCCTGCCACACATGTAATATGCGGTACACACGTGACATATTTTCCTTTTGTAACTCTACGGTGTCAACATCAAATAGTTACCTATAATGAGAGTTTATTAAAATGATTATTTACCACATCTAACAAACAACCAATCACAGCATGCTACTTTCCTCAATTGGAGCAATCAGAGCGTTTCTACTCTGAATGTTTCCTAGTGCGACTTTATTCAACGATTAAATTTTTGTTTACCTTTTTGACAGTCTGTAATAAAATAAAATAAAAATGTGCAATGTTTTGTTAAATATTTGTAGTGAACATAATACTTTGTGTAAAATGATAACATAAAAACATAACTTGTTATGCTAGCAATAAGTCAATTCCTATGCCATCTAACGTTAAACGTAACTATAACGATGTAGTTAAAAGAAACCTGGAGAATGATAAGAAAGGTATAAACGAAACACAAATTTTATCACATAACAATGTTGACAAACTATCGCAGAAATTGATAAGGCTCTGCAAAATACCGCCCAACAAGGGCAAAGAGAGACGAAGTCCAGTAGAAAAGGAAATATAATTGATATTGGAGCCAATAAAGAAAACACATCTATTAAAACCATCCCTAAAATGGGCTATTTACATGTTTTTCGTATCGCACCCGGCAGTACTAATGAAGATCTACAAAATTACTTAAAAAGTTCTTGTCCAGATGTTGATTTTACATGTGAGCTCTTATGTAATGGCGATAAAAGTTGCTCATTTAAAGTTACATTTCCTATTGACAAATGGGATCGTGCATATGATCCGCAGATATGGCCAGCAGGAGCTGCCGTACGTCGTTTTTTTCTCTTAAGGGAGCCTCAGCCCCTAGCATTTTAACCAACATGTCAACAACTAAGACAATTGAATACAACATCTTGCATATTAATATCCAGTCTATTGGACCGAGCTGGTAGCGCAGTGGTACACGACCTCTTAGCATTCGAGTAATGGGTTCGATTGTTACGTCTACCTTATGAGGTTTTTCAGGGGTTTTCCTCATACACATGTAGGCATGCTCACTGCGTATATACACCATGTCGGCTGCTTAGGCGAATGCCGTAGTACTTTTCAGAATAACTGTTCCTTGATCTTATCCTGACCATCCCTAACCACCATGCATATACGTAATGTATTATGTATGCTGAATCATGATTATGGCTGAAGATAGCTCAATCAGCCCTTTAGGAAGGGATGAAATATGGCTTTTCCTTTTTTTTTCAGTCTATTGGTCTAAGACAAACAATATTAATTTATCGCAAACCTGTAGGATTATAACATATTATGCTTTTCGGAGCAGTGGTGCAACAAATTAAAATTAAGTGAATGTTACATTAATGGATTTTCCCTTATGGACAGTTATTGTCGTGAAAATAATGAACATGGTGGAACTTGTATTTATGTTAACAATCAACTAGCAGAATACTGTCGACCGGTAGATTCGATTAAAAAGTATTCAAAAGAAAATTGTATTGAATGTTGTGGTATAAGTTTAAATAATTTATGTATTGTTGTTGCATACAGAACTTAAACAATTTTTATAAACTGATTAATGCATTAATGGATAACATATGTAATAGTTTTCAACACATTGTAATCTGTGGTGATCTGAACATTGATTATCTTAAGTATTGTTCTTCAAAGATCACCTTATTTGATATCTTTGATGCTCATTGCTTGACATCTCTATTTGACGAACCCACACGAGTCTATAACCCCGAGAATAATTTTAAGTATTTTGTTTTAATTGAATGACAACGTATTTTTTTATTTGACTTCTGTCAACAATTTGAAAGTTCATAAACCTTAATTTGTTATGGTATATTTATGTATAATTAAATATTACGCATTAAAATTATGATGTGTTAAATATCTTCATCGCGCTGATAAGATGCTGATGATCACAGTTTATGCAGGTTCGTTTTAACACGTAGTTCGCACGTGATTGGATGTAACTGTTCTTGTTTTTAATGGAAATTTGTACAGATTGAAGCAACGCGAAATTCCATCTATAGCTATTGAACTCTAAAGTTGTGAAGTATCGCGCCCCAGGAATCCTAGTTTTTGTGAAGAGATAAACTACTCGTGTTTAGGTGAGTGCCAAATCAAACTTAAGTTTTAAGTGAGGACTGTTTAATCTAATCTTGGAAAACGCGATTTCTACTCGTGGAGATTGAGATTTTTCTAGTGGTCACTGCTACCGTCAGAGGAAAAATGCGTGAACAGATTTGAATAACATTGAAGGGGTCAGTTTATTGTGTTGGAAGTTGGAAAGGGGGACCCGTTTGGTGCAAAAATACATTATATTGTCTGATGCAGAAGGGAATGATAGCGCACAGATGGATTAAAAAAACTTGAATAGTGACTATGTAGCAGGTAACCCACTCGAAGGTGGTCATGAAGTGTAATGTATTTGATGAAAAAGCATAACGTAACATCTGATAGTTGCACTGTGTTCGCCATGCTACAATTGGGAGCGGTCCGTTTAGAGTGACCTTCAGATGTCACAGTTTAAGGTAATTAAATATAAGTGAATGTTTTTGTTTTTTAGTCTAGGGAAACCCCTGTGCACGAAATTTAATTGTCTATCTAAAACACACTTTCTTTCAATTTCTTTAGAGAACAAAAGAGTGAATGATAATAAATTGTGTAAATTAAAATTTCATAGCTCTAATTACTCAGGAATTTAATGTCGCAACTTTTACTGAGCATTCATAACTTTCAACTATTTTAGATCAATACATATCTACATTTAATATAGGATTTTACGCATAACCATACGACCCTTAGATGCGTAGTGTAAATCTGGTACAGAAATTGACGTGCAAGGGTTAAGTGTGGGTTTTATTTTAAGAGCTTACGATACGAATAAACGTGTATAATAATTATTAAGAGCAGGGTGGATCTTTAATTGATTTATTTTGTGAGTTAAATCAGCCAACAGAGTACAGATTTGACATAAAATATTAAATAAAATAAGTTCACGTATTTATCCCTGTCTTAGTAGTGCTCACGTCTTGTACTTACGTACGTTTTAATCAATTTTAAGATACGGCGGTACCAAAGATTAACTAATCCATGAATCGACGAAAACATATTTTTTAAACGCGGTTAGAACATAGTATATTACGACCCATGACCATTCCCACAAATTAGTTAGACCATTGCAGATTTTCCCTGCCACACATGTAATATGCGGTACACACGTGACATATTTTCCTTTTGTAACTCTACGGTGTCAACATCAAATAGTTACCTTTAATGAGAGTTTATTAAAATGATTATTTACCACATCTAACAAACAACCAATCACAGCATGCTACTTTCCTCAATTGGACCAATCAGAGCGTTTCTACTCTGAATGTTTCCTAGTGCGACTTTATTCAACGATTAAATTTTTGTTTACCTTTTTGACAGTTAAATAAAATAAAAATGTGCAATGTTTTGTTGAATATTTCCAGTGAACATAATACTTTGTGTAAAATGATAACATAAAAACATAACTTGTTATGCTAGCAATAAGTCAATTCCTATGCCATCTAACGTTAAACGTAACTATAACGATGTAGTTAAAAGAAACCTGGAGAATGATAAGAAAGGTATAAACGAAACACAAATTTTATCACATAACAATGTTGACAAACTATCGCAGAAATTGATAAGGCTCTGCAAAATACCGCCCAACAAGGCCAAAGAGAGACGAAGTCCAGTAGAAAAGGAAATATAATTGATATTGGAGCCAATAATGAAAACACATCTATTAAAACCATCCCTAAAATGGGCTATTTACATGTTTTTCGTATTGCACCCGGCAGTACTAATGAACATCTACAAAATTACTTAAAAAGTTCTTGTTCAGATGTTGATTTTACATGTGAGCTCTTATATAATGGCGATAAAAGTTGCTCATTTAAAGTTACATTCCTTATTGACAAATTGGATCGGCATATGATTCCAGATATCCAGCAGGAGCTGCCGTCGTCGTTTTTCTCTCAAGAGCCTCAGCTAGCATTTTAACCAACATGTCAACAACTAAGACAATTGAATACAACATCTTGCATATTAATATCCAGTCGCAAGACAAACAATATTGAATTTATCGCAAACCTGTAGGATTATAACATATTATGCTTTTCGGAGCAGTGGTGCAACAAATTAAAATTAAGTGAATGTTACATTAATGGATTTTCCCTTATGGACAGTTATTGTCGTGAAAATAATGAACATGGTGGAACCTGTATTTATATTAACAATCAACTAGCAGAATACTGTCGGCCGGTAGATTCGATTAAAAAGTATTCAAAAGAAAATTGTATTGAATGTTGTGGTATAAGTTTAAATAATTTATGTATTGTTGTTATATACAGAACTTAAACAATTTTTATAAACTGATTAATGCTTTAATGGATAACATATGTAATAGTTTTCAACACATTGTAATCTGTGGTGACCTGAACATTGATTATCTTAAGTATTGTTCTTCAAAGATCACCTTATTTGATATCTTTGATGCTCACTGCATGACATCTCTATTTGACGAACCCACACGAGTCTATAACACTAGCACAAGTGTTGATTACTTTTTAGTCAATTCAGATAAATACGTAGTATAAAGCAAGCTATGATCCTGGCATATCTGACCACTATGCTCAGAAGTTCACTTAAAATTCCAAAAATAGATAGTATGAACAATACACCGATTAAAAGTTATCGTCGTAGATTTTCACTATCTGCGATTACAGAATTTCAATACTTATTTAATAAAGAATTTAATGCTAATGTTGACACGTTCGATGAATATATTATTCAGTTTATTACCAATTTTTGGTGCTTTGAAACCGCCTTTCCGATAAAAAGTATGTAAAACTAAACAAATGTTAAACTCAATTTGAAAATTCAATTTTCCATATGTGCAGCTAGAATATAACTATTTGTTAATGTTACGTAACTTACTCTTAGTCCGAACTTAAAAGTGATATATTAATAAGAAACGTCAATTAAACAAATCGATAAAATTTGAAAGAAGGCACATCGAAAATTAGTTAATAATGCTCTAACAGGGTAAAAATGTTATGGTCACTATATAACCAATGTAACCCTAAAAAAGCAAGGAGAAAAGATGATTTATTAAAATTAATAACATCAATATTACTGACGAAGAAAATTGCCAATGCTTTTGCTCATAAATTTTCCAGTACGGTTAATGATATTAAAATTAAATTTAATCTAATTCATTATATTTCAATTCCTAACTTCGAGCACTCACTGGGTTTCATACCTGTTGATGAAAATGAAGTCAAAAATCATATTGATTTAAAGTAACCTAATCGGTCCAGACAGTTCCATCTTCGGTACTGAAAATGCTTCACTGCATCATGTACCTTAAAGATATCAACACCTCGATTTCTTATGGAAAATTTCCTTCATTTTTAAAATAGCGCATACTATACCAATCTTTAAAAAGGTGATAAGCGATTTAAATATCGACCAATATCGATGCTCAGCTGCTTTTCCAAGGTGATAGAAAAAGCAGTCTGTAATCGAATCTGTGATTATTTGGATAGATTTGATCTGCTCAGTACGGATCAAGTTGGTTTCAAGGAAAATCCACTGAGTTAGCACATATCGAATGTATACAATTTATAATAAATAATTGACAATAACCATTCACTTTTTATTTCGTTTGATCTGCAAAGATTTGATTATATAGATATACATTTCATTGGAAAAAATTCACAAATTAGGCATATTCGTGCATTAATGAGTGGGTAATTTCCTTTTGAAAGATAGAACGTTCAAGTCAAAATTATATATTTCTGATACTACGTCTTCTATAAGTTTGGAAAAGGATCAATACCCTTAATTTCATTATTATAACGACTATCCCATCTCGCAAGCGAAAGTTATCAGTATAGCTGATTTTATTTGGTTCTCAGATAAATCACGTGATATTGATATTAATAAAATTAAACTTACGATTGCCGAATTTTCCAACTGGTGCAGTAAAATAATTTAGCAATTCATTTTGACAAAACTGAAATTATTCATGTTCATAATACATTAAACCTGATTCTCTGCAATTCTCGATGAATGGCAAAAACTTCAGCCTAGCTGACTCCATAAACTTTCTGGGACTAACAATTGACAAAATTTATCATGGGAACACCATACGGATAAACTCTGTGCGACTTTAAATAAATCCTATTTCTTACTGGCCTCGCTTAAAAATAATTTCGCAATTCATGCATTAATAAATTTTACTTACGTCACAGTTCAATTCATCTTAGCTATGCCGTGATAATTTGGGTAATAATCGTGTGATAGTCTAAAGTAATCATTCCATTTTACAAGAAACGAATAATTCGTAATTATTTTTGAAATGAATTAACATTATCTTCAATGTCCGACCATATTTTAAGGAAATTCTAAAATCATTACTCTCTTAGGGATAATATTCATAAATTTACTGAGTTACATACGACAAGTAATTAATAAGAATCTTTTTAACTGGCTTAAAGATATTTCACACTTCACGATAATACGAATTTAATACAATTAATATTAATCTATAATTGCATTCGTTCTATAAGAATCTCCATGGTACAAACGGAATAATATTATTTTATAACAAACTTCCATCTGCCATATCTAATTAAATATACCTTACGAAATTTAAATAAGTAGATAGTAAAAAGATTTTTCAAACTGAAATCCGTTTACACAATTGACGATTTATACAATTAATATGTTAAGCTGTTAGTTAGAGAATGGACCATGTCAACTGAATAATTACTTTTCTTTAATTTACTATGTATAAAATAACATAAAATTAAATAAATAAAAATTTAAAGAAATGATTTTAACAATCTTAAACTATTCTCAACCTATGAATTTTTTGTTAAAATGACAGCAATTACTTTTTGAATTTGTTTTAATAAATATCATCGACTTAATAATTAATAATTTGAATTATTAAGTCTCAAATATTTCTAAACAAATTTTTAAAAAAGCTGTTTATGTTTTTAAGAAATTCTAGGTCTTGATATAATCCTCGATTATTATTATTGACGTTTCTAAGAACCAATTAGAAAAGTTTTAAAAAATCTAACTTTTTTTTAACAGATTCATTGCTGTACGTTTTAGCCAATCAGAACATTATTATAGTGAGAATAACCTACCTACATTATTACCCCTAGAATAATTTTAAGTATTTTGTTTTAATTGAATGACAACGTATTTTTTTATTTGACTTCTGTCAACAATTTGAAAGTTCATAAACCTTAATTTGTTAAAATAGAAATATAATATTGAAAACGTGTTTTTATTGTAACGTCAAAAATAATCAAACGAATACCACACGAGAGTTCGATAAATTACAAAATAATTCTCCATGGTGGCAATAGCCACTCGAGCCGTACGGGGTCTCGTGGCGACAGGTTTTCGAAAATCTGTCAAATTATTTTCAATTTATTCTCACTCTCTTGTGATATTACTAGTGATTATTTTTTTACGTTTCTAAGAACCAATAGAGAGTTTCAATTTAAGTCATGTGCGTACGTTTTAGCCAATCAAAACATTATTATAGTGGGAATAATCTACCTACATTATTACCGCGAAAATAATTTTAAGTATTTTGTTTTTATTGAATGACAACGTATTTTTTATTTGACTTCTGTCAACAATTTGAAAGTTCAGAAACCTTAATTTTCTAAAATAAAAATATAATATTGAAAACGTGTTATTTATTGTAGCGTCAAAAATAATCCAACGAATACCACACGAGAGTTCGATATATTACAAAATAATTCTTCATATTTTCTCAACCCTGTTGCCATTTGGCACTAGCCACTCGAGCCACATGGTCTCTCGTGGCGACAGGTTTTCGAAAATCTGTAAAATAATTTTCAATTCATTCTCACTTTCTTGTGATATTACTACTGAAAATAAAGCGAAAATTACTTATACAATACACAATAGAAATATGCGCATTTACACATTACGTTGCTTTGTTTTATTACTAACAGTATATTGCTAATTAAAAACCAAATATCATGTACACACTTGTGCAAAAACTATATCACTGTTTAGCTTGTTAAATGAACAACTAATAGTTATTAAACCATCAAGTGTATTAATGAAGGCGATTAATGGTAAGACGTCGAGATCGTTAATCGCGCATTAACACCCGAGTTGTTTATAATATTTTTTAGAGAATCGGTTTATTTAACTGTCCTGTTTTTTCAAAGTACAAATTTTATGTCGACCAGACCGCCATCTCGTAATGAGAGTACAGAACGCCTGACAGTTCTCATTCCTTGACGCAATACATTCATTGTTAGAAATGTTAGATGTTTCATGCAAATAAATCAATGTAGCGCCTCATATTTATTTCATTTAAATCGTTGATTAATAGACCCTATTAATGCATTATTTGGAGTTGCTTAATAATTCTCATTAATAAACGATTCCATAAAAATCTTAGTAACATATCATTGTTTTACTTTAGTCTTTTTCCTACTCATGAATACTGCGAAAGTTTTTCCTTACAAAAGTTTGTAGAAAACGGATCAATAATTCAATACAAATAATTGTGAAAACGGCACACAATCGCCATGTCTATTCTACAACTTTATGAATACACGTAATACCTTATTGTTATTTTGTTTTGTTAAAAATGATTAAAGATAGTAACGAGATTACTACTACTCATTCTTGGTAGATATTAAATTAATTTTAATGCTAAAATGTTTATAATTTTAATATATATGTCTATAAAAATCTATTCTCAACTGTTAATCGAATAAAGCACACAATGCCTCACCATCTGCTACACTTCGATTAACTTCTATTTATTGAAGAACAATTAACAATCTTGTTAATTTACACTCATTTTATGTTAATATACGAAATTCCAAGTTAACGTTATCTAGTTTCCGTAACGCAATCGGGAAATTGAACTTGGTTGCAGATCGAGAAGATAAACACTCCATTAGAAATTATGACAGACAGGAATGATAATGTTTAAAGTTCCAAAAAATTTTTGAAGATAGTTAACTAACAAACGCAAAAGTACTCACATTTAGTTAACTAACAAACGCAAAAGTACTCACATTTTACAATGATATCCATTTATACAGGGTGTACTAAAAAATAGTGACGCATCAAATTTTTCAAAATTGTAAGGTAAATTTTATCAATTGATACCCCGTACTATAGTGCAATGATAAAATAACTATGAGTAGTCAATATAATGAGCTATCAAATCACATAAGACTGGAACGAGGAAATTTATACAGGGTGTTTAAAAAATTTAATCCTTTTCATTCTTATTTAAATACAGGGTGTCCACAAACTCTTTTCACAAAAGAAAACTGCAGATTCTAAAGCTGATTTTATGTCGATTTAACGTAAATTACTTTAATACAAAAATACTTCCTAAGAGAGCTGGAGCTCTTGGAAGATGGCGCCCTAACATCGGTTTAATTCAAATATCTTCAAAATTATTTCTTCTCTTTAAATGATAGCGTTCTGTACATTTATTTAGTGGAATATGCCCAATCGTATGGCGTGAATATGATTTTTTAGTTGTAGTCATAAGCGGCTCGTTTGGGCGGGGCACTGGAACATGTTATTCATAAGTTTTTTGTTTTTCAAAATTTCGCAATTTTAACATAAAATTTAAAAAAATTCGATTTTTTCATAAAAGAATGCTTTGAACTTTTCATGTGTTAATCATACTTTTATAAAATTAACTAACGAAGTCATTTACAATTATGAAAGATGGCTATGGAAAATAAACAAAATAACAGTTGCGTGAACGTCAAACTGCTCTCATGTCATAAATTAACTTTGCTTTAGAAAGTAAGAAATAAACTCGGGTAAAAAATAATCGTTTTTAATACAAAAAAATGTTGCTGACACAATTAATAATAAAAAAATTCAAAATGACAACTGAAACCATGAAACACAAAACTGAATCTACAAAAGATACTCCACATGACGACATCCGTTTCTATGCACAAATTTACTCGTTTATGTAAAGATTGCCGAATTCTTGCAAAAATTGTCCTATTGATCCTAAATTCGTCGCAGGCATCCTGAATTCTTCTCCAAAGCTGATCGCGTGTTTCTATTGGTTGGGAATAAACCATTGATTTTAGATATCCCCAAATACAAAAATCGCAAGGATTTAAATCTGGAGACCTTGCTGGCCAAGCAACCAGACCGCCTCTTCCGATCCATCGCTCTCGGTAATTGTTATCTAAAAAAGTACGAACAGTTCGGCTATAGTGAGCCGGACAACCATCACGTAAAACCACAAGTTCCACCGAATATTCAGATTAATATCATCTAATAAATCCGGTAAAGTATTTTGTAGAGAGTTTAGATATTCTTCGCATATTCGCCGTTTAAACAATTAGGCAATTCTACAGGTCCAAGCAAATTATCACCAAGAACACCTATCCATACATTAATGCTAAACCTTTCCTGATGTTTACTTTTCCTTATCGCATGAGGGTTTTCATCAATATAGGAGTAATATTATGCATTGTGCATATTAAAAATTCCATCTTTTGTAAAAGCGGCTTCATCACAAAACAAAATATTAGAAAAAAAATCTTGGTCTTGATTCTCTTTATTTTGCATCCAATTGGAAAAATCAACATGAGCAGGAAAATCACCTGCTTGCAAGGCCTAGGCATTTTTGAAATGAAAAGGATACAAGCCTTCCTTATGCATAATGTTCCACACAGAAGATTTTGACACATTGGGATACATTGCAGCCAACCTTCTTACGGTTATTTCGGGATTGTACTCAATTTGCATTAAAGTATCTTCCTGATATTCTTCCATTACATCAATACGTCTACCCGTTTCATTATTTTTAGAAATGACCGTTCCTGTTTCCCTAATTCTTTGATGAAGAAGCATAAATGATTTAGGAGCAGGATGTCTTCTACCTGCAAATTTATCTGCATATCTACGTGCTGCCGCCCGAGCGCTGCATTGCATTTCGCCGTACACTAAATGCATATCGGCATATTCTTCATTACTAAACGAAACCATTCTAACAATATTCAACTTTTTGTATTTACGATAATGTAACTAAACAATAAAAAATCTTTCACTTAAAAATTATTTCACACTTTAACCTCGACTAGTATCTGTAATACTAGTTATTTTGACGTTCACGCAATTGTTATTTTGTTTATTTTCCATAGCCATATTTCATAATTGTAAATGAATTCGTAATTTTATAAAAGTATGATTAACATATGAAAAGTTCAAATCGATTTATTTCGCAAACGGTGCGTCGTAGCGACTTCAGACAACAGTATCATTCTTTTATGAAAAAATCGAAATTTTTTAAATTTTATGTTAACATTGCGAAATTTTGAAAAACAAAAAACTTATAAATAACAATGTCCAATGTCCCGCCCAAACGAGCCGCTTATGAGTACAACTAAAAAATCATATTCACGCCATACGATTGGGCATATTCCACTAAATAAATGTACAGAACGCTAGCATTTAAAGGGTAACCATTTTAAGATATTTGTACTAAACCGATGTTAGGGCGCCATCTTCCAAGAGCTCCAGCTCTCCTAGGAAGTATTTTTGTATTAAGGTAATTTACGTTAAATCGACATAAAACCAGCTCTAGAATCTGCAGTTTTCTTTTGTGAAAAGTTTGTGGACACCCTGTATAATTAACTTACTTAGTTCAAATGGAACACATTTGCGAGTATTAACGGAGTTACAGTAGAAAAAGCGCGCCGGATACGTTCTATCATGTCTTCTTTCGTCGTTGGGGAAGCAACGTAAACAATATCTTTGATGTAGCCCCATAAAAATAGTCTAGGCACGTCAAATCGGGGGATCTTGCGGGTCAGTTTTGGGGGCCATCTTTTCCAATATACTCATCGGGGAATCGTTCATTAAAACGATTTCTTACCCCATGACCGAAGTACACCATCCGACTGAAACCACATACGCTCTATGGCACTCAAGGGGACGTCCTCTAATAAGGCCGGTAGTCCTTCTTGAAGGAATTACTGAGCATTTAAATGAGCATCGAAAAAAAAATAAAGCCCGATAACGTAATCGTTAATAATTCCACTCCATACATTTAAACACCACCTATGCTGCTTTTCTATTGTTCGATATAAATTATGATTCTCGGTGCTGTAATAATGAAAATTATGACGATTTACCAAACCATTATTATGGAATGTCGCTTCGTCCGAAAATAAGACGTACTGAAATAAATTTTTCCATTGCCCACAAACAAAATTCGATTCTTCGTGGGAAATCGGTTTCTTCTAAATGTTGGTGCATTTGAATATGATAAGGATGGTAGGATACTTTTTTAGTATTCTATGAGCACTAGTTTTACTTATTCCTGGATCGTTTTGAATTTCACTTAAACTGGTATTTGGATTTTCAATAACGGCTTGCAATGTTGAAAATTCGTTTTCTTCATTTTCTGTAACTCGTTTTTTGATTTGCACTTTTTCGTAACTTACGCTGCCAGTGTTTTTGAATCCCGTTAACACTGCTTTAAACTGATTTGTGCGATTAACATAGAATGCTTTGAAAACAGTAGCTTGAAGGTGCCTTTGCATATTTGGACAGATAATATTCTTGTTATTTGTTCTGTTGTGAACATTTGTGCCTGCTAAGTATCGTGATTAAAACTGATGCATTTCCAAATAGAGGGATTCCACGACCGCAGTTGTTCAGTACTATCCATCAGCGGTTAGGTGAGTTTGACTCTTTTAAGACGATGCGGATTGATGTTGGTCGCCACCAAATGACGCGAACTCCTGGGACTGAAGTTCGTGTTTTGGCTGCGGTTGATAATAATCCTGAGGTAAGCGTCAGGAAAATATTTCCAAAAGCTCAGTCTATAAAATGTTTCAAGTCGTTTTCCTCACAATCGGTTCATTTTAACGTCACAAGAGATACTCTTTTGAATAATTTTGGACGCTCTTCAACATGATACTGTTTAAATTCATAAAGTGGTGAAAACAAAAAAACTTGTTGTGGGATCGAACGTTAAGGTCAGGTACTCTATGTCACTGGAGTATTTGCATCATTTACATAACACAAATCTACAAGGACACTAGTAATACATAAATTTGAAAAAATCAAACCACTAATAAACAATTATCTAAGGATGACTAAAGAACACTAACTTTTTTTGACACGCTGTTTTCAGTATATTCTTTCCTGTGAGGAATCACCTCCTAAAGTTTTGACGTATAATTTCTGGACAATATATATATATATATATATATATATATATATATATATATATATATATATATATATATATATATATATATATATTTCACTAAAACTTCCTTGAGCAATGGTCTTTAAGATAGCACGAATAGATTTACAAATTGGAAAAATTGAATTTAATTACCAAACTACCCCTAGGCGCATTCACCAAAACGTAGATTAGCCCTTCATTATTTAGTTTAGATAGCTTAAAAAAAGCAGATTTTTAGTAAATGTCCGATTTATTAAAACATTAATAGTATTATTATTAGTGTTCAAAATGAGATCCACCGTTTCGAATACAATTTCGAGCCCGTTTTCTTATTTCCCTAGTTGTAATACTTAAATTAATCTCTCTCTTCATTTGAATGAAAGCGTCGTTTATTCTTTCGATTAAGTGTTCCCGATTAAGAATTTCGACTTTGTAAACTAATTGTTTTGCTCTTCCCCAAACATAATAATCAACGGGGTTAGGTCAGGTGACCTAGGTGGCCAAATATTGGACCATTTCTTGCTATCCAACGATTAGGAAATTCTGTTCCAAAAATTCCCTTACTGCTACGGTATTGTGCGTGGGGCATCCATCGCTTTGAAACACAATTCTATCTCTTACATTTAGTGGTACGTCATCCAAAATATCGATAAGACTATCTCTTAAAAACTGCAAATAATTCTGACCATTTAAAGTGTTCAGTAAAAAGAAAGGTCCCACTAATGTTTTGCCAATAATCCCTGCCCAAACGTTCACACTAAATTTGTACTGAAACCGTGATGGTTTTTTCATGTGGGGATTTTCATGACCGTTTGCCCAGAAATGCAAATTATGGTAATTAGTAATTTCCTCCCTTGTAAATTGTGATTCGTCTGTCCACAGTATACTTTTCAAAAATAGTCCATCTTCGATGTCTGCGTTTAAAAGAAATCGACAAAAATTCAACCTCTGTAGAGGATTTCTGTCTTCTAAAGCCTGTACTGATGTGTAATGGAAAGGATGTTGGTTCGCATTTTTAAGAACGGTCCAAACTTTCCAAACAGACAAGTTTAGTTGCTGCGCTACCGCTTTGATACTCCTTGTGGGATCAGCATTAAAAACCTCCAGAATTTGCTCATCAACATGGACCGCGTACTGACAATTATTAATTCCAGGTTCACGATGAGATAAATTTCCATGTTCGCGTACACGGCGATATGCATTAGAAAATACTCAGGTATCAGGAAGTCGCCTATCTGGATATCTTTCCTGATATAGCCTTTAAGCTTCCGATGCATTTCCATACATAAACAAAATGTTCACATATTCTTCGTTAGAAAATGATGCCATAATAACTACAATTTGACAAGAATTTACAAATGTTATTTTTATAATTATTATCTATTATTTACCTAATTTATTTCTTACGAATTTTTTAAAACTAATAAAAAATTAATAATTTAATTGACTATTCATTATTTTCAAAAACGACATAAAAATTTCAATTATTCATTTGTGTTGTACTTGGCTTTCCATGATTTATTTTTAATAGCAAGTTGTAGTTATTATGGCATAATTTTCTAACGAAGAACATGCGAACATTTTGTTCATGTATGAAAGAGATAAAAAGATACTGCAAACCAGCATCCTTTCCATTACACATCAGTATAGTATAAATATTTTATAAAAATTTTGAATATCGTACCATTAAAATTAAGGGATAGAATTGTGGTTCAAAATGATGTTTGCCTCGTGCAGTACTAAAACGGCTTTGAAATTGTATTCGAAACGGCGGATCTCATTTTGAACACCAATAATAATACTATTAATGTTTTAATAAATCGGACATTTTCTAAAAATCTGTTTTTTTGAACCTATCAAAACTAAATAATGAAGGGCTATTTTACGTTTTGGCGAATGCGCCTAGGGGGTACTTTGGTAATTAAATTCAATTTTTCCAATTTGTAAAATTTTTTTGTAAATCTATTCATGCTATCTTAAAGACCATTGCCCAGGAAGTTTTACTGAAATTGGAAAAAAATTAACGAAAGATTTTAGACTAAATCCACGTTTGAATTTTAGTGATTGCTTTTATACCAATTAAAACTTTCATGTTTAAGAAGTTCTAGGTTTCTAGAACCAAAGACATTTTAGGCTTTTCTGATAAAAGAATATGAACAATCACTTCATAAGGAATAAAAAACTTAGTATAAGTTTGCGATAAGACGGCTTGTTACTCTTGTACACTTCGATATTTGCAGAAAACACGGTAAAATCAAGAAATATTAAAAGTGGCATTATCTCAAAACGGTAACACTTGGTATATAGGTATGTTTGCTTAAATCGACTCAAAATCACGTATTCTATCAGCCCTTTAAATATTTGCATCGATGTACCAAACACCCTATATATATATATATATATATATATATATATATATATATATATATATATATATATATATATATATATATATATATATATATATATGCAAGAGGACAGTAATCATTGAGGCGACGGTCGATTATGGCTAAACTGTAACGATTTGAATAATTTTCTCTATTCATTTATATTTGGGTTAATAAAGGCTATATTTTAAAATTACTTTAAAAAATCCAAAAAAATGGGACGTATTAAAGTTATCATTTTTTATGGAATGCCCTGCATTTTAGTGAATTTTTTGATTGTGCGTAAAAATAAGATGAACTTTCGTAAGCATTTCCTGAACATTGTAGTTCTCGAGATGTTTTGATTTTTAGAAAATTGGAGTACCGTTAGAAAAAATTACTAACTGCGAAACCAATGAATTTAGCTAAATCCAATTTTAAACATTAGACTAATAATAGAAAGCATTCATGTATTTTTCACCGTTATCTAGAATTCTACAGAGGCATATTTAAACTCTAATTCCGTGTTTTATGTTAAAAGAATACTATGTATTTTATTCCTTCATCACGTAGTAAATCTGATTGCCGTACAAAATTATAAAGCTCTGCCATACCTAAATTTTGTAGCTTTGATCCATTTTTCACTCAGATTGCGTAGAATACTTGGAAACCATCTGGTCCTTCTCTTCATATCCATTTGTCGGTAAGCTGTCTATTTAAATAATTTCTCACACTAATCGCAAAGTCAGCAGAAGCACCATCTAACTGTTCGTAGAAATCTGGTTTTAAAAATTTATTAGTCGAGTTGATCGGCCTATTTCCACAGTTTTTGATTTTTGAGCGTGATGTTTCGGAAGCGGACTCTGCTTCTGTTATCAGGCTTAATCCTGAGAAGGACTGTTTCGTGGTTGCACAGTAGTTTATAATAGCGCATGTCACCTACTACGCAGGTGTATTGCAACTACGAAAAGATATATATATATATATATATATATATATATATAAATATATATATATATATATATATATAAAGTTCTAAAAATATATATTGGATTACTCAGTGGCTCAGCGGTAAAGGTTCCATACTTGTAAGTGAAAGATACCAAGTTCGAATGTGAGAGTAGACAAGCGCTTGGGAAAAAACATAATATAGGAATTCGACTCCAGTACGAAAACAGTCTTTCTCAGGACTAAGCCTGATGACGGAAGCAGAGTCCGCTTCAGACACGTCGCGTTCAAAAAGCAAAAACTGTGGAAATATGCCGATTAACTCAACTAATATGAAAACACAGTTTTAGTCGTAAAAATTTTTGATCACATTTTGGTGCAAGGATAAAAAATATTTTCTCCTTTTTAGTGCATTTTCTATGCGTCAATAAAAGCGTGCTTTTTAAAAACGTTTAATTTTTCATAGTATGATTTTTTACTTTTTAGTCATGTCAAATATTTAAGTCGATTTATCAACCATGTTACACCTATTTTTTAAATCCAAGATCTATGATTTAATTTATTCATAATTTATTTAAAATGATCAGTTTAATTTATAAAATGAAGTAATTTGTACGGTCAACAATGTCAAACTGAAGTTTGTTGATAGTTAAACAAAATTTGTATTGGCCGGGAATCGAACCCGCACCGACCGCATAGCAGGCGATCATTTAACCTTTATACCAAAACTGCTCTACCAGTTTGAAATTGAAACTACTATTTAAAGATTAACAACTGAAGTTTATGTTAATTATAGTTTAATCAAGCATTTTGATGAACCGTGCTAAAAAATTGTATTTTCATCGGGATACATAATTTTAGATAGTTTCAAGTCGATTGGACTTGTAGAAGTGGTCGAAAAATCGATTACAAATCTTGACGTACACTACATACAGACATTGTGAGTTAAATAAAAGCGTCTAAAATGTCCCAAAAAATACAAATCTAGTTGGCATGTTGCATTTTTGCCTTGGTTCTACGTAATCATTAGACTTCAATTGTTTTTTAATGGCGTCTATGTCATTTGTAATTGGCATTCTTTGAGAAAAGTATTTAACAATGTGCACCAATGAAGAGTATGCTATGCTGATATGGTTTTTATTTATGGTTTTGCTAATGGTAATGCGTTTGAAGTTGTTAGAGAATATGAACGGCGTTTCTCGGAACGACAAATTCCCAATAACAAAACATTTGTCAGAGTTTACCGCACGTTGAAGTCAACTGGCCACTTTCCTCGTCGACCGACTGGTGTTCGAGAAATGAATGAACATGAAAATCTTGCGGAAAACACTCTCAGAATTTTCGATGAAGATCCTACAACTATCACACGTAGAGTAACTAGGAGGTTTAACACTACTCATTGTTTGGTACATAGAACACTTCGTTCAGATGGCCGAGACCCTTTCCATGCACATAAAGTTCAAAATTTATTACAAGGTGTCAAGAAAATCCGCAATTACAGTCATGTACCCCAAAGATAGGCAATTTGAAAAACAAATAATATGGACGGGTGAGGCAACATTTACGAGTGTAGGAATATTTAATTCGCGTAACTCGCATCACTGGAATCACGAAAATCCATTTGTCCATTTGGAGATGTTTTTCTTTCTTTTGCTGAGCTAGTGACTTGAAACTTATTAACACAGCGAGAGAAGCATCAACAATGAAGTAATGAGAAAGAGCTATCCTTGATTTTAAATACTTCCAGTTTAGTTAGACAATTGCGTAAGGGCTGTCTGATAGAAAATTTTATGGCCTTTCATATTTAATAATACTGTTAAAAATCACGAAAACCATAAAAACGAAACAGTTGAAAATCGGCCCCTCGTTTACATGACATATATATATATATATATATATATATATATATATATATATATATATATACAGGGTGAGTCAGTTTTTTGTAGACAAACTTTAACAGGAGATAGAACACATGTTTCTAAAAAGAAAAGTTCCTATAAACATATGTCGTAGAAGACAGTTTAACAAAAATAATGTACCTTCTTCTGTTTCGAAATTTCTGTGCGTTTCCGAGTTATTTTGATTTTTAGTGTTTGATGTGGTACTAAGTTAAGTAATGTGCTTTATGTGAATAATTGAATATAAAGTTTTAATAAAAAGATATAATAAAACATTTAGAGCCATTTTAGTACCTAACGATCGTTTCTTTAAAATTTCAAATACATTTTCATTTATAAATAGGTAGGTCATCGGTTTTTTAGTATCCATTGTTATTATCCTCGTATAAAAGAAATGCATAATTATTATTGTTATGCGGTCAATACTTCTGTATAATTATGTATGTATCAATTTCGCCATAAACATGTATGTAGTTTTAAGTGAGATTCTAATAAGTTATAGACCGCTGCTCACTTGCTCTCATTAAAGAGCCGCCACTGTATCAAGCCATACTCAAATACAAGACTTTTGTAAATTGAAATCTGTTTAGTACACTAATTTTAACAATCCTTATTTATTATTGAACAATACTTAATTAATAATTGTGAAATTAATAAGAATTCTTAGCAATAACGATTTATAAATAAATAACAATAACACTAGTATAATAAAATTAGACACTTTGTTCAAAATGTAAACCGTTCTTTTCAATACACATTTCACAGCGACGTACAATAGAACGTCTGAAGTTAATTAAATGATGCACCCTTATTTCATTGCAAGCATCTCTGATGCGATTGTGAAGTTCTTCAAGTGTATTAACCGGAGTGGTATACACTTTTTCCTTCATGAATCCCCATACAAAAAAGTCAAGTGTCGTTAAATCGGGGGATCTAGGAGGCCACGCCACTGGACTTCCACGACCTATCCACCTCCCCGGGTAGCTATTGTTTAGCCAATTTCTTACATTTCTGCCATAAAGGGCCGGACATCCATCAAGCTGAAACCAAGAATGTCCTCTTAAATTCAAAGGAATATCTTACCACATATTATCATTTTCTTCTTCTAAAAATTGTAGGAAATTTTCTGAATTTACACGTTGTGGCAAGAAATAAGGTCCATACACGTGGTTGCCGTAAATTCCAATCCAGACATTTGTACTAAATTCATGTTGAAAACTTCTTGGTCGAATGGCATGTGGGTTTTCATGTGCCCATATATGCAGACTGTGAAAGTTTACGATACCACGACGAGTAAAACAGGATTCATCAGTCCACAGTATGTTGGATAAAAAATCTCTAGTATTTTGAATGGAGTTAAGAACCCACCTACAATAATTAAGTCTTCGTTCGGCGTCACCTGGACGTAAACCATGAACAGGTTGAAAATGATATGGGCGTCTGTGATCCCGTTTTAAAACCCGGGAAACTTTACTTTGGGAAATACCAAGCAACAGCAGTACGTCGAGTACTTGTCGTGGGGTTCCTATTAAATTCACGCAATATATCCTCTCCAATTCTATCTCGTCCACGGTTGTTCTGTCGGCCCCCGTGTACATTTTTTCAAACCCTGGTTAACAAATCGACGATGGATACTCACAAAAACGGAATGATGAGGTTGTCGTCTATTTGGAAATCTTCTCCGATACTCCCTAGCTGCGTACCTTGAATTCCCATTTGCGAACCCATAAATAAAATGAATGTCGGCTTGTTCGTTTTGTAAATGTAAACGGCATGTTACACTAATTAAAATCTGGCAAATCAAATGAAATAACTTTTTGAACTTAAAAACAATAATTAATAACAGTGAAATTATTCAAGATGAAGCAAGTGTTTGTAAAAAGTCAAACTGTCGTTTCAAATATAAAATCTAATACTTACTTGTTTTGCAAGGAGTATCATATTTTGTTGCAATGAAATAAGGGTGCATCATTTAGTTAACTTAAGACGTTCTATTGTACGTCGCTGTGAAATGTGTATTGAAAAGAACGGTTTACATTTTGAACAAAGTGTCTAATTTTATTATACTAGTGTTATTGTTATTTATTTATAAATCGTTATTGCTAAGAATTCTTATTAATTCCACAATTATTAATTAAGCATTGTTACAATAATAAATAAGGATTGTTAAAATTAGTGTACTAAACAGATTTCAATTTACAAAAGTCTTGTATTTGAGTATGGCTTGATACAGTGGCAGTGAGCAGCGGTCTATAACTTATTAGAATCTCACTTAAAAACTACATACATGTTTATGGCGAAATTGATACATACATAATTATACAGACAGTATTGACCTCATAACAATAATAATTATGCATTTCTTTTATACGAGGATAATAACAATGGATACTAAAAAACCGATAACCTACCTATTTATAAATGAAAATGTATTTGAAATTTTAAAGAAACGATCGTTAGGTACTAAAATGGCTCTAAATGTTTTATTATATCTTTTTATTAAAAACTTTATATTCAATTATTCACATAAAGCACATTACTTAACTTAGTACCATATCAAACACTAAAAATCAAAATAACTCGGAAACGCACAGGAATTTCGAAACAGAAGAAGGTACATTATTTTTGTTAAACTGTATGTAGATAATGAAAATAACAGTTTTTAAAAATAGTCATTGGCGTAGAAGTTCTGTTTATGAAAGGGTTGAGCACCTCCACTCCGCCACTGTGCAAGTTTGTGAACATTCTTATCGCTTGTTTTATGCCTTAATTAATAGACATTATCCCCCAACATGAAAAAATCTAAGCATTCGTTTATGAGTTATAATGAAAATTTGAGAAAAAAATTATATTCAACACCCTGTATCTCGAAACGAAGCCTTCTACGACATATGTTTATAGGAACTTTTCTTTTAGAAACATGTGTTCTATCTCCTGTTAAAGTTTGTCTACAAAAACTGACTCACCCTATATATATATATATATATATATATATATATATATATATTATATGCTCGAATATATTTGTCAATTTTTCAGAAACAATACGCGTGTGATGAGCGGGCGCACCATTCAGTTGATTCCAATTCTTTTTAAACTTAGAAACGGCTGCGTATAGAGATTGGGTCATGCTAACAAAAGATGTAGGACTTAGAATTCTAGATACGATCCCGTTGAGAAAATTAGGACATTTCACATGAAATAAGCAAGTTGTGTTTGAAATCATCCAACTTCAGAGGCATATTTTGAGGGTTGTGAAAGACTTTTTACAACTAAAATAAATGACAACGTAGCTTATTAGGGCCTCTTAGAACCCTAAAAGTCCGATTCCGAAATTCGTTTCTGTGAGGGCGTAGAACCGATCTCCGTGTAAGTCTGCAGCTGTAGAAATTTTCTAATTTTTCGAAATAACTCGGAAAAGGTAAATTTTAGACATAAGACACGTACATAAAGAGGCCTTAAAATGGAGGGTTCCATTAAAAATAACGAAGTTGTTAGGTACTCCCGGTATAACCGGAAGTGCCACAAAGTTGAAAATATTTTCTAAAGGTATTTTATAGTCCATGGTTCTCCAGATTCTTTTAATGATTAGGTCTCGCTGAAACACCCTGTATATTTAAATTTTTCAAACGTGTAACGTAAACATTTTGCAACAGAAAATAAAAATTTCATTTGTATTTAGTATATATCTTATATTTATCTAAACCGTCAAACTTGTAATCCTCTTTTACTTAATCATCCTAACGTAAAAGGAATGTTAAACCACACTTTAAATACCTTGTCAAAGTCTGTGAAACATGCCATCTGTACTGAACAAATGAATGTAGGTTAAGCTTCAAAGACGTTTAAATAACTACGTTTCTCTTATTTTGATTATTTCATGAGTTGTGAAGACATACATAAATGCATTTATATATAATTAGAGTTGCAAAGCACAAATGAAGGGACATTTCAACATCATTTTATAACATCTACATTTGCTGATGAAAGAAAATCTGCGCATTACAAAACCTACGTTAATAATTTTCTTATTTTTATTCAGAACATTCTTTGATCTTGAGATTTTCTTTTAACCCGTATTATATAAACTTTATATAAATTAAAAACTTTACACCAGAAGTTTTAATTTATTTTGTAGCTGTAGTGAACATACATAAGATTATTGGGTTTAGTGTTACAAATACGAGTCGGTTCGAATATTATTTACACTAAATAAAGGAAAACGTAAATGTAAAATGCCTGTACAATAGCTGTTTTTTTATAGACAGATTCGTTCAGAAAATGCTGGTTTAAGTACATACAATATAATTTTGGGATCAAACGTAATCAGAACTGTTCCGATCACTTCCGAGCGTATCGTAAGTGGTCATCAATTTTCTGCAAAGAAGGTTGCCTAAATTCAATTGTTTCCGACAGACTTTGATGTTTTCAACAAAACTTTCTGTTACAGATTAAATGTTAAAGCTATACCTTGGAAACTGAAACAAGTCTTAACAAGTCCAAATCAATGATATCAAAGTTTATTGATGTATTGTTACGTGAACATGACAGTAGAAAGTTGCGTAACAGTTAAGGTGTAATTGCCAGTAGCTCAGTGGTTCGGGTGGAGTGGTAAAATTGAATTTTCCGATTTGGGTGTAATAAAAGACGTAAATTCGTAATAAATCTAGTAGACAAAAAGGCGCCACCGTGTTTGACTAAATAATTCGTACAAAAATCTCAATAGACATCGTGATACAGTGGGAAACTCATAAAACAAGAAAACAAAACTGCTTACCTTTCGCTGTACCTCCTCTACAAGATAAATCGATAAAAGACCTTGGAAGTTATACTGCCTTAACGCTTTAAAACACCCAAAAATACGCACGTAACTTGTCTCAAAGCCGTTAATTCCAAACTCTGTAAAATAGTATAATCCGCAATAAAACAAAACAAGCAATTATTAATTTTGCGCTGCTTCTGACATTTAATAACCAACACTTACAAGAACACCAGTAATTTAAGGTAATAGCACATAAAAACTGAAGTACCCTGTGTATTATCTCCATATAAATAAAACGCCGAACTAGTATTAATAACAAACTGAAGAGTAACCGGGTAATAAAATTATGGCAATTGAAAAATTTAAACAAACATTTGATAAATTAATTAAATTAAAATTAAATTAATTAAACCCATCGTGAGAGTTAACTTCAAACTTATATAAAAAGCAAAGCAAAAGAATTCGCAGCTTAACAAACACGACCTTTTAATCGTTAAACGGAATTACCGTATTACTAAAATAGCGAACCTTTTGATTTAATCAAAAGTAAGCTAGACGCTACTACGATTTTTCAATTCTCGCGAATAAAATATGAATAAAAACTTTACATCGGGGTTGAATTATTACCATAACAACGTGAACTCAAGGTGAAAATAACGCAATCTTATTTCCGTATTTACTTGTATTGTAGTGCAAATTTAGAACCCTAGAGAACGCTGCTAAATTTTACGCCAGACGCGCACATACGCGTTTCTTGAACAATCATAACTTTGCCTTAAACCGTTTGAGGGCGATGCAGGGAAGGCGGGCGCACCTGTGTAGGACGGGTTGAGGAAAATGAGTCGGGTCTCGGCCGACACGTCGGATATTTCCGTTGTGTAAACAAATGGATTAGTTTTATACATTTTGTTTATAATTATATATAAGTACATACCTGGTACGGTAGCCGTCTTCACATTTGTTTATAACGGTTGTGACGGATGTAATTTGATCTATTGTACTTTACTCCACATTCATGATTTTATAGTAAAGTTTGTGTAAATATGCATAATTTCATTCTAATTATACAAATCCCACCTTAAGTTATCTAGCGATAATTGGTAGCATATTCATGATTTTATAGTAAAGTTTGTGTAAATATGCATAATTTCATTCTAATTCAAATCCATATATATTACGCCATTGACTTTTGTATAACATTCGTATTAGATATTCTCAATTTAATTTACGATTTTCTACTTTATGAGGACAAATAATTATTTAAGTCATCGTTGTATCCCATTATTTACTTATTTCTATAATGAGATTAACATGATGACTTGTAATTATACAAATCCTACCTTAAGTTATCTAGCGATAATTGGTAGAACGAAAATTCTAATAAAACTGATTAATTGAAAGACACGCGTTGTAACTTTTAGTATTAATTCAACAACCCAAATTAAATTGGGATATAATCCAATTCACAGTTTATTGAATAAAGGATTATACATTCCTTTTCATCAGTTGGTTTCAGAAGTAAAGTTTTCTGCGTAACGTCTGTGGTACATGTTTTTCTGTGCCCCTCTTTGTACCACTAATATCAATGTTTATAATAATTTATTCGAAGAATAAATTGTACAATTATTGCATGAATTACAGTGTTACCTTATGGCTACGCTCACGATTATTTAGTAAAATCTTAATTCCATCATCTACACACTACTGATTTACATCTAGATGTAGCCTGTCTCTTCGCACAGATCCGGACAAATTATATACTAGGTTATTAGATAGTGTGTCTAGTTTAAATGGTCAGCACTTAAAAGATTTAAGACCTTTAGGTAACAATAGGTATGTTTTGATTATGTTATTTAGGACAAAGCTCTATTGAAGCATATTCATTAAATTCTGGCTTATTTAACTGATGTTTCTTTATTTACTGCCCACATATTACGTTTTAACTTAACTAGAAAAATAATTTCAGTTTAGGTAAAACCAACATGTTACGCCATTGATTCTTATATATCATTCGTATTAGATATTCCTTATTTAATTTATAATTATCTATTTTATAGCGGTAAATAATTATTAAACTCATCGCTATACACCTTTATTTACTTATTCGTACATAGAGATTAGCACAATGACTTGAAATTATATATCTACCAAATTTACGCTATCTTTTCCATGTTTAATAATAATTAAACAACCCAAATTAAATTGGAATATAGTGCAACGTACTATTTATTTAATAACGGACTATTATACATTCCTTTTTCAACGAGATTGTCTCGTAAATAAAGTTTTTCTTCTTAACATATGTCGTTCACGTGGACTTTTCTATACCCATTTTCTGAACCACTGGTAAGCTCAAAATTTCTAATAATTTATTCGAAGAATAAGTTCTACAATTGTTACTGAAATTACGCTACGTTCACGATTATTTACTGCAAATGTTAATTTCGACATCTATTCATTACTGCACAAATACATTGATTTCACCTGCGGACTGTCGAGACGCAAACTGTACGTATCAATTATGTATAATATCAATCTACTGCCATTTTGTACCAGTGGAAATTAAATATATTTAATTTAAAGGAAATTTGCATACAATTATATACTATGTTATTAAACAGTTTTTCTAGTGTAGATTGTCAGTACTGATAAGATTCGAGACTTTGCAGTAATATTTGTTATAGTTTGAAAATTGTATTTAGGAAAAGCTCTACTAAAGCAAATTCATTACATTCTGGCTTATTTAACTGTTGCTATCTTTATATACTGCCCAGATATTCTATCACGCATTAACTTAGCTAGATAACACACACACATATATGTATATATATATATATATATATATATATATATATATATATATATATATAATTTTCTATCGTATGGGGATAAACAATTATTTAACTAATCGTTACATACATTTATTGATGACTTCTAATTATACAAATTATACCTTAAAACACCATCTAGCGATAATAAGTAGATCCAAAATTCTAATAAGATTTTGCAATACTCTGGTTAGACACGTGCTTGGATTTTTCTTAGATAAATCTTAATTAAACAAACAAAATTAAACTGGGATGTAATGCAACGAACTCCGCACAAATTATAAAAGATTAGTTTACAATTACGTTTATATATTTACGTATACTCTATATACATGTAATTATAAGGTATTTATTAACTGCCATTCTTTTTGTTTGTTTCAACTGTCGCTTTGCATATAAAAAGCATAACTGTGGCTCCGGTATCGCTAAATTTATAATCTGTTTTCGGTGACTCAATTTCAGTCATATTTTAGGTTTTTGTATATAGAACTTGAATGTGAATTCTATTACATATCTGCGTAGGTATTTAACTATCATTTAGGATAAAGACTTTGTGCCACGAGCATTTAGTTTTCTTTACTATTAACTTTACAGATAGTTACACATGAAGATCGGTTTGTTTGAAGTAAAATTATGTATTTTGCTTTTACTTAAAATTATTACGTTGGGTAAACAATACAGTTTACAATCAACGAATGACTTTGTGTGTTACTGCTTTCTCCAGAATTAAAAATTTCAGTAATTTGACTTTCAATATCATTATCTAAATTAACATTCCCGGTAGATTTTACATATCAACTGATATTCATAGCTGGCTACCGCGATTATTAATTTAGATAATGGGTTATTGAAAGTCCAATTAATGAATTTTTAATTCTGCAGAAAGCAGTAAAGAATTATTACTTACTAGATACTTAATTTCTTGTTTCGCTTTGTCTGTGTCTTTGTATATGTGCTAATTAAATGTTTTCTTCCAGCTTTCTCTCTTTGTACTCCCTTTTAATTAATAGATGTTCATATAATCGATTAATCGCATAATCCATCAACCAAATGATCGATTAATCAAACGCTTGTTAATTAAAGTACGACAGTCTAGAGGGAAATAACATAGTGCATGCATTAAAAATATAATTGGGTAAAATTTAAATTTAGTTACGTATTTAAGTATTTACTACAAATAATACATAGTACATAGTGAAATATAATATATAAACATGGGCTGCATGGACAGAAAATTTAATGAGGAATTTAGGGTGGACGATTGTAAGTTTGAACAATCGATAGTCAAGTACTGAAGATGATCGATTTTTTAATTAAACGATAATCAAATAATCTATTAATAGAATAATCGATTAATCAAATAATCGATTATTTACACAAACTTGTAAAAACATCATTAATTCATTAATATCGATATTTTTGTCTAACCCTACATATTAGTCTAGTGCAAATAAATTTTCTGACCATACATCCAAATTACTTTCTCTGGGTTAATATTTACTAGATGGCGCTGAATAAAACCAGTCAGTTACAATCGTTCTACGGTATTATAAAGGAGACATAAATAACAAGAGTGCGATAGAATGTATTGCAAAGAAAATTTTCTCAACATTTTTGCATAGTTAATCCACGGCTTAAGTTTTCTATTTTTTCACAAAATTCTGAAACTGTTGATTTTAAGGCCATACAAAACATGATCATTAAGATTTTATCATAGAAAATTTAGAGATATTTTTTATCATTATTATTAATTAGATAGTGTTAATAATCTGAATATGTCAAATGCGCGGTTTTCTAAATCGAGGATAGGGGGTTGGTCTCAATTTTCACCCTCTTAGACGACAGTTCATCACATAATATTTTTTATCTTCATTATTAAATACATAGTAATATAATCTGAAAGTGTCAACCTGATACTATGCGCGGTTTTCGAGACAGGCATGAGGGGTTGCTTGCGATTTTTACCCTCTAAACAAACTTGAGAAGTAATTGGTTTAGTTTTTTTATTGTTTTAAATTGTGTGGAGTACCTAAAATTTAATCTGATCATAACTCTGTGGTACGTTGCTGTGACTTCGGTAATTATCGGCAAAACTGGCCGCTAAAACTGACCGTGCTTACCGGTAAATTTCCATGGCATTCTTTACCAAGAGTGATGTCTTTGTTTTAATAACTGCATGACTTTTTCCATATCCTTGATTAGAGGTAACGACAAGGTTGTAGTAAATATTTTTTCTCGCATATATTTTTTTTTTTTTTTTGAAAAATTGTAAAATGTTATAACTGAATAGAAAATAAATATGTTTGATTATATATGACAAAAAAAAATATGGGTGTTGAAGGTAGCGGACCGCGAAAATTTTATTATTGTAATAAACATTTGTCAAATCGCCATTGTTACCACGATAGAAACGATAATTAGTGGTTTTTTAATATCTTAATAATACGTCGTAATTTGCTAATGTTTTCAAAATATTTTTTATTTATATATTTTTATCTAAGGAATGTAGGATTTTTGTCACTAATATGTATGTAAATACATGTTAGGGGGTGAGTGGTAGGTGCACTCTTAAAAATGCTTTACTGAAGGGGCGTAACGAATCATTAGAATTTTTCTTGTGCGCGCCCTTGATGTAAAAATGTCATTGCTGTAATGATTGATTACGGCTGGGTAGACCACGATCAAAGCATATCTTTATTTGTTACAGACGAATGCATATTTTTAAAGTTAAGATGTCGCGCAATAATTTATATATGAAACTGTTCCAACATAAATTAATGTTTCTTGTTTTTTTTTTATTACTTTTGAAAGACGGGGGTTGATTTTTGGGGAGTAGACATAGTTAGTTTGAAATCGTGGGAAAGGCAGTTACAGTTAGCGTGTCAATCGAGCCAGATCGATGTTTGGGTTAATTAAATACCTTCATTGTAAACAGTTTTGTCTTTAAAATAATTCTTGCATATACATTTTTCTTTTGAATTCGCCAACACTAAGTCGTCATTTCTTTGGTGGTTAAACCGCGTATGTTAACGATTTGTGTTAAGGGAATATTTATTCTAGTGTAAGTACGAGGCATGTTTTTTAAGTAAGTACCGTTTTGGAATTAAAAACAGACGTGCAAAGATATCGCAATAATTTTATTTTTACATCAAAGCCTGTACCTTAATCTACTTTTCTAAATAATTTCCGTGAATATTGAGGCACTTGTCATAACGTGGCACCAGTTTTTGAATACCCTCCTCATAAAATTCTGCCGCCTGACTTGTTAACCACTGTATCACAAATGTTTTGACTTCGTTATCGTCTTGAAGACACTGACCACCCAGGTGTTTCTTCAAGTGCAGGAACAAATGGTAGTCGCTGGGCGCCAGATCAGGGCTGTATGGAGGATGATCTAGAGTTTCCCATTTAAAAGATTTGATGAGATCTTTGGTCCGATTAGCCACATGTGGACGGGCATTGTCATGCAGCAAAACGATACCCTTACTCAACTTGCCACGTCTTCTGTACTGGATTGCACGACGTAGATTGTTCAATGTCTCACAATAAGACGCTGCATTGATTGTCTCATTACGAGGCAGAAACTCCACTAGCAATACTCCTTTTCTGTCCCAAAAAACTGTGCACATGATTTTCCGGGCAGAAATTGTTTTTAAACTTCACTTTTTGGGTGATGATGAATGTCGCCATTCCATGGATTGTTGTTTCGATTCTGGTGTGACGTAGGCCACCCATGTTTCGTCACCAGTAACAATTTGGTCTAAAAAATCTTCACCTTCATTGTGGTACCGCTCAAGGAAAGTCAATGCACTGCCTAAACGTTGGGTTTTGTGCAAATCCGTCAACATTTTGGAACCCAACGTGAACACAATTTCCGGTAATTCAAGTTCTCGGTCACAATGCGATACAAAACACTACGAGAATATTGAGGAAAGCAGTCGCACAATGATGAAATTGTAAAGCGTCTGGTTTCTCTCACCTTTCGTCCACTTTCTGCACCAAATCTTCATTAACGACCGAAGGACGCCCACTCGTTCTTTATCATGCACATTTGTGCGGCCATCTTTAAATGCTCTCACCCATTTCCTTACCATTCCATCACTCATAATGTTTTGTCCGTAAACTTCACAGATCTCACGATGAATATCGATCGGTTTTACGCCTTTAGCATTAAGGAATCGTATAACAGCCCGTACTTCACAATCGGCGGGACTCACGATTGTCGGAGGCATCTTAAACACTCAGTAAACAACGTATACAATGAAGAATCAGACTGTAATGGCGTCAGTGCGTAGACAAGAGATGTAGGTAACCAGCGCGCATGCGCGGAACGCCGACCGTAGCGCTGCGGCGGCGGAATCGCAAAACGGTACTTAAAAAACATGCCTCGTATATATTTTTATATAAGTGCAAGCTCGCAGCCGATCATTTTACCAGCCTATGTACCGTATTAAAAGGATCAAACATTGCCTTGCAAAGCTATCTTGTTCGTACGCGGACTAGTTAAGCTGAAATATGTTAAAATAAATGGAAGTACAGGGCCCCCTCACTCTGGCATTTGTGCAAATTAGCATTGTTGGTTGTTGTTTATATTTATATTTGGGTAGAGGTGGGATGATGAACGGGTAAAAGGCAATTACGAAGCGTGTACACACTCCCGAGATCGGATAACCATTCAATACTTCGAATTTTATTTTTAATTGTTTTTATTGTTGTAACCGGAGAAGGGAGCACAGTATTTTTCTAACGCAGTCAAACTTATATATCGGTCACAATGTTAGTGATCTGTTTATAACTTACCCTTGTAAGGCTTTCTTTTATGAGTTTTTTGTCAGTTCGTTTAAGCAGAATTATTGGCTTGCGAGCTGATTTCGCTTTGTAATTTGATTTAAGTATTCTGTGCTTTAGAGGTTACTAAACAATTGGGTACGTGCAAATTCCTTGTCTATTTCCTTTTGTCCTTGCATTTACCTTATTATCACCTGTGAAATTTTACTGTTGTTGTATTTTATATGTATCGTAATTTGCTTTATTATTTTATGTGCTTATTTACTTAAAGGATCGGCATGATTGGTTTTTAAAAAGGGCCACATGTTTGGTGTTATGATTTTTATTTTGATTATTTATGACCCAATTGTGAGTGTGACTACATGTGTTTTTTTTATTATTGTGTTTCTGTATAACTAAACTGCTTTTTACTCATGTTCTCTTAATGTTTTGTATTATTTAATTTATTAATGTACTTGTGCAATTGCTTATTTATGAATACAGTCGGGTTTATTGGTGGTTCTTTCCCACAATAGTAGATTAATGGGCTGAACCACCGCTGCGCAACGCTAGTTGATTTTAATTTGAGTAGTTTCATTTTTTTACCTGCCCCTCATGATCCAACACTTACCTCATGAAGTCTATCTAGTTTAGATATCACAACGTACCTAACACTAGACGGCCACTTCGTTTGATTTGAGATTTGAGGTTTGCGAGTAATTAAATACTAGATTCTAAGGTTTTAATTATTGCCCGGAAAGTCAAAGTAAGGAAGGCAATTAATTTGAGTAATAGTGACATTATTGTCAGTCAAGTCCAGATAAATTGCTTAGCGATTGTTTGGTTCTTGAATTTGCATTATTGCAAATATGTTCAAATTACGCTTTTCAAGATAGGGGACGCTACAATGCCATTTAAAAAAAAGTTTGTTGCCATAGTAAAAAAAACTAAGTGGTAATCAACCAAATAACTTTTATATTGAACATTTTTTTGTAACTTTGCAAATAACAAAAGTTAAAGACAGTATTTGATTCTTTTGTTCCACCCTGTACAGATAACTAAAGACCATGTATCCAATTAAAGTTTGGAGGATGTTAAATAGAATATACAAGTTGGTATATCAAAAAAATGTATTTCTTACTTTCATTTTTAATTTTTTGTAAATGGGTCAATGTGACAAGTTTCTCTTCCTTAATTTTTGTTATTAAATAATGATGATTCTGCAAGCTACACTTACCCACGTAATGGTAGAAAAGTAGTTCTTACCTGCAACAAAATAATCATATTGTAATTAACAATGACAAGAAGAAATAAAAATATGAATGTAAGATGATGACTTAACAGCATAAACGTGGTACAACAGTTATGCTTCAATAATAGATATTTATGCATCTAAGTAGGCGCGCAATTCGATAAAACTCAAATTTGAAACGGTATCCATTTGGTTCGTTTAAAAAAAAAGTTTTGTGCCTTATTCGATTCCGTTATTCCATATAATCTTTGGAGCAGAAAGGATAGGAAGAAAACGTTATTACATTAATTAGTCAGGTAATTTAAGATCGTAACCAACAACCAGTATGTTATTAAAACTCACACACTAAACTTCTTACCTTTCTAATCGTTCATACATTAAAAAGTGACATAAGTGTGAAGTTCTTTTAAAAATTGGTTTGTTAAAAAATTGTGTAAAAATAGGTGCCGGAAATAGTTCATTTACAAATGGAAATACGGATATTATACACGAAGCGCAGGATGCACTTTGGCTTGTCGAAGAAAGTGCTCCCAAAATACAAAGTCAAAAAAAGAAAAGGTTAGTGCTTTTTTTTTTATTTTCCTATTGTGAGTGTACGTCAATCGGTTTACCTAAATTAATACAAAAAAATGATTTTAGTAAAGGTGGTAATAACAGAGTAAGGGTTATGAAAGTCTTAAAGCTCAAATTTTTATTACGCATTCGTGTCGCGTAATTCCTTTTCCCTATACGACTTTGTCGACTAATTAAGGTTTCATTACTTTTCAGACGATCTCTCGTATTTACGCGAAATAATCGAAAGATTGTGGTATCGTAAAACATAACCTTTTATAGCGAGTTATAAAATTTACAACAAAATGAAGCGGAAAAGTGAAAATGACAATTAAGTTTTTATAATGTCAATATAGATCAAAAAGGAATTTTTTTTCTTAATCTCAAATAATAATAAAATCCATACTGTACATATTTTTTAACCGTCCTTAAATGCAAGAGAAAAACCGTTACATCTAATCAAATATTTAACAGATGTTGTATATGTTGGCCTAGTGCTGTAATACCGTAACAAATTATATTTTAATAATTCGTTAACAATTAAACACCAAGAAGACGCTAGACAGAAATTTGCATTTTTTAACGTGTACGCGAGATGAAAAATTGTTTTTTGTCAAATCATTATTAATTGATTGGTATTAGAAACCTAAATCTGTCATAAGTAATTGGGTTGATCAAGATGCTGTTGTTTATGGCGAGGTCGAAAGGGTTATTATAGTAAATGTCGTACATAAAAGATCAATCCAAAAATTTTAATTGAATTAATTAATTTCAGCTCTAATTATAAACGTTAAGCTCCATAAATTAGGTATAATCGTTATATACGAAGAATCGTTTCTTTCAGCTTAACGCTTATGGAATCAAACGCAACGTAATTTTAAAGGGTAAAATCAGTATTGCATAGAGACTTCAAACATAATTGTACGAAAAACATAAAAAAAAATATAGTAGTTTGCTCATGTAGATGCCATTCAAGATATTCCGTATAACATTATGACCAGCCCGGCGCCTAGTGAATTGAGCGCCCTGGTGCAAACATAATAATGGGCGCCCTTAAAATTGATATTTTACCGTATTTATTCATAGTTTATTTATTTATTATTATTTCATTAACAAACGCCACTATTACCGACATTTCGGATAAAATAATTAATTTTTGCATTTTTCATGTCTCAAACCAAATATCTAAACACAGAAACTGGTACATTTTCACACAGCTGCATAAGCTAAACAAGTAACAAAAAAGTTAACATTTGCAAAATTGCAAAAACATAACATCACATGGTGAGTTTTTTTATGTCTACCATCAGGATCTAGATACAGCATAGAAAGACGGTTAAATGGGGAAAGATTTGCAGTTTTATGAGGCCAATTGAGTGCACCTTTTGTTTTTTTCAAAATAACGATTTTTCTGTAATATTTTGAAATAATACATAATAATATACTGTGCGGCTTTTTTAATATGGAAACTTGGAAATATTAACTTCTGTGATAATTTTCTGAAAAAGTCCTAATACCCGTCGGTTTTTATTTTTTAATGCGCACATTATGACTCATCGGAAACTTTTTTCACGACATATTTCAAAGAGCTATTATATCATCGTAACATACAATCATATGTTTTTTCATTATATTTGGATAGGCGGTGAAATTCTAAAAATGACGATGTGTTAACGACCCAGATATACCCAACGACATTTTATGGTATCAGCAAAATGGGGCACCTGCACGCTATAATTTATTGGTCCGAAATTATTTAAACGAAATATTTCCAAACAGATGGATTAGAAGAAGGGGTTTATTGAATGGCTTGCGCAATCACCAGATCTTACCCCCTTAGATTTATTTTTATGGGGTTATCTTAAAAGCAAAATGTTTGTGAATAGGCCTCATACTCTCGAGGACTTAAAACGACGAATACGTGCCGAAATTCAATCACTGAATACAAGCTTACTCTGTGTCAAGAAGTTCGTGAACTACAATTCGAACATCTCCTTTATTATTTTGTTCGTTTTGCTGAATTAAATGTAGTTTTGTTATCTTGGTTGAATTAAATGTTCAGTTTTTAATGTTTATCGATGTGTTTTGTTGTAATAATAGTAATTCTGTTGCAAGAATAGCGAAATTTTGAGACTAGAATCTTTGAACTTTGATACCACTTTTTCTGGAAATTATCAAATGCAGTGCAATACTTTTACACATTGTCATATTTAGTATTTCGCCGCCTATCCAAATATGATGAAAAAACGTATGGTTGCTACTTAAAAAAAGTTGCGATGACGTCATAGTTCTTTTAAATATGGCGAGAAAAAAGTTCCCGATGAGTCAAAATGTGCGCATTAAAAAATAAAAATCGACGGGTCTCAGGATATTTTCGAAAAATTATCACAGAAATTCATATTTCCAAGTTTCCATATTAAATCACCGCACTGTATAATTCCGTTGTAACGGGTTCAAACCGCATTAAAACATCGCACGGCAGATAACTGAAAGGGACGACTAGCCCATCGTGAGGTCGTGGATTTTATTAAAATTTTGTAGTTACCATAAAACGGTAAGTCGAATAGGACAATGTTTTGGACGACACCCTGTCTTAATCCGGATAAAATGTACGCAAACAAAAAGAGGTGCGTTAGCATAAAATAGGGAAACATACTTGAACCTACATTTTTGTTCGCCACCTACGGTTCCCTACGTCTATTCTGAAACGTAATACTTCAAAGCACCACAATAAAGCTCTTACTATTCGGCAATTTAAAATTTTTACTCAGTTGCCCCTTGAATATTGTTGCTAAATTAAAATAAATCTCTCTACTATTGAAATCAACTTTAGTGTACTTTTCAAATAAAACTACCCTCGTTTCTACCTTAACTGACATCAAGTCAAGTTAAATTATATCAGTCACGACAAATCATTATGCGTAATAACACATGCAAATAATACAGTCAAAGGAAAGATTAACGCCCTATTGCATCGGTATACTGTTTGTCCCTTTACAAAAAAAATTTAGTACTTAAAGGAACCTCAATAATTCAATTTAACAAACATCTAATCAATTATTTTAAAACAAATAATCGTCTAAGTTTACAACATATTAAACAAAATCTTTTACCGCTGAATTTGGTGTGAAAGTAAAATGCTCCTTAAATCTTTTAAAAATAGATATTAAAATTCCTTTCTTTTGCTCCTACAAAAGTGTTTTCTAGAGCTCGACATTGGCGGCACATGTCCTTTTAATTACATATAAATATTTTATTATACCTTGAAACAAAACAATCATGTCACCAGCACTCAAAATATAGAAAAAATAAATTTAATATCTCAAGGTATACGTGAATAAATGACTAACTAATTTCGTGAATATGTCCACAAAAAATAAACATGTAACTTCTATAAATACTAAAAACCGGTGACGCGTAATATTTAATGAAATAATTAACAATAAGTACTTGAATCGTGTTACCTTACGCTTTAGGTCGCCAAGGTAGAAACAGTAAGGGAATGCTCCGGGTCTCGGACTCGCGTTCCCCGGTCGGCACAATAAGCAGGCCGTCCTCCACTAAGTGTAAATCTTACAACACCCATATTCTACTACATTAGCCGATGGCTGGGTATAATTGCTGTCAGCAAGGCTTGCGTCATTTTCTTGGAGCATTAGAGTTGCATCCAATAATAACAACCAACACGTGTGCTCAGCTGATACCACTCACGTTCGTTAACCAAACCTTCAAGATTACTGAAGTCTTTAACAAAGCCGTTCCTCTGGGTGATTCTAGTGCAGCGGGAAAACAAAAAATGCTAAAATAAGGTGTGCTCTACACATTCTTCATCAAAATACGCTTCGCAAAACGGTATAGCAACCCCTCTAAACTTCACCACTCTGCACGTTACTACCAGATATTAGCTTACGCACGTCTTACTCAACTAGATGCTCGGCACTTAATCATCTCCTCTCGCGACTCTTCCAGACTTCGCCATTTTGAACTTCACGAAACATAACCAATCACAAAGCTAACATTCCTTCAAACCGCACACGCGGTAAAACCGAAACAATTCTCGAAACACGATCTAGAAAATACATCATCTGCTCAAGCATGCGACATCAGGCTATAAGCAAAAAAAATTGTAACATGATCTGTTTTCGTCGTCGCTATACTTTGAAAAATCAACCCTACTTTAATATATTATAAAAACCACAGACGTCTACTCTTAATTTTCTTATCTAGTCTAAGTTCTCGTATCGCATTTATTCTCCTGACTCGAAATTCGTACGATTTATGCAGTAATCTTGATTACAAACGCTTTTCCATGACGTAATTTCCACTCAACACTAAACTCTAACAATTATCGGAGAATAGGATTATTCGATACTTTCTTTACTTATGTCTCCTACAAGTATTAATTGTAAACAACTATGTGACAAACATATTCGCAATTTAGAACGATATATTTCCTACAAAAAAACGTGACAACCATAAAACTGAATACAAATACGTTACAAAAATTTCTACTAAACTCAAATAACGTGAAATACGCCATAAAAACAGGACTAAAACAGTGCTTCCCAAAACTCAATATACCTAAATTATCAATAAAATCATACAATTTTTTCTACTACAATTTCTGCATCCGGTGACAACATTATTTTCATTTTAAGAAAAAAAGTATTGTAAATAGTTCTGTTTTTTATGACGCAGTTAAATCAATTTGTTAGTTGATTGACAAATGCAAATCGTAATCTAATATGATAAACCATGGAAATAAATTTGATTTGCGGGTACAAATGGCATCACTACGCTTTGGATAATGTTTTACGAATATTACATAAAATTTTTCAAAATGAAGTGAAAGCCCAATATGTATTGTAAAAATACACCCCATCCTTTATCGCACCCCACAAACAGAAATCCAAAATAGACAGATCGTGTGATTGAGATGTCTATGCAACTGGTGCATTCCTATTTATAAGTTAAGAAAAGCTAAATAATTACCCAACGCTAATTGATTATAGAAGGGTGCGCCATCGTGCAGAAACCGTTCTGGCATAGCACGAGTCTCCAAATTACCTCATCTATCATATCTTCGAAATCATTTTGTAGGTAACGCTCACCGGTTAAAGTCCTATTAAAAACGTATGGACCCAGCAGAGTTGATCCGATAACACCACACCACACATTAAACTCAAATTTATTTTGTGATCTTCTTTGCTCGACATGAAGCGGATTTTCTTGTGACCAGAGATGCTCGACGTGCCTATTAAACATCCCAAAATTTGTAAATCTACATTCGTTTGTCCAAAGTACCTTAAATTTAAACTGTAGATCTACTACACACTTGTCTCTACCCCACGTACAAAACTGTATACGCCGAATATTATCACTAGGGTGTAGTATTTGTGAGGTCAATAACTTATATGGGTGGAAGTTATGCTTTTTTAACACTCGTACTACAGTACCACAGTTGTGATATTCCCGCTTGCATACTAATTTCTCGTGTTGAAGTTGATGCATTTATAGGTTTACAGGAAGATATTTCTTCACTCACAACATCATAGTCTACAAAGTCTTTTAAATGTGCAGTAAGAAGGTTGAAGGGTTTCAAAATAGAGATAAAATATTGCTTTGCAGCTCGCACTTCATTTTTATTGACACTCAATATAGCATTCAACCATATCGTGCTTTTCTAGATTAGACAAATGCATTTTAGCGACTAAAAACATTAACCAAACCCTTTTCAAAATAAATGTCAAGGTAATATGAGTAGCATTTGTCAATCAGCAACGGCTTCCATGGCCTACCATACTAATAATTCTGAAACTAAACCGGAAAAACGGCCGTATTTAGTTTTTCCAAACAATTATGTCATATGCTATATCATTAGAAAGGACAGAAAAAAAAGCTGATAATTTTTGAGATAAGAATGTTAAAGTTTCAAAAGTAAGTTTTGACAATTTCAGGAAAGGACGTTTAATTTGAAATAACAGAAACAAAAGTATTAATTATTTTAACGAAACACAGCTTCATTGAGTTGCTCAAATTGAGATCCTGGTACCTAAAAAATAATAACGTCGCATTTTATATAACTGCTCTCTAAATTAAGTTTCACGGTTAACATAACCTCAACCAAAATGCTTTCTAATAAATGGTTATTACATACAGGTAATAATTACATTTTAACTAATGTTAAGGTTACTTCCGAGAAATAAATACGCTTTGAAATAGTTAATAGTTGAGATAAATCCCATTTACGACAAAAGTAAAATCACAAGCGCAGCAATGATTCATTAGTGCGAGATCGGAGGATATTGACTTTATAAATGAGAATTCAAGATAATATTTTTAAGATGTATATTACAGTTAATTCTCGATTGAAAATATTTTCAGCCGGAAGAGGTGCCACGTTATTCCAGGGCCGTACTAAACTGATTTTCTTAAAAAGAACCCTACCTATATTTTTGCACAGTATTATTCACCTTGTTACGTGCTGTACAAACGTTTCATTTTTGCCATTTAGATGATGGGCGTTCCGATATTGTTAATGTTTTCCTCAAAAATTCTGAAATAACATGGTATCACATAATAAGGTGTAGAAATGTTAGTGAAGATAATAAAGGAACCAAACTTTGCTGAGATGTAACCAATACTAGACTACTACCACATAGTATTACTTTTGGATTGCCATATACATGGTCTCCTTGGTAGGCAACCAAAATTTCCATTTTTGAAGCGGCCATAACTTTGATTTTTCAAATATATTTTATATTTTGTCACAATAGGATATTCAATTTTTAATTCTTTATCATTTTTGTTAAATATGTTCTATAACCAAAACTTATAGTTTTTGACATATTTCAAGTTTCTTGGAAAAAAATCTTCAATTAGGGAATTTGTGGAACTTAACATCAAATAGCAGGCTCTGAAATAATGACAATTATTTTGAAACAAATGAGAACTGTCAAACAAACAGTTATACATGTCAAATTTAAATTGAATTATTGTCAATATCAAAATGATTCTATCAATATTGTAAGACTTTAGAGTGTACTTTAATTTTAAATTTAGCTAAACTTTCACAATGAAAAAGAAAGACAGAGTTTTCCAATATAGGAGTTATAACAACGGAAAAAGACATTAAAACTAAATTTCTTTATGATTATCAAAGGAGATGTTCAATATGACTACCATTCTCTAGACTTCCAATTTTGTTAGGTCTGGGATACGAGCAGACCATCTCACTGGTCCTCCTCTACCAATCCATTTATTCTGAAATTCCTTGTTCAAATACTCCCTCACAGCTTGACTATAATGACATGGCTTCTCTTATATTTAAAGGTACATCTTCCAAAACAATTGGAAGTTCATTTTCGATCATCGACATTTCCATCAAAAAGTATGGACCAATCAAACAATCACCTATCACAGCAGCCCATGTATTCAAAGTCCACCGATGTTGGTGATCAACTGTCCGAAGCATAAGAGGATTATTATTCTCATAATAGTGAAAATTAAGTCTATTCACGTCTCCATTTTTATGAAATGTAGCCTCATCAGAAAAAAACACGAAATTTATTTTTCTTACTTAAGGAGATATTATAAGTTTGTTTAATGCTCGTGCCCTTATATATATATATATATATATATATATATATATATATATATATATATATATATATATATATATATATATATATATATATATATATATATATATATATATATATATATATATATATATATATTATATATATATATACACACACACACCACCACGCACGCACGCACGCACGCACGCACCACACACACACACACACACACACACACACACACACACACACGGAGCGGCTGTATCTCGACAATGGTAGAGCCTAGAGGTTTGGAAAAGAAATCCTGATAAGTAAAATGGACAAGAGAAATAGCTGGAAATTATTTTGAAGTTCGTAATTTGACCGCTAGGGGGCGTAACTATTATGAAGAAACATAAAATTCACGCTATCTTGGAAAGTTAGACGATGAGGTATAACTTTCAAAACATCATTTGATGTTTCTGAACTAAAACTGTTCATTAATGTGCTTCAAACTGAAGAACTTATTTATTTTTGCATGGTAAGCCGGCATTTAGAAATACATAGTATTTATTTTTGAAGCACAAACATTTTGGTGAGCTGTAACCCTTCTTGCAAAGCATGTTTTGAATCCTTGTCCGCTTCCAGTTGATTGCAGATTTGCAACTGAACGTAGTGAAATTTCAGTACCAGGTACATCGTTGATGTCCAGAATACCTTTCGGACAAACACTGAATTGAGATCTAGAATACAATTGTTGTATGATTCCATTCTTAGTACTAATTTTATATAGCTCATCAGTGTTACTCAAGATCACACCTATAATATTTCGTGCATCACCACGTCCCCTAACGACTCCTGGTACAGAAATCCTTACAGAAGTGCCGATGGACATACGAGGAAACTTCTTGGTACTCATTTTTAACATTTTTCTGCCTGTTGTAGGTTTTCTTTGCAGTGTGACGATTTTTTTGCGCTACTAAATTTTTTGAACACAATGGGCACAACATTTTAGATCCATGTCCTTCCGTTGATTCTATTGCAACAGCGCAAATTGTGTGGAGGGCACGTACACATTCTTTACAAGTATCAAATCCTGTAGTTTCCTGTGAATAGACGATGAATTCCTTATCATTGGCACTGGTTGGAGGTGGCGTGTTTGTTTCACACTGTTCAAAATTGTTATTAGAGGCTTGGATTAGTGTCGTATTCACATCAAGTTGAGATAGTTCAAATGTTGAGGCTTTCGAATCATTTTCATCATTTCGTTCAAGTTTCTCTATGATTTTTTCTAAATCTTCTTCAGTTTCGATGTTTTGCGTAAAATCATTTGGTAACGATAGATCCACTTTAACTTCACACCCAAAAAGGTCTTCATAAGGAGATTGCTTGATGCCAGAGTGAAAGGCTCTATTTTTCAATAGTTGTACAAATCTTATACCCTCGCTCGAATGTGAATTATAGTTGTCTTGCATCCAAGTAGCCAGCATGTTTTCGATATCTTGATTCGCCCTTTCTACACTTCCCTAATTTTGCGAATACCTGCGCTTACCATGAATAATTTTTAAAGCAGCCCAATATGCTTTTTTTTTTTCAATAATTTTATTGGAAAATTCTCTGCCGTTGTCGGATTGTAGAATGATAGGGGAACCCAGTAGAGTAAATACGTCTAACAATGTATAAGCCACTTCTTCAGTGAGACTGAAAATCTATCAAATTCAGTTGAACTGAGACGTTATAATAGGCTTCACTACAATACCCTTTTTAAATCCTTTCTGTTTTTGTTGACATGGCTCACAAATATAAATATAGGTTTCTATATCGTTACGTGTTATATTTTTGTAGTGATTCCACATCTCTTTCATATACGGTCTTTTCCGCCGAGACCAATTTTTATATGTGCATCGTGTAATACGTCGAATAAGTTACTGTCACATACGTAGTAAGGTATATTGCTTCCAGGATCTTTAACAGGAAAAATAAGCGTACTTTTTGGGTCTATAGTAAGCACATCGCATAACCGTAGCAACCAACAATCGCGAGGATTCTATCTTGGTGCTGTTTTTGCTGTAGTAACCTCTTCCAACAATACTTTGTAACGTTCAGATTCAATACAAAGATAAACAGTATTTTTGGCAATTATTGACTTTTGGACGTTGCTAAGCCATTGTAAAATCTATCCTTCATTAGCTCGACACGTGATTAACGAATGAACAACGTACATACACAACGAATATTTAATTGATACTAACCGCCCCGCAAGAGTGAATGAGCGAACAACTTAACAGCCCACGCTTCGTTTATCCCGTTGTTGTAACCTACCTAATCCCGCATTTAACACATTTCCGATGGCTGTTTAGAACATGTGTAGAATTCCTAGGAATTGTATATAATACAATTTATTTCACACATTTCCTTCCGATTTTAAACATTGTATACGTTTACTAGGTATTATATATAATAACAGATTACACCTTTTTCGATAATATATATATATATATATATATATATATATATATATCGTTTCCACGAAAGTTCTTTACAAATGGAATTTCTTGTTATTAATTATTGGACAAAAAATCTTTTTGTCAAAAGTTCTGCTTAGTTCAAAACTACTAAAACACCAAAGAAAACTTTTTTCGGTCTAAACCTATACGGGGGGAATCAAAAAGTTTTATTTTACTAAGAATACATATTATCCATAATAACCAAAATGATACTAAAACTAGGTAACTAAACTATTTATATTAAAAAAAAATTAGTTTTAAGTAAATCAATTATTCAGAATTCAAAATGTCCTCCATCTCTTTCCATACAAAGAACACTCTTCTTCCAAAATCCTTCACTAAATTTCTGATCATTGCGCCAGGAATTTGGTTCATTTTTTCAGCGATAATCCTTTCCAAATAGTCCATATCTTGAAATGGTCTTTCAGAGTATACCCTTTCTTTGCGATAGCCCCACAAGAAGTAGTCGAGGGGTGTCAAATCGGGTGATCTGGCTGGCCAAGGGTTTGCAGAATATCTTCCAATCCAGCGTCCTTGAAATGATGTGTCCAGGTATTTGTTTATAATTCTGGAGCTATGGCATGGAGCCCCGTCATGCTGATACCATAAAGTGGATCGAATATGCAAAGGAAATGCATGCAGAACATCAAAAATTTGATTATTCAGGAATTGGTAATATGTCTCCGAAGTGAGGTTATGTCGAAAAAAATAAGGTCCAATTATTTGATTATTAAAAATGCCAGCCCATACATTGGTCTTGAATGAATACTGATCACGGAATTCAACCACAAAGTTGGGATTTTCAGAACTCCACCAACGAGTATTTTGGGAACACATAACTCCGTTAGATGTGAACGTTGCTTCATCAGTAAAAAGTATTTTTCTTGCAAAAAACGGATCGTCTTCTAACATTCCTTGAAGCCAGGCAGGCACAAAAATTTAATCGAGATATAAAATCCCTACCTTTGAGAGTATTAACAAATTTTGGTTTGTAAGCATGAAATTTGTTAGATCTTAAAATTTTCAAAATTGTTGATTTGCCTACATTATTTGGTAACATTTGCGAAATCTGTTTTAAGGAAGTTCTTGGTTTTTCCACAACGGCGTGCATGATTTGTAACTGATTTTTTTCGTGATTAACTCTTCGCGCATGGTTTCTCCTGAAGTTACTATTAACAATGACATTTCTCACAGATACATGTGAAATAGGATTTTCCGGGTGCCTGTTATTGAATATCACTGCAGCTTCTCTGTACGTTTTGTAATTATCACCAACAATTAACACTAATTCTATTTTTTCTTCTAAACTTAATTTTGTAGGCATTTTGTTTTCAATAACCGATTTGTGAGATATCAATTTACTTAACATTTACTAACGGACATTCTTTTATTTCCCCAGCCTACTGCAGGACGCATGAAAATCATACTGATCCCAAAGAGAGTTGAAGACCACGTTTAAATCTAATTTTCAATATTGAATTCTGATTTATTGTTCTGAATAATTCATTTACTTAAAAATAATTATTTTTTTAATAAAAATTGATTAGTTAAATATTTGGGTACGATTTTGATTATTATGGATAATGTTTATTCTTAGTAAAATAAAACTTTTTGATTTCCCCCGTATAGGTTTAGGTCAAAAACAGTTTTATTTGATGTTTTAGTAGTTTTGAACTAAGCAGAACTTTTGACAAAAAGATTTTTTGTCCAATAATTGATAACAAAAAATTCCATTTGTAAAGAACTTTCGTGGAAACGCAGTACTACATATATATATATATATATATATATATATATATATATATATATATATATATATATATATATATAGGGTTTTTTCATTTTAAGCATTGGCATATTGGAAACTACAAGAGATAGAGATTCGATTAAACGGGGAAAGAGTTGGAGTTTTATGAACCTAAATTAACGACACTTTCACAAAAATGGTAGTTTTTTATGCTTCATCTGCTTTTTTTTTGTTTTTTAACACACATTTATTAGCAATCAGAAATACTGTACATTTATATAAGCTAATTGTATGATGTAAATATTGTCATGAACAGAATTACACCCAGCGGTGCTATCTCTACTATCACTAATATGTAATAACAATTATTTTATTTATTTTTTTTTTACATGATTGTCACTAACTTATTAGGTCACTGGGCCACTTTCGCCTCAATGCACCGTGGTGCATCTATTATTAAGCGGAGTGTCTTTGATTGGTACCTTTGCAGAATTTCTATATTCGAGGAGCTAGCACATCCCCAAAGTTCAACTCCGTATGTCCAAATTGGCCTTAGAATGCATTTGTATAATAACAGTTTGTTTTCTAGGGATAGGCCGGATTGTTTACCAATCAGCCAGTACATTTTTTTGGTTCGAATATCTAGTCCTTTCCTTTTCTTGCTGGTATGGGTTTTCCAATTGAGTTTTTTATCTAGGTGCATTCCTAAATATCTCACCGAATCTGATTGAGCCACTGGGATGTTATTCAGGGTCACAGTTGGGCACTGTTGCTTTCTTAGCGTGCATGTGATATGGACAGATTTGTTTTCGTTGACTGTAATTTTGCATTTTTTCATCCACTGGGAGATGGTATTTAAGTGGGATTGTAATGTTTGGGTAGCTACTTCAGGAGATTTGTCACAGGAAAGGATAGCTGTATCGTCAGCAAAGGTACTTGTTACTGTTTCGTGGGCAGTAGGCAAATCTAAGGTGTAGAGAATATACAGTGTGGGGCCCAAAACACTGCCCTGCGGCACTCCGGCATGTATTTGGTGAAAATGTGAAGATTCATTGCCGACTTTAACTTGATAATAGGTAGTATTTCAACAGTGTATAGTATTGGGATGGAAGGGAGGTTTTAATTTTGAAGAGGAGACCTTTATGCCACACTCTATCAAATGTCTGTTGGACATCCAAGAACACAGTAGAGCAGTATTGTTTCTCCTCAAATGTTTTATTTATAACATCTGTAACACGATGGCACTGCTGGATGGTAGTGTGGTCATGTCTGAAACCAAATTGATGTGTTGGAATGCAGTTTTCTAATAACGAGCCTTCTTGGATTCTATGCAGAATTAATTTTTCTAGTAATTCTGAAATCATTGGAAGGAGGCTGATAGGTCGATAAGAGTTGGTCTCGTGAGGCGGTTTTCCGGGCTTTAGGATCATGATGATACGAGCAAATTTTAATTGGATGGGCCAGTATGATAAGCGCAAAATAGAGTTGATAATGATCGTAAGTGATGTGATTGCTTTCTTGGGCAACCTTTTCAATACTTCTGCTGTGATGAGATCAAAGCCGGGAGCTTTATGATTATTTAGTCGTTCAATTTCGTTCTTTATCTCAGTAGGCGAGAAAGCCCGTATTGGTGGCGATAGTTGAAAAGGAGCTTGGAGATATTCGTCAATTTCCTCATTTATTTCCTCGGTATGGGGCCTATAGACTTCAGCAAGATGTTCTGCAAACGTTTCAGCTTTTTCTAACTCCGATCTGGCCCAAGTGCCCGTTTGGTTTCGTATTGGTGGTATGGATCTTTGCGGTCTTTTGATATTTTTTGTGGCTTTCCAGATAGACAGATCTTTGGCGGAGAGGTTTGTTATATAGTATTTAAACTGTTCTTCACGTAAGTCTTTTAGCATTTGTTTGAGTTTTCTGGTTAAACGATTATATTTTTGCCTGTCCGTTATATTATGGCTACGCTGCCAGGTGGCTCTAGCTCTACGTTTCTCAGCTATTAGCTGCTTTATTTGCAGGGGAATATTATTTTGAGTTTTATATGATCTTGTTGGCGTGTTGTTCCATCCTGCTAGCTGGATCGTTGTAATTAGGTGATTAGTAGCCTGTTCCAATCCATCGGGTGTTTTTAACCTAAAATCTACATTTAAGTGCTTGTCTATATATTCTTTAAAGTTTGTTTATTGACAATTGATGGAGAAACTTCTATAATTATGACAGTGGCACTAATTGTCAAAATTATTGGAGAATGATCCGATGATAGATCGTAGTTGGATTCGATTTTGATATAGTTACCGGATATTCTATTAGTAATAAAGAGATCCAGCAGATCTGGAATCTTGTTCTGGTCTGCCGGCCAGTATGTGGGTTTTACAGTAGATATAGGGATATATTGTTTATTTCTAACCACTTTATAAAGCTCCCTACCTCTGGTAGTAGTCGGCCTTGATCCCCAGTATGTGTGCTTGGAGTTAAAGTCTCCTCCGGCTATAAATCGTAAACCTAGAGTGTTAAAATAACGTGTCAAATTTTCCTTGGTGAACAGTATACAGCTGACAATGTTAGTGGGCCTGTTAAGTTATTTACTTCGATGGAGGTCGCTTGCAGGTAGTCTTCTTCAAATGAAGGTAGTTCATGGTGCTTCACAGAATTACGTATTATTATTGCTGTTCCTACATGGGCTGTTCCATCTGGATATTTAGTTGGTAATTTCATAACCAGGTATTTTGTATAAGATGAATTTGTGTTTCGTAAAACCTCATGATTGTGGTTTGCGACATTTAACTTAAGCTGAAATTTGTGGTGAAGTAAAGGATTCTGATGAACGTAGTCCAATACATTTATTTGAATATTCTCAGGAATTTTGTTTTCATCCTCTTAGGTTTCGAAAAGGTTACCAAACTGCCTAAGATTTCCTTAATTGTTGAACGTTGTTAGATGGTTGACGCCGATATTTCATTAATTCTTGTACAGTTCGGCAATAGAATTTTACTTTTATTACAGCTAGAAAACATTCTAACATATTAAGTTTGAGCGATTAGAAAACATCTTTAATTTAACGTTACGAAGTTACAAACTTGCCAAATTTAGACAAAACAATGAAGGTCAATAACTGTTAGATTTTTTTTCATGGCACTCTCTTAATAATACGAAAATCCTGTATAGATTTTATGCATCAAAGTAAATGTTCAACACCTTATCTCGTTATGGATAGAAAAATTTGTGGATTTAAAATGTCAAAGCCATAGGTTATTCTGCTTTAAATAACGTAAGTTTGTTCAATTTTTGTTGCAACAGTATGTACATAATACGCATTAAAATGTTTATTCGTGTCATTTTTTGTATTCCTAATAATAGGATTCTACAACATTTTATAAGAGGTCACTTAAACTGTTTTTACTTTCTGGAAGTTTGAAATCCATGTAAACTGGAGTGGTTGGGAAAATCCAGAATAATTAATTCATTTTTCCATGGCCAACTGTAAAGCAATAACAAAATCGTTATAACTTTGTTTGGTTAAAAATAAATACATCATTTCTGATATCGTTACAAAGCTTTAAATGCGGATTGACAAGCCATGTAAATAGAGGTGGTTTGGGAATTTGCATGATTGTATGTGATGTTCTGAATTTCCATTATAGTATTTTCATTTGACGAACATAGAATATATTTGACTTGATTTGAGACAGAATTGTAGGTGTTTGTGTTTATTAGGATAACAGGTTAAATAAACTTTTACATTTTCGTTTCCTTTACTGCTTAGTTATTGGCAAGGATTTTCCTTACTAACTAGTGTTCGTTCCGAGTCTGAAGGTTCATAAATATCTGTGTTAGAATTGGCCAATTTTCAGGACTTTGATAAAAACATTTTGTGTTTTAAATGTAATATGGCCATCGTTGGGTAGGGTTCAATAAATTTTGCGGTTGTAAGGTACTATTTACATTTGGATTTAATGGATAGAAAAGTTTCTATAGGAAAGGTTTTTCATAACACGAATTCATTTAATGAAATTTGATGTGTGAAGTTGGGGTTTGGAATGAAACCACCTCCGCAACTTCATTTTTTGTTTAGTACATATATAATTTTTGTTAACTGTAATTTGTATATGTTATTTAGACGTAATTTAAGTTACAAATTAATATTAAATAATTAAAGCGAGCAAGAAAGTTGAAATTTTACGTTTGTTCAAGGGTTTGTTTATTCTGTTATTCCAAAGGAAATTTTAAACTTTAGTTGTTAAATGGAAGGTATAGTAGGCTGTATCTTTATCAGATGCGCATTTTTAAGCTTTGTAACGATATTAGACAAAATCATAATCTTTAAAAATAACAAAGTTATAACGATTTATTATTGACCATGGAAAAATGAATTAATTATTAGGTTTTGGCAGATTTACGCTCTAGATAAAAATTGGCTTTCTCATTTCAAACTTTGATTGGAAAACAAGTTTAGTGATTTCGTGCAAATCTTAGAATCGTTATTATTGGAATACAACAAAATGACCAAAATAAAGTTAGACATTTTAAGGTAACTGTTTTTAATTTCCTGCCTAGTTAAAAAGTTACATTTTTAAAAAAAGTAATAGTTGGCTTTCATTTAAAAGAACAAATTTGTCTTTATAACGATACAGGACTATTGTATTATTGAGAGTGGCAAATCAGAATGTACAACAAAAATTTTTATCCGGTTAGGTTAATTACTCAGTTTATAATAGTTTCACCTGAAAGTAGGGCCTCAAATAGAACAAGTAACAAAGAAACTGGAATTATCTATTTTAAATTCCGACTAGAAATAATTCTTTTAAAAATTAATCTATCTCGCAAATATTGTAAGGTCGCGGTCATTGTTACTACCATCTAAATTGAATTAGTTGTATCACAGATGTTGTTTTCGTCTTTTTTGTCGAAGTTGCGGATTTTAAACACGGCTTGTATGACCAATAAGAAAGTTTCTGTAGATGAAATGTATCTTCGCCTTGATTCATAATATGTTTACAATCTTTCAAACCTCTAGCCTTTCAAAGCAATTTGGAAAGTTTCTTATTGGAAATTTTAGAGTAATTACTCGCTAATAAACATTTGGGCGGATACGCCAATGCAATAAATATTTGTATTAATTTTCTTTTGCAAATTCATTTTAGTATTTAAATATTGTTTAAATTTAATTTTAAACTGTCAGTGTCAAACAAACAATTATTTATTAATGTTTCCATGACAACCATGGCCAACTAATATAAATTTTAAAATCGAGGTGTATTTTAAAAATCGAAACTGTGGTTACCTAGACTTTCTCGTATACCAACGCAATTATAGTACAGTGAAATAAAAATAGGTGTCTGTTAAAACACTTTTAACTAAGGGAAAAAGAAAATCAAGACGTCTGTGCTCAATCGCATAAGTGATCGTTCAAACCAATAGAATATTTCACAAGATCTGTTTGCGTGACACAAATCGGTTAAGGTAAAGTACCACTTTCGGTACACTAATTTTGTTCAAACATCATATTTAAGGGTGTCACCTAATATAACTTACCCGTGCCAAATTCGAAAAAGATACGTTCATATTTTAGAGTAGTTTATTTGAAGTGTGACCCAAAACTATTAAGGTAAAGTGCCACTTACGATACACATATTTTGATGAAACGTTATATTCCGATGTATCGCCTAATATAACTTATCTCTGCCAAATTTGAAACAGATACGTTGATATTTTGGAGTAGTTTATTTGAAGCGTGACACAAATGTGTTAAGGTAAAGTGCCACTTCCGGTCCCCGGATCTATCCTAAAATTTGATAGAGATCTAAGAATTTCAAACAAGGCATCCATGCCGAATTTCAAATGCCTAGCTCAAAGCTCACGAGCGCTAATCGTGTTTACATACAAACACACACACAGACATATATACACACACAGACATTTTTCCAAAAATGATTTCTTCGGACTCGGGGACCTCGAAAACGTCCAGAACCATCAAAATCTCGAGGTCGATTTTTTTCACGATTACAATACCTTCTCCGTATACTACGTATACGAGAAAGTAAAAATAGATTTTAAAAGCTAAAATAACTCAATAACTATGAAAGATAGGTATAGGACATGTTTTATAAAAAAGTAATCTTATTACTTAATCAACATTTTTCCGCAAAAAAACGTGATTCCATTTAAAAAAATTGAGATTTTGTGTTTTGAAGATTATGATTTTGTGAATAGTTTTGGCAACACCCTGTATAATATTTTCAAATTTTTATAGGAACACAAAGTAAGTGTGCCTATGCACTAGTAGCCTACAAAATATTTTCCTTTAAGGATATCAAATAAAAAAAGTATACCCTTTGTAAACGACACGTGAAAATCGCGATTTTTTAAAAAAACATTAAATATCTCAAAAACTATTAATTTTAGGTGATAATAGACCTTAATAAAACCGATTCAGAATTTATAAAAAATCAGAAAATGTAATAAAATATAGGGTGTTCTGTTTAAAAAATGAAGTTGCATGCTCTCCAGTTCATATGAGACACCCTGTATAAACGAAAATATTTTCTTTAAATGTGGATTTGATTACTGAAAAACTTTTGTATTTAAACTTTTTTCTATCCCTATTGTGTAAGGAGATATCCTCGTTACCAAACGCAATTCTTGCAGCTTGATCTCCTGGATGCAGTGTTGGTCCTAATGATAAGTGATATGAGTGAAATTTCTGTTTCTTCAAAACTCTCATGATTGTGGTTTGCGACACACTAACTTAAGCTGAAATTTGTCGGGTCGAAGTATAAGGATTCTGATTAACGTAGTCCAATACATTTATTTGGATATTCTCATTAATGATGTTTTCATTCCTCTTTGGTTTCGAAAAGGTACCAAACTGCCTCAGATTTCTGTATAAATTGTTGAACGTCGGTAGAGATGGTTGACGCCGATTTTCATAAAATTGTTGGTACCGTTCGGCAACAAGAACACTATTTTTATTACACACTATAAAACATTCTAACATATTAAGTTTGTCGCGATTAGAAAACATCTTTAATTTAATTTACGAAGTTCAAAACTGCCAAATTTCAACTAAAACAATGAACACCAATACTTTATTTCTTTTTTCATGGCACTCTTAATAATACGAAAATTCCTGTATAGCGTTTATTCATCAAAGTAAATGTAGCAAACCTTATCTCGTTATAAAGAGAAAAATTTGTTCTTTTTAAAAATGTCAAAGCCAAAAGTTACTTCTGCTTAAAAAATATAAGTTTGTTCAAGCGAGTAGGAAATTAGTATGTACATGTTACGCATTAAAATGTTTATTCGTGTCATTTTGTTGTATTCCTAATAATAACGATTCTACAACATTTAAAAGAAAAATCACTAAACCTGTTCTTACTCGTCAAAGTTTGAAATGAAACAAAACTGTATTTATTGCCAAAATCCATAATAATTAATTCATTTTTTCCATGGCCAACTGTAAAGCAATAACAAAATCGTTATAACTTTGTTATTTTTAAAATAAATACATCATTTCTGATATCGTTACAAAGCTTAAAAAATGCGGATCTGAGAAGGACAGCCTACTATACCCTTCATTTAAAAAAAACAAAAGTTTATATCATACCTTTGGAATAACAAGAGATAGAACAAAAGTGGCGACGCCAGTAGATAAAGCATAAAAAAACTACCATTTTTTGCTATGCATTTTTTTTCTCAAATCAATAATAACAGAGTTATATAGAATTCAAAATTTATTTTTTTTTAATATCTAGTAAGCCATGAGCATTTTCCAACAACTGAAAGTGTCGTTTATTTAGGTTCATAAAATGCAACTCTTTCCCAATTTAACGGAATCTCTATATGTCGTAGTTTCCGAGATGCCAATGCTTAAAATGAAAAAAAACACACCCTGTGTGTATATACAGGGTGTCCGCGGAGTGCGACAACGGAGGATATCTCCTTACACAATAGGGATAGAAAAAAAGTTTAAATACAAAAGTTTTTCAGTAATCAAATCCACATTTAAAGAAAATATTTTCGTTTATACAGGGTATCTCATATGAACTGGAGAACATGCAACTTCATTTTTTTAATGTATTTTATTACATTTTCTCATTTTTATATAAATTCTGAATTGGTTTTATTAAGGTCTACTATCATCTAAAATTAATAGTTTTTGAGATATTTAATGTTTTTTAAAAAAATCGCGATTTTCAGGTGTTGTTGACAAAGGGTTTTTTTTGATATCCTTAAAGGAAAATATTTTGCAACTTACTAGTGTATAACACACTTACCTTGTGTTTCTGTAAAAATTTGAAAATATTATACAAGGTGTTGCCAAAACTATTCACAAAATCATAATCTTCAAAACACAAAATCCAAAAAAAAACTTGATTTTTTACAAATCCCCACAAAAAAATCAAGTTTTGTAAGATCCGGGGATCTAGATGGACAAGAAATTGGCTTTCTCCTGCCAATTCATTTATTTGGAAATTGCAAATTTAGATGATTGTGCACAATACCACTAAATTGGCCATTCAATTGAATCCACAGTTGCCGTAAAACTTGAAGCAGTAAATTTTCAAGGTAAACTGGTAAGTCGTTTTTCAAAAAATTTAAAAAGGTTTCACCATTAACTGTTTGATCAAAAAAATAGGGTCCCAAAATCCTTATTCCAATAATACCGGGCCATACGTTAAGTGTCCATCTATGTTGATGATTTAATGGCATCACATATCTTGGATTTGTATCACTATAATAATGGAAATTATGACGATTTACAAATTCATTTTTGTGGAAGGTAGTTTCGTCAGTAAACAATACGTAATCAAAGAAGTCCTGTTTTTCCTCTATTTTATTTAATGCCAAAAGACAGAAATTTCTCCTATTTATAAAATCCTGATCCGTTAATTCTTGTACTACTTGGATGTGGTATGGATGAAACTTTTGCTTGCGAATTATTTTATTTATCGCTGATTTTCCGATATTGTTGTTCAGTACGATTTGCCTGCAAGAAGCTTGCGGATTTTCCACGACGGCTTGCATGACGACATGTAACTGAGTTTCCTCGTTTGATGAAATGGTTGATCGTTCGCCATTTGATTCATAATTGATGTTTCCATTCCTTTCAATCCTCTCCTTGAGCCTTTCAAATGCCAAGCGATTTGGATGTTTTTCTATATTTGGAAATTTTTGAGAGTAAATTTTACTCGCTAATAAACAATTTGCGTCGGATACGCCAATGCAATAAATAATTTGTATTAATTTTTCTTTTGAAAAATTCATTTTAGTATTTAAATATTGTTTAAATTTAATTTTTAAACTGTCAGTGTCAAACAAACAATTATTTATTAATGTTTCCATGACAACCATGGCCAACTAATATAAATTTTTAAAATCGAGGTGTATTTTAAAAAATCGAAACTGTGGTTACCTAGACTTTCTCGTATACCAACGCAATTATAGTACAGTGAAATAAAAATAGGTGTCTGTTAAAACACTTTTAACTAAGGGAAAATGAAAATCAAGACGTCTGTGCTCAATCGCATAAGTGATCGTTCAAACCAATAGAATATTTCACAAGATCTGTTTGCGTGACACAAATCGGTTAAGGTAAAGTACCACTTTCGGTACACTAATTTTGTTGAAACATCATATTTAAGGGTGTCACCTAATATAACTTACCCGTGCCAAATTCGAAAAAGATACGTTCATATTTTAGAGTAGTTTATTTGAAGTGTGACCCAAAACTATTAAGGTAAAGTGCCACTTCCGATACACATATTTTGATGAAACGTTATATTCCGATGTATCGTCTAATATAACTTATCTCTGCCAAATTTGAAACAGATACGTTGATATTTTGGAGTAGTTTATTTGAAGCGTGACACAAATGTGTTAAGGTAAAGTGCCACTTCCGGTCCCCGGATCTATCCTAAAATTTGATAGAGATCTACGAATTTCAAATAAGGCATCCATGCCGAATTTCAAATGCCTAGCTCAAAGCGCACGAGCGCTAATTGTGTTTACATACAGACACACACACAGACATTTTTCCAAAATGATTTCTTCGGACCCGGGGACCTCGAAAACGTCCAGAACCATCAAAATCTCGAGGTCGATTTTTTTCACGATTACAATACCTTCTCCGTATACTACGTATACGAGAAAGTAAAAATAGATTTTAAAAGCTAAAATAACTCAATAACTATGAAAGATAGGTATAGGACATGTTTTATAAAAAGTAATCTTATTACTTAATCAACATTTTTCCGCAAAAAACGTGATTCCATTTAAAAATTGAGATTTTGTGTTTTGAAGATTATGATTTTGTGAATAGTTTTGGCACACCCTGTATAATATTTTCAAATTTTATAGGAACACAAAGTAAGTGTGCCTATGCACTAGTAGCCTACAAAATATTTTCTTTAAGGATATCAAATAAAAAAGTATACCCTTTGTAAACGACACGTGAAAATCGCGATTTTTAAAAAACATTAAATATCTCAAAACTATTAATTTTAGGTGATAATAGACCTTAATAAAACCGATTCAGAATTTATAAAAAATCAGAAAATGTAATAAAATATAGGGTGTTCTGTTTAAAAATGAAGTTGCATGCTCTCCAGTTCATATGAGACACCCTGTATAAACGAAAATATTTTCTTTAAATGTGGATTTGATTACTGAAAAACTTTTGTATTTAAACTTTTTCTATCCCTATTATGTAAGGAGATATCCTCCTTTGCGCACTCGGACACTTGTGTAATATATATATATATATATATATATATATGCATCATAATACAAGTATTAAGTACTAAGAGCTAGAGCATAAGAAATGTCTCTAACTTTCAAAACCTAATTTTGAGCTATTTTCTCAAAAATTAATACAAACATTATATTGCACTATGCTTAATCGTCATTAATCGTCAATTAGTATTATCAATTAGTATCTACTTTTCACGGTGAATCGAAATGTGAAAAAATATACAGGGTGTCGCATTCGAAAAGTTTCAAAAAATTACATTTCGCGTAAGTTAATCATTCTGTATAGTTTTACATGTTTTTGAAGAATTTCCCAGTTTGTTTGTTAGTAGACTATTATTAATAGTCGGTGGTATAAACAATTTACAAAATCGTAGTGACAACTCTCGCATCGTGGTTCCAAAGTTAACTCTATGTTGGTACTAATGTGACGATATCTGCAGAACGGTTAGTGATACAGATACAAATTTCTATACTTTTATTGTAAATGTAACAGTGAATCAAAAAATGCAAAGTGTTCCATTAAAAAACACAGGTTTGGGTTGGCATATTTTTGTCAATCACCCTGTATGTACCTAAATATTTTTAGAATGTAGATCGAATGATCGCGTATTACCACACCAAAATTCTCTAATAGTTAAGCAGCAATCCTCCGTCCACTCAGTAGACACCACTCTGTATATATATATATATATATATATATATATATATATATATATATATATATATATATATATATATATAAACTAAAACCATACACCACCTTCTAAACACTTTATACGTAAAACATGAAGAAAAAATCATAACTACGTGACACATTTTAACAAGTAAGACATGGTCTTGCGGTTTGAAATTTGCATATTTAATCTTACAATTTGAAATTGGTTTTTCAGCTAAAAATAGATATAGATTATAAGTAAACTTATTTGAAAATCCTTAAGGCTACTGAAAATTCTCATTTTAAAATAGTCAGACATAGTACTAATACACAAAATTAAAATAGAAATTCAATTTTCAAGAAAAAAAGTATATTAATTACTTCCACTCTTTATTTTTAATTAACTTATGGTGGAGTAAAATTTTGTGGCCGAAGCAATTGAGCGAGAATAATCTGTATTAAAATTTGAAAACAACAAAAACATAAAAATATGAATGCAGGTCAACTAAACAGACCGATACTACATAAATGAATAAATAACAGCAACGCCTTGTGCTTCTAATGGGTAAACGTTGTTCAAATATACGAGGTGTTTTAAATAAATAATGCCTAAATGTATGCCCACACGTGTGTAATCACGCAATAAAAAATGACACCAAAAATACAAAAATAAAAATAAAAGCTTAAGATTCACTGTGTGATTACTTTTGGAGAAAGACAGACCGCATTTCCTGTTAAAATAACTGAGTTCAAATTAAAATAAGTGATATATTAGAGTTGTGTTTGTATATCCTGCTTTAAAATTTGCATTCAATTTCAAGGCATGAACGATGCCCTACATACATTTAATTATAATAAAAATGAGTTATTATCCTGCTGATAATGACTAATGATGATAACTAAAATAAGTAGACAAATAATTTTAGTTAAATGAAAATGTTTTTACCAGAATAAAATACGATATATTGCCATTTATGGTCTATTAGTGCTCATTCATCAAATAAAGTATGTTTACGATTTACAAAAAATTTCCATCGTTAGTTTCGCTTAACATAAGCTTTATTTTTATTTTAGTAACATAATTAATGAAGTTTTTTTTTTAATATTTCATGTTCATAAGAAGATCGAGATGTGCATTAAACAGCAAACTTTTAAATGGCATAAATATCTTAATTCACGTTGACTTTGCATGCTACAAAAATATTTATATTAATTACAGGGTGTGGCGCGAAGAGTTTTGATTAAAAGTAATGGCGGATAATTGGTATAGGACATTGTGCACAAATTTTATCTAGAATTTCATGTAGAATTCGAAAATAAAATAAAAAATATTAGGTTCCATTTAAAATAACAAAGTTGACGTCTACTTCCGGTATAACCGAAAGTGCCACATTCAGGACAATATTATATTTGAACTCAGCGTCATCCAAAACCTACAGCTTCGTAATTTCAGATTTTTAACATAACCGTATCCGTCATTACTTTTAATCAAAACTCATCGCGCCACACCCTGTATATAAAAAAATGACTGGCTAATTTCCTTGGTCACGCCATAACTTGTGAACGACTTTACTGATTTATTTTATAATACTTTGTAGAAGGTTCTTACGGAAAGAACAATATTAAGAAAATTGCGTAGAAAATTGGAAAACCGTTCACGCGCCGCAAATGCCATTTAACAGCTGCATCGGTCGGGTGTGTTCTTAGTGAAGTGTAGGTATCCGCTAAGAAAGGGTTTTTCGAAATTCCACCCCTAAGAGGGTGAAATGGGGATTGAATTTTTTAAACTTTGATTCTATGGGTCGATTGACTCGAAAATTGGTAGACACACTCTTCAATTAAAATTATGAGACACGTGTATCACAAAATTTTAATATCCCCCCCCCCGTTCAGAGATAACAGCGACGCACGACGGGTACGGCCTTAAATTTCTCATGACATTTTGCTTATCATTTGGAAAAAAGGTTTATATTGACAACATTAATTTTAATTAACTATAGTCCAATTTCATAAGTCCGCCGAGTAATAATCTATTGACGGAGGAATTCCAGTGACGTACCATTTCCAACGTATTCCTAGAATTTTGATTAAGTATTTTTAATGGATGATGACAGTTTTTGGGATACACTAAAATATTTAAACCTTCATTAATTAATACTCTCTTGAACCGTTCCGAATTGTCAATGTTATTACTACCTTAATTAATTTTTGCACACCCATTCTACAAATTGATTGTAAATATTCAAATTGATTCCAAAAATAGCAGTAATTTTGATGTAAGTGTCGCAGAATTAAGGACAGTACGAATAACATTACGGTCCGAACTATAAGCGGTAAAAAGTATGAAGTGAACCTAATACATTTAACGTAATAATTATTATCTTTACAGATTGACTGCCCTTCCGGTAGAGTAGAAAATGTTGTGGATTTGTGCGCAAAATATGCAGAGGTTTCCAAAAGTTGTTACGGGCATGACATTTACTAGCTTTTCACATAGCTTTGAGAAGGGTCGTGGTTCTACACTCAATCTACAAAAACCGCACTCGTTAGAACTCAACAAAGTCACAATCAGTAATAAAATGTGACAAAGGCGCCACTTGACTTTCAATTTTTAAATTCACGTCATAAACTAGATGATCTCAACATCAGCATTAATGAGATTACAGTCAAATTACTCATATTAATGGAATGTGAGCCTGCAATATCGCAAGGATTCGCACATACCAAAACCACTTGATTAATGTTAAATTATCATGTATAAGTTTTGTTATGAACGAATAAGTTCAAAAGTAAATATGTAAATAAAAAATTGTTATTAGAAAATTAAAGGTTATCTTCATACACGTGCGATCACGGGTTAACTCGGGCTTATAAGTAACAAGCTCGTAAATAAAAAAACTTACATACTACTGTTAGATGATCGAATCTGTTGTGATAAACCCAAAAAGATGGACGTGTACAAAGAGATTCATCACAATCCGGGCAGTAATACCTCGATTCGCGCCGTATCCCCTCCGCTGCAGTTGAGAATTTTCTACGTCAGCCCCCTGAAGTCCCACTACTTAAATTATAGCCAATCTCTGATCTTTCGCCATTAATAGACGGTTCTCGCCCTCGGTGGACTATGTAACCACAAGACGCGGTACCGAGAGTTGAAGCTTTATTCAATTTCTAACTCTGAAACACCCTGGCCAGCTGTCGCCCAAATTAGTCTTAACCTGCGCGTAAGCTTTGACACCTACATACATACCCGTAGAGAAAGTAACGGCTGGAGCTTAATTACACTAAAATACACTACCGGGCGGAAAGGCTATTTACGTAAATTCTGCCGGGTCTGCAGTGTCCACTAGTTAAGGCAACGGAACTGACTGCCAAGTCTACTGACCGAAGCTAGCTAGAAATTTACACACAAAACACTTACTCGCTGCCCCAGATACCTTTCTAAGTGCAGTGTTGTTGGAAGGAAGCGACCAACTATAGACCATGTTACAGACCAAATACTATTAGAGCATCAGCCCGCAAAGGCAATGTGCGCGCACGGCATAGCTCAGTGGTGTGGGCGAGGTTCTTACTTAATGCTGCAAAAGGGAACTCGTCACGACTCCATAACGTCAAAGTCGGGAAAAAATGTGAAAAGGCGCCACCTGTTAGACATTTATAGCGGGAAAACGTCATGAACTAGATCTTAATAATGGACTAACAAGAAACCATAATGTTTCCTCAGAATGAAATACTATCCTCCCTGAAAATTCTACTCCAAAAATATTTATGTAGAGTTCATCTAAACTTTTATACATAAATCCGAAAAATTGCGATAATAAAACTAAAACTCATTAAATATTTCGATATACTTCAACGTATAAGGGAACAAATAACTAGGGAACAAGGGTACGCCTCTACATTAAGGAAAACCGATTGTGTTAAGAAAAAGCTCTTATGTGAATGAATTTCGTATCGTTGCAAAAGCGTGGTGGATGACGTCACGACGTTATGCATAAAATGGCGTACATGGTAGTGCAATGTTATCTTCCACAATTATAAATGGAGATACCTTTGTTTTTCATCAATAACGCATGCTGTGTACATATATCTATTTTCGTCGCCTAATGATAGCTTTCGTTGTTCGACGCCTGCGTTTGTTGTTTGATATACATTTCCTGAAAATTATCTTACCTTAATCGTACGTTTATGATACCACGAAAATCACGTTACCTTTATATATTGTCTACATTTTGTTTATTTTACATTGAAGACGAATGGAAATTACCTTATCTACTTTACCGTATGTTTATCTTATGAATGGGAAATGGAATTCTCATACTGCAATTCGTTTTAAGACGAAGCTAATATATTTATTTTGAGTGCAAGAAAAGTAAGTAATACGTATCCTTTTAATGCAAAATACGTTTGGATAAATAACAAATCAGTATAGTGTTGTTTTGATACGATTATAATGAAAACGAAACAGCTGACTGGCTAACGTATCTAAGATAAAAACATTTGAGTTCATAACCTATAGTATCTGTAATAATTGTTGACATAGGTCAAGTATACGTTTTAGTATTAAATACAGTGTTGATCATATTCCACTTTGAATTTTAAGTAGAGATGGATTATATGATTATGTAGGTTGTGTTAAGTAATTATTTAAAATAGTAAACCTTTACGAGAAATACCGTTTTAGTTATTTGATGCTGAAATTAATCATTTTGGTTTCTTAAATATACATATAAATACAGCTGTGTAGTGTTATTCAGATTACCTGTGGTATTAATGTATAACTTTCTCCATTTTTGTTGTATTTTAATTATTACACCTATAAAATTGAGTGGCGTCCAACAAGAAAAAACAAACAAATGTTTTACAGATTATACCAGTTGGATATATCTCTACCTCCCTCACACCTGAAAATAAATGAATTGTGAACCTACAGTAAGTTTCGTATGTACCTTGCTGAGCTAGACCGCGGTGCAATTTACCTTTTTAAGTATCCAAATCACACACCCCTAACGTTTTATTTGTTATAAGCGTTAACGGTTTTAAATCTGCAAAACCTGGACGTGCTGTAATTTAGAACTCACAAAAAAAACGCAAAATTCTTAAAATAACATGTAAAGATAAAATATAAATGAATATAATTATGCCGGATTAAGACACTGATCGCATAGTACAAGGAAAATGCAAGGGCATTCGCCAAAAAGAACAAACACGAAAATACCGATTTCTGCAACAAAAGGTAATGGAATTTGTTACGTTTCAACATAAAAAGAACCATAAAGATCAACACAAATAAATCAAATTCCGCTAGTTTTTGTACAGCAACAGCAATTAATATAACTCCAAAAAACATCATAAAAGAATGAAAGGTATACAAATTTGAACTACACATCAATACCTCTGTACATTACAAATATACAAAATCTACAAATTATTTTCCCCAAGCGCGCAAAAACATGCCCAAATGAAGAAATTGAGTTTCAAGTTGTGGCATCTCTTATAGAAAATCTGAAAATTAGTACCAGAAAGCTAAGTACACACCTAGAGCTAAATAGAAATACAATTCGCAGCTTTACTATAAAAAAAATCCTTATCATATCGAGCAACATCAAGCTTTAAGTGAAACAGATTTTTAAAATCGTGAATCTTTCTGCAATGGGTAACTACTAAAGTCAATGAAGAACCCAATTCTTTTCACAATAACGGCAATATTAATACACATACTATCATCACTATTCAGATACTAATCCACACATCTTAAGAGTTGTTGATCACCAGCATCGATGGTCAGTTAATCTGTGGGGTGGTATAATCCATTTGGGTTGGTTCTTTTTTCTTTGATAGGAGTCTTACTGGAGCCAAGAAAGATATTTACAGTTTTTGGAAAGTCATTTACCCGAGCTTTTGGAAAATGTCGAGGTAGATAATATTCGTACGATGTGGTTCCGACTGGATGGCGCGCCTCCACACTAGTTAGGAAATATCTCAATAGAAATTAACCGATGACGTGGATAGGACGATGCGGTGTACAAAACTGGCCAGCCAGATCACCGGATCTTACGCCCCTTGATTTCTTCCTTTGGGGCTATGTTAAAGAAAAAGTTTACTAACATCCTATCCTCCCACCACAAGCGAAGATATGAAAAATAGAATTACAGCTGCGTTTCAATCGATTTCGCCTATTATGTTGTTGCGAGTTAATCTTTCGTGTACCGAGCGAATTGCAAAGTGTTTAGCTAGGCGTGGTCAGCGTTTTGAACATTTAATTTGAATTTATAGTTTTATTCGTTTACGTTTATTTGTTCAACTTATTTTTAGGTGTAGAGAATTATTTTATTGTTTAGTTATTAATTAAGTTTTCCTATCAGTTAAGAATTTATTTGCCATTCGTATTTTCTTATTTGCTCTGGATTTTGTTTTATTTGTTCTTCTGTATGTCAATATTTTCAAATAAAGCGTCAATATCTCAAGAAGGGTCTTATGGGTATGAAACCTATTATCAATTACTATCTACTTTTCACGGGGAATCGAAATGTGGAAAAATATACAAGGTGTTGCATTTGAAAAAATTATATTTCGCGTAAGTTAATCATTACATGTTTTCGAAAAATTTTCCAGTTTGTTTGTTAGTAGACTATTATTAATAGTCGGTGGTAAAAACAGATTTACAAAATCGTGGTGACAACCCTCGCATCGTGGTTCCAAAGTTAACTCTATTTTGGTACTAAAGTGACGATATCTGCAGAACGGTTAGTGGTACAGATACAAATTTCTATACTTTTATTCTAAATGTAACTGCGAAGCAAAGAATGCAAAAATATACAGAGTGGTCCATTTAAAAAACACAGGTTTGGTTTGGCATATTTTTGTCAATCACTCTGTATAAACCTAAATATTTTTAAAATGTAGGTACAATGATCGTGTATTACCACACCAAAATTGGTTTTGATATCTCAAATATCCTCTGTCAACGTAGTAGACAACCACCCTGTATGTACATATATATATATATATATATATATATATATATATATATATATACCGGGTGTATATCAAATAGGAGCCACCCCTGCAACTTTTGAACGTGTCGTTAGATTTTGTTCAAGTTTTGATGGGTTATATTAGAGGCAGTTTAGGATTTTTTTTACATAAAAAACAATATGATCGACTTCCGGTTTCAACGGAAATTATACAAAAGCTGAAAATTTAAATAGAACAACCTGTATATTTTTACATCTTTGGATTGTACGGCTTCAAATACATACAGTCCATGTGCCAAATGTCACCTCAACCGCCATTTTACTTTGACAGAGTCGGCTTCAGAAGCATGTGTTAATAAAAATTACTGCTTTATTCAGGAACTAATGAAATTACTATGCATATCGTTTTATTAGCACTTGAAAGATCTGTTTAATATACAGGGTGGCCCATATATGTTTCTATTGGGAACAGTGGGTTTTAGTTAAAAAACCGTAATTTTTAAATTTGATCGTTACCGAACTTCACAAAAATTAATTATTAGGAAAAATAATATTTTGAGGTTAATTACACGTCAATTACTTATAATTTAGATTACGCCATAATGATCTGAAATTAAAAAAATATTTAAAAAATTAAATTAAAATGGCGCCTGAGTTGATATTTGACAGATGAACTGTATGTATTTAAAATCCTAGAACCAAAATATGTAAACATATACAGGGTGTTCCATTTAAATCTTCAGCTTTTGCGCCATTTCCGGTGAAACCGGAAGTTGGCCATATTGTTTTTTATGTAAAAAATCCCAAACTGGCACTAATATAACCCACCAAAATTTGAACAAAACCTAACGATCCGTTCAAAAATTGCATTTGATTTACACCCGGTATATGTATATTAGGTAACAATTCGAATTTTCATTATGTAACCGTATTACGTAATGGTAAGTATACACGTATATTAGAGGGTTCCGTCACATATATAGGAGTAGAAAAAACTATGTTATGGTATCAAAGTTGGACAAAATCGTATAAAATGTTTTAAATTTGTAACTTCAGAGCTCAAATTAAATTTCTACCAATGTACGAGTTCAGTTAAATCGAGTGATTTTGGTCTAAGAAACGCACACTGTACAATGTGTTATAAATACAAATATTTAGTTCAGTCTGCTCTACATGAACAGAACCAATTTGTAAACTACTTAGTTATTACAAATTTAAAAATCTAAATGCTCGTACCTTCTATGAAGGTTGGACCTGTTAAGGACAAGTTCTATTAATTACGAATTAAGTTATTGTGCTTCCGTCTGGCAATACTGACCTCAAAATCGTCCAGAAGTTCACAATTTCTGGCCTAGGAAAACGTTGTAATTGTTAGTTTGGTCCCACTGAGTGTTCATACATGAACATATGGTGACAGTTGCCACACATTTTTACACGTTTGATGTCCAGTGTTGTCAACACAACTCAAAATATGACGGCGTCGTCAAACAAATTTTTAATGAATTAATAATGTCAGAATAAAATTTTGTGTATCACTAGTCCAGAAGCAATAGTTTTGCGAGTATTCACAGTTGCGGTCTGGGGCGTAGTAAAAATGATCTATTATCATTTAAATTTATTGAATAATCTTATTTACGAACAGAAACACCACCGACTTGAGAAAAAATTAAAATTTTAATAACTGCGCTAATTACGAATATTGGTGGAGATAATATACGAAAAGCCGTAACAAAAAACAAAATCATTTTCTGAGATAATTAAAAACAAATGGAAATTAAAACTCTCAAGCATTGCGTTTGTATTTACCCTGTACAACTTTTCTCCATTTAAACCAATCTCGAGATACCCACTTTGCTTATGGTTATCTGCATACGGGTATATTACGTCAAACCTGATTAGTTAAATGAGTTCAGCACTTAAACCGGGAAGTGAAGTAATCAATTAACATGTAATTAGTCTTATAAATGTTGGTATCCAGAATTTAGGTTAAACTTGCGAAAGTGATGTCGATAAACTGAAAGTTATGAAAAAAATCTTTGTAATATCCTATTCTTACATATAATTGCTAAAAGTGATATTTGGGGTTTGAATAGATTACTTTTGTAAAAAAAAAGAAAATATAAAAACAGAAGTTTTCACATGTGATTGCAGTCTGAAGTGCACGTAGTGCACGAGGTCTGCATTGCAAGAGTGTATGTGAAAACTGTCAACTTCAGAGTTGACGTTATTTTTGGCACGGATAAATCCTATAACGAATTGAACTACCATTTAGATTCGATGTTTCTTTTTATTCATAATCAAGGAAGTTGTGTATTTGAATATTCATTTAAGTTTGTAAGTGCTAAATATTTTCCTCTTAACAAATCAGTAACGTCATTTGGTGTCATATATTGTACGTATCCTTTCTGAAATTCGCTAAACTTATGCTAAACTATTAGGTAAACACAATCTAAACATAAAGGGTGATAATGGAGTTCTAAAATAATTTTATACAGGTTGGTCCGTAATGAATGAGTCATAGAGCAACTAGATTCTAGACTCGAAGATAATACGATTCCGCCAAATATACCTTAGTAAAATGTTGCTCTTTTAATAGAAAATTGGTTGTTAAATATTGATTTTAAGTTTAACATATATTACATAATTTGTACTCGGAATAAGGAGTTCTGGATGGTGAGAAACCTGAATCTAAACTTAGGTTTCAGGTTGGTTGTAGAGGGCGCTAGCTACAAATTGTTTACCAAAACTTTTTTATGCACAACTCTATTACGATTTTAAATTAATAATCAGAGAAACTAATTATTTTTAAGGAACAACAGTATACTTGTTTAATATCGATAAATCACGCCGATGTCGGGATAATCGCACTTTAATCCAACGCACGTGAACTTTCTGACTATTTCCAATATTATTTACTTACTAACCCAATTAGGCTTGAACTTAACAAATAGACGCTAACGCGAATAAATGAAACGGGGTATAACATGTTACGGTAGAAAATGGCAGTAGAACAGGGTAATAGGTAAAACAAGGGGTGCCGGACCTCAGTGGTTGGGGTGGGTACATTATTAACCATTTTAGCGTAATTCAAGATAGCTTGTCCTACATAAATCACGATAAGAATCGTCATAACCGAATGGGCGCCAGGGTATTTAAATTTAACAAAATAGGAGCTGTAATGCCTTATTACGAAGGTTTTCAGATCCAGGGATATGCAGTGATGCGCTAATACCTGAAAGGCTTCATAATAGTATTTGCACGTATTTGCTAAATAATTACGTGCGACAAAGACAGCTACAGATCTGACAATGGTCTCATATATTGTATAGTTACGTTACGCTACTTATTAAACCTATCCTTAAATGAAATTAGAATAACCAAATTAAAATAATTAAACTGCTTAATAAAAACTTCTCTCTCAAGTTGTTATGTTACTGTCTAAATAGGATCTTGCAAAATATTCGCGCTTCGCTATGAAATTATATAATTCAACAATCTTCGCAAAAAGGAATTTCTTTGTACTTTTTTAATAAAATAAGTAAAATCAATCAATATTTGAATATCACCAATATCTCATCCTTCTAAATTTCGTACTAATGTAAATTGTACGCCAGGTAAAGAAATGGGGTCACAGTTTGGTACACATCAAATTAAAATGCTTCCAGTTCATTAACCAACGCATGTATTTTAAATAAATAAACACACATGTTCGCTGTGTTAACACAGAGCTACTAAAAAAAAAGACACAGTATTGTTATACATTTCGTAGGATTCTATCATGAAAGGCGGGATGCTTTTGCAAGATCCTTAACCCCTAAGTAATCTAAAGCAAGTTAATTGTAATTATATCCAAAACGAAGGTTTAGAACGTCGACAAATTTAGTAACTTCAAATACAGCAGAAACAGGTTCAAACAATCAATGTACAAGATAACTCCATCAAACCGTTCTATAAGATGGAACTGTTGGTTTTTGTTTTCGAGATAGCGTCATCAACTTCATTTTTTTAAATACTGACCTGAATTTTTTATTTCATTTTTTTTATCATTGGGAGTCGTACATAAACTTTATTAATTTTAATTCGAAAATCGCAGATTTTGTATTTAATGTTTTTACCAAAAAGTTTGACACGGCCCTGGCAATAATTGTTACTATTACGTCGATGTTCTTTTTTACCTTTTTCTACTCCTATATATCTAACACACGAATAACAAATATATATATATATATATATATATATATATATATATATATATATATATATATATATACTGTTCAGCAAAATGGGACAGTGCAATATCTCGAGAGCGGATGAAGATGTTTAAATTATGAAAATATTTTTGTAAATATCTTCCAAGGGCGCACATTTGTAGGCACAAAGATTTGAATTAACGCCCATCACCGCCAGGTGGTGCTATCTCACTTCAATTTTTTAAATGCAATGCCCTATTTTTTATTTCATTTTTGGATTATATGGCATATTTGTGATTACTTTTATTAAGACTCCTACCAACCTATCTTTTGTAGTTTCTGAGAAAAAAAATAATTTTTGGAATTTTAGCACAAAAACGTAAATACAGGAAGTGCTCATAACATTTGAGTGATACAAACAAAATAGCAAATTTTATACAAAATGAAAGATAAAAGATTGTTCTTCCACAAAAATAATGAAGATAACGCCGAAATAATGCGATACGCTGTACACTAAATTGTAAGGGGGACCTACTTATCACAGTTCTCAGAAACTACAAAAGATAGGTTGGTAGGAGTCTTAATAAAAGTAATCACAAATATGCCATAGAATCCAAAAATGAAATAAAAAATAGGGCATTGCATTTAAAAAATTGAAGTGAGATAGCGCCACCTGGCGGTGATGGGCGTTAATCCAAATCTTTGTGCCAACAAATGTGCGCCCTTGGAAGATATTTACAAAAATATTTTCATAATTTAAAAATCTTCATCCGCTCTCGAGATATTGCACTGTCCCATTCCTCGCTGAACACGCTGTATATATATATATATATATATATATATATATATATATTTGTATGTCGAAAATATTAACATTTTGTAAAATGGATAACACTTTTCTAATGTGGTTTTGAAGTTATTCAGTATATATACAGTGCGTTCGTAAAATAGCGGATAAATTCAATTAAAATTCGAATAGGAATTTAGGAAGAAAACGTTCAAACCCGTCGGTTTCAATTTTCAATTTAGAATTTTTTTACGTAAAAGGCTACATCTTTTTACGTCCGAGAAGGTAACTATGGACGATGGTTACATAAGGAAATATTTAATAAAAATATCGTAAACATTAAAATGAAAAAATTTCATTGTCAATGTAAGAGAACGTTAATTTGTACATTTTGTTAAAATTATTTTAATTATTTGCACGTTAGCAACTTGTGTTTAGTTTTTTGATAGGCGACATCACTGTTATCGTGAGATTATCTAGTAACCCGTTATTTTATGAGGAAATTAAGCGAACGTGAAAGAAATGAAATCCTGTACATGCTTGGTTTCGGAGATAGGTCGCGCACTCAATCAGAAGTGATTTCGTTGTTTAATGCAACGCACCCTGATCGACGTCCATTAGCCAAAGCATGGTAAGGAGAGTTGAGGCGAAATTTTGGGAATTCGGACATGTTCGACATATGAGAAAATCTGGTCGTAAGACGATAAGTGAAGATCAGTTGAACATTGCGTTAGTAGTGCAAGATAATTCCAATATCACCATTACGGACACTGCTAATAATATTAGTGTGGGGTGGTCAACTGTGCATAAAGTGTTGAAAAAGGAGTTTCCATTCCAATAAGATATGCTTACTTCACGAGCTGTCGGAAGATGATTTTGATTGGCGAAATGAATTTTGTGAACAAATGCAACAATTGTGTTCTGGTAACGCCAATTTTGTAAAAAGAATAATTTTGTACGACGAAGCAATATTTGCTTTTAACGGCCATGTGAACAGATGTGTTGTTATTGGGTAACCGAAAACCCTCATTGGTTCACGAAATATCACACCCAAAACCCTCAAAAATTGAACGTTTGGTGCGGCATAGTTGATGGAAGAGTTATAGATCCTTACTTCTTCGAGGATACTCTCACTGGTGCGAGATATTTAGACTTTCTTCAAAATGACCTCATCCCCGCTCTAATAACGTTGTATCCGGATTTAGAAGAACCTGATATACACCACCGTGACCTCTTTTTTCAACAAGATGGAACGCCGCCAAGCTCCGCTTTACCTGTTCCCGCTTATTTGGATGAAGTTTTTCCAAATCGTTGGATAGGTAGAAAAGGAACAATTGAGTGGTCAATCAGATCGCTAGATTTAAATCCTTAAGAGCACGCAACCGGCCAATTTAGAAGATTTAAAAGCACGAATTCGCCAAGAAATTACAAACATTACCACAAATGTCATCGACAACGTTGAAAAATCATTTGTTAATCGCCTTGGCCATTATCAGATTGGTAACGGTGCTCAATTAAATTAGTGGAATCATTTTACAACTAAATCATGCCTACCCCAAAACATTGTCTGTGATTCAAAATATATTTTATTAAAAAAATGATTTAAATATTTCTTATTAGAAATCATACATGGTATCCATTTAGGTACGATTTTTTCTTCAAAATGACATCTTTCTAAACTACCCTGTATAACATAATCAAACCTTACATTGAAAGAATGGCCGAAGTGAGCTGATTTCAAATTTGAAATAACATACAGGGTATCCCATTTAAAAAAAATCTATGTTTGGTTAACCCTCTATAAATGAAACATCCTGTATAACCTAAAATAATTTTAAAATATGCGCTTCAGTTATTTCTACTATACTTCAAAATGTTGTTCTCCTATTCCATCAAACAAAGGAGGTATCGGCTGCGGACTCGACTTTGGGACACCTTGTGTTAACACTATCCATATGTACCTTGTCGTACGTAAAACGATGTACCCTTTCTAATTCTGCCTTAAAAAATAGATCGTACTTGCATTTTCCTAACAGTGACAGCACTTTTGGAGGTATTTTACTGGAGGTTTGAATCCCAGTTTCATCTACATTGTAGATTTTATTTCTACAAATGTTGTTTTCTTGTACTGCCTTTAAATTATCAAAAATCAAAATAATATCACTCTTTCCCGGTACTGGTATGTTAATTCTTTCTTAAGCCATAAAACCTTGCATCCAAGTCCTTAATGTGGTTAACGAATTCCATTTCTTCCTCCTCTGTAAATACTTTCTCAACCTACCCAATTTTTGTTTTGTTTTTCCGTATTTACTGTCACGTTGAAAGGTCGTAAATTGTAACAAACCTTTTAAGTTGTGTTGAAATTTGCAAAAATTTAGGCAACTTCGTTCATTTTCGTGTTAAGTGAATTGCATACCTTAGTAGTTGAAAAGCATACGTTCAGATATTTTAAAGTGGAGTTTGTACGCGCATTTTTGGATTCTACATCCAATTCTAGGTATACTTTATGTTTAATGTCATATATTCTAAGTTTTCAATAAAAAATGACATTTTCATCGTCTAACAAAGTTGCCTATACTGTCCAAATAGCAAATTATTTTGCAGTAAAACTCTGAACTATTGTAAACAAAGGAGTGTTTTAGTTCACTAACAACGCGCAATTACTTATTTGTATACAGGGTGATTGAAAAACAATAATGAATTTGGCACTAAAAAAAAATAGAAAAAGTCATTTTTTTTTTAATTGGAACCCCACTTTTTGCATCGGATTTGGGTTTAGCACCAGAAATAACTATGATTTTCAATTTAAATGCCTATACCTAAATCTAATTCTTTTCATTTTATTGGAGAAAAAGCGTTTTCACTTGACCATACTCGGTTGCGTTGTTGAACTTTTTATTTTTAATCTTAGCTGGTAATGCTTTTGCCAACCAGTTATCATGGAAACTGTAAAGATATGCCAATGACATTAGTTTTGATAACTGAAAATATGCCGTCACGACTCGGATGTTCAAACGAAGATTTTTTAAATTTATTTATTATTTACGGGAATGTGACATAGTGGTGAATAGAATATGTGTGCGAAAGCCGTGAAGCAAATTGTTGAAAATTTTTAAAATATCGGTTCCGTTAAAAGAAAGATTGTTAAAGCTAAACCTATTCTTAACAATGAAAATGTGGAAATTGCAATTTTGGGTTACTTTGTTAAAAATCCAATGATGTTAGTAAGACAGGTTTCGATAGAGTCAGGAGTATCAAAAAGTTCAATTAATAGGATTCTGAAAAAGCACAAGTTTCATCCATTCGCATTTTCCCTACTACAACATTTAAAAGAAGATGATTTTCCGAGAACAGTACTTTTTAGTGAATTTAATACTTACTAATCACTACGGAAACGAACGATTTTTGAATAGTATAATTTGGAGCGACGAAGTGAAATTCACCAAAAATGGCACGCTTAATCGGCATAATTCGTATTATCGAAGTGCCGCCCAACCCTCATGTTCTTAGGGAACGAAGCTTCCAAAAAAATTGGAGTTTAATGTTTATTGCGCAGTAAGAAACGATTAAATTGTTATGATACGTTTCTATGACGAAAATTTGAACGGTAAGCTCTATCAAAATGTAAATGTTCAGAACTGATATGTCCTATGTTCCTACAGGTGAACGATATTTAGCAAGAGTTGGAAACTGAGTATAGGGATAATTTACTTCTGGCCGACAGAACTTAAGTGCTATACCAACATAAAGGTGCACCGCCTCACAATGGTCATATTGTGAATATTTTCCTACAGCATATATTTGAGGACCATCGGATAGCTAATGACGGACCTTTTCAATGGCCAACGCGTTCACCAGATTTTTTGTATGGAGTGCCATTAAGGGTGAAGTATACAACACTCCTTTAACAACGAAGGAACAATTTATGGAGAGAGTACAAAACGCATTTCGCTCTTTGAGTCCAAATTCAATAACAGCGGGAACCCACGAGCAAGTGATCCGAAGGTGCGAAAAGTGTCACGAAGTTTAAAGGCGCAATTACGAACATTTTCATTTTTAAGAATAGGTTTAGCTTTAAACAATTATTCTTTTAACGGAACCGGTATTTTTAAAATCTTCAACAATTTGCTTCACGGCTTTCAGTGATGGATTCTTTTTTTCTGGATAACACCGAAACCGAGTATGGGCAAGTGAAAACGCTTTTTCTCCAATAAAATGAAAAGGGTTAGATTTAGGCATAGGCAATTAAATTGAAAATCATATATTTCTGGTGCTAAACCCAAATCCGATGTAAAAAGTATGGGTTCCAATATAAAAAAGTTGACTTTTTCTATTTTTTTGAGTGCCAAATTCATTATTGTTTTTAAATCACCCTGTATACAAATACGTCATTGCGCGTTGTTAGTGAACTAAAACACTCCTTTGTTTACAATAGTTCAGAGTTTCACTGCAAAATAATTTGCTATTTGGACAGTATAGGCAACTTTGTTGGATGATGAAAATGTCATTTTTTATTGAAAACAGAATATATGACATTAAACATAAAGTATACTTAGAATTGGAAGTAGAATCCAAAATGCAACAATGTACGGGGTGTCCCATTTGAAATAAGCAAGCTAATATCCACTTCCGGAAGTGCTGTAAGCTTGAAAATATTTTAGATGGATGTCCCCCATCGATATCAGTAAGTAGCCAAATTCCATAATCGATCGATATCGTTCGTTTGTAACACCTGTATATATATTTATATATATATATATATATATATATATATATATATATACAGTGTTACAAACGAACGATATCGAATTTCACTGTCGCTCCAAATTATACTATTCAAAAATAGTTCGTTTCCGTAGTGATTAGTAAGTATTAAATTCACTAAAAGTACTGTTCTCGGAAAATCATCTTCTTTTAAATGTTGTAGTAGGAAAATGCGAATGGATGAAACTTGTGCTTTTTCAGAATCCTATTAATTGAACTTTTTGATACTCCTGACTCTATCGAAACCTGTCTTACTAACATCATTGGATTTTTAACAAAGTAACCCAAAATTGCAATTTCCACATTTTCATTGTTAAGAATAGGTTTAGCTTTAACAATCTTTCTTTTAACGGAACCGATATTTTAAAAATTTTCAACAATTTGCTTCACGGCTTTCGCACACATATTCTATTCACCACTATGTCACATTCCCCGTAAATAATAAATAAATTTAAAAAATCTTCGTTTGAACATCCGAGTCGTGACGGCATATTTTCAGTTATCAAAACTAATGTCATTGGCATATCTTTACAGTTTCCATGATAACTGGTTGGCAAAAGCATTACCAGCTAAGATTAAAAATAAAAAGTTCAACAACGCAACCGAGTATGGTCAAGTGAAAACGCTTTTTCTCCAATAAAATGAAAAGAATTAGATTTAGGTATAGGCATTTAAATTGAAAATCATAGTTATTTCTGGTGCTAAACCCAAATCCGATGCAAAAAGTGGGGTTCCAATTAAAAAAAAAATGACTTTTTCTATTTTTTTTTAGTGCCAAATTCATTATTGTTTTTCAATCACCCTGTATACAAATAAGTAATTGCGCGTTGTTAGTGAACTAAAACACTCCTTTGTTTACAATAGTTCAGAGTTTTACTGCAAAATAATTTGCTATTTGGACAGTATAGGCAACTTTGTTAGACGATGAAAATGTCATTTTTTATTGAAAACTTAGAATATATGACATTAAACATAAAGTATACCTAGAATTGGATGTAGAATCCAAAAATGCGCGTACAAACTCCACTTTAAAATATCTGAACGTATGCTTTTCAACTATTAAGGTATGCAATTCACTTAACACGAAAATGAACGAAGTTGCCTAAATTTTTGCAAATTTCAACACAACTTAAAAGGTTTGTTACAATTTACGACCTTTCAACGTGACAGTAAATACGGAAAAACAAAACAAAAATTGGGTAGGTTGAGAAAAGTATTTACAGAGGAGGAAGAAATGGAATTCGTTAACCACATTAAGGACTTGGATGCAAGGTTTTATGGCTTAAGAAAGAATTAACATACCAGTACCGGGCAAAAGAGTGATATTATTTTTGATTTTTGATAATTTGAAGGCAGTACAAGAAAAACAACATTTGTAGAAATAAAATCTACAATGTAGATGAAACTGGGATTCAAACCTCCAGTAAAATACCTCCAAAAGTGCTGTCACTGTTAGGAAAATGCAAGTACGATCTATTTTTTAAGGCAGAATTAGAAAGGGTACATCGTTTTACGTACGACAAGGTACATATGGATAGTGTTAACACAAGGTGTCCCAAAGTCGAACGCAGCCGATACCTCCTTTGTTTGATGGAATAGGAGAACAACATTTTGAAGTATAGTAGAAATAACTGAAGCGCATATTTTAAAATTATTTTAGGTTATACAGGATGTTTCATTTATAGAGGGTGAACCAAACATAGATTTTTTTTAAATGGGATACCCTGTATGTTATTTCAAATTTGAAATCAGCTCACTTCGGCCATTCTTTCAATGTAAGGTTTGATTATGTTATACAGGGTAGTTTAGAAAGATGTCATTTTGAAGAAAAAATCGTACCTAAATGGATACCATGTATGATTTCTAATAAGAAATATTTAAATCATTTTTTTAATAAAATATATTTTGAATCACAGACAATGTTTTGGGGTAGGCATGATTTAGTTGTAAAATGATTCCACTAATTGAATTGAGCACCGTTACCAATCTGATAATGGCCAAGGCGATTAACAAATGATTTTTCAACGTTGTCGATGACATTTGTGGTAATGTTTGTAATTTCTTGGCGAATTCGTGCTTTTAAATCTTCTAAATTGGCCGGTTGCGTGCTCTTAAGGATTTAAATCTAGCGATCTGATTGACCACTCAATTGTTCCTTTTCTACCTATCCAACGATTTGGAAAAACTTCATCCAAATAAGCGGGAACAGGTAAAGCGGAGCTTGGCGGCGTTCCATCTTGTTGAAAAAAGAGGTCACGGTGGTTCATATCAGGTTCTTCTAAATCCGGATACAACGTTATTAGAGCGGGATTAGGTCATTTTGAAGAAAGTCTAAATATCTCGCACCAGTGAGAGTATCCTCGAAGAAGTAAGGACCTATCGATATCAGTAAGTAGCCAAATTCCATAATCGATCGATATCGTTCGTTTGTAACACCCTGTATATATATATATATATATATATATATATATATATATATATATATATATATATATATATTATATATATATATATATATATATATATATATATATATATATATATATATATATATATATATATATATATATATTAATCAGATTTTGTACATCTGTCGCTCCTTTGGAAACTACCCACGACCCCTATTAGAGTACAGTACTTCTTTTTATCTGCAGAATCCTTGTATACCTACACGACGCGAAACAATATATACCGTCAAAATGTAAATATTCAGATTTCAATAAAAGTGTAGTTTACTCTTGAGCTTAATATGTCTGAAATCAATTGGGGGTTGTTTTCACAGAATAAATGAAAATATTTAATTTATTTTTATGGTACAAATTAGTACAAATTCAGTTCTTTTGCTGATCTTAATTTTCTTTTCATCGTTTTTTTATTGTGGTCCTGCTTGTCTTAGGTGACAGCGCTACGGATTTTTTTTTAAATGAGGGTAGTTTTCGAAAGAACGGCTGGGGTACCAAATCTACAACTTTATATTTTATCGGTACATATTATGCCGAGTAACATGTGCAAGCAGCGATTGATTCTGCTGATAGGAAAGAGTAGTTTACTCCTGAGCCTAATATCTCTGAAATCAATTAGGGGTCGAGGGTAGTTTTCGAAAGAACGGCTGGGGTACCAAATCTACAACTTTATATTTTATCGGTACATATTATGCCGAGTGGCATGTGCAAGTAGCGATTGATTCTGCTGATAGGAAAGAGTAGTTTACTCTTGAGCCTAATATCTCTGAAATGAATTAGGGGTCGAGGGTAGTTTTCGAAAGAACGGCTGGGGTACCAAATCTACAACTTTATATTTTATCGGTACATATTATGCCGAGCGGCATGTGCAAGTAGCGATTGATTCTGCTGATAGGAAAGAGTAGTTTACTCTTGAGCCTAATATTGTAAACTGTGTGTTGCCCTACATACAAGTTTTACGTTAGGGTGCAATTGGTAATATGCCCCCTTCTGGTTTGGTAACTCAACGCGGTTTTACTTTGCCTCGGTGTTGCTCAGTCGGGTTTATAAATTATTATAAACGGGGTGTGGTTCGTATTAATTTGTGGGCTTACACTGTCACCTTAAATAAATATCTTAAAGCGTTTTAAAACGTATATTCTTTCCTAATATAACATATAAACATATTAATAATTAACAAAACAAAGGTATTTTCTCTTGCGATTAACGGCTCCTCACACTCGTTCTCCTGGGGGCGTCTGTTTCCTAGGTGCGTAATCGTTTCTGTAAATAGATATATATATATATATATATATATATATAATCTTAATCTACTCCTTACCTAGTAGGTAATATTCATATTACGGTCCTGCATTTACAGAAGCGGGTGCGGTAGTCTCGATACCGTTCGGTCTGAGGCGCCAGCGCAATGAACTCGAATCGTTTCGGAGTCGGAGAAAATCAATACCGTGCTTATCCTTCAGTAACTCTGGAGCGCTGAAGCGAGCATGTCGTACTTCCAGGAAGCAATACACGCGAAATGCGCGTATGCAAATGCACGATCTCTGGACTGTCTTTACTTAATTAGAACCGGTTTGATTATACGTTTAGATTATTTATCCAACGAGATTAATTACGGACTTCGATACTAAATTTAATTATATACAATTTATCAAGGGAGCAAAATACTTGATATTGAAACTACTCTACAATGAATTTACTTTTTTCTAAGGTAAATCGTTATATACACCAGGTTGCATTAATATTATTTAATACCGGTAAACATGGGATAATTTACGTACTATCTAATGTGTTAATTTCCGACGTATCTTCCTAACTTATTTACCAATGATATCCCACTAGGTGTTTCGCGATGATTATTCTGACTACAAATTTATACAACAGGTCTCGTGTGTACTCTCCTGCGATCAAAGACACCGTGCAATTTTATTGTGTTTATCTGTAAGTGGTGGATGTATATGTATAGAGCGGGGTCTTAGTTATAACCAGGAGACGGAAGGCAAAGGGCCTATCTAACCCAGTGAACTAAGAAACAAGGTCGCAGGTCTTTACAGCCCTGTAACAAACCTTCACCCTCGTGTTTGCGAGTGACGTCGGGATCTACCCTGCGTGGCACTCTTGGTGTTAGTGTAACGTTATAACTCCTGGAGACTAAAGCCGGCGTTATAGTGTTATAGTGGGTTACTGTGTATGGTTAGATTAAACAACTTACGTGTCTTTTGATTGCAGTACAAACGTTCGGTCGCCCGGCGCGAAGTGGTGCGCGTTATCATACGGTCGCGAGGGACTCCTCGGTCGCAATCAACAGGTCGGTGCTTACACGAAGCAATCGGTGCGGCGGCTTCTGGATATCTGGAACGGCGCAGCGGTCTCGGTCACGATCAGGCAGGTGGTGATAGATGATGAACTGGAGAGATCCCCTGAGAGATCTGCATATCTGCATCTCCATCTGCATTTATTGAGTAGCGCGTCGCGGGTTTATAAAGGTGCATCGGTGGGCGGCTTCGCGGCTACCGTGCGGGGGACGCCGTTATTTGATTGGTTTGAATTTGTTCTGACGTGCAAAAACTTACTGGTTTTTAGAAATACACGTCAGCGGTGATTAATGAATTATTTGTGGTGTAATATCGCGTAAACTTTTGAAATTTGAGATATAGGATGGTCCGCGAATAATTTATTCTAAAAAGCATACGTAAAGGACGCTGGTTCTTTACAATATCTCTGAAATGAATTAGGGGTCGAGGGTAGTTTTCGAAAGAACGGCTGGGGTACCAAATCTACAACTTTATATTTTATCGGTACATATTACGGCGAGTAACACGTGCAAGTAGCGATTGATTCTGCTGATAGGAAAGAGTAGTTTACTCTTGAGCCTAATATCTCTGAAATCAATTGGGGTTGTTTTTCAGGGAATAAATGATAATGTTTAATTTATTTTTATGGTACAAATTAGCACAAATTCAGTTCTTTCTATTGCTGATCTTAATTTTCTTTTTATCGTTTTTTTTATTGTGATCCTGCTAGCTTGCCTTAATGTGGCAGTGCCACGGGTTTTTTAAAAACGGCGTGGGGTACAAAATTTTAATTAATGGTACAAATTAGTACAACATAAGTATTAAATAATCTGATAGGGTTCGTTTGATTCTGCTCATTTGGTCTTACTAGTTTAACAGAGGTGTTTGTTTCTCAGCTTCGTTTGTTTCTAGGCTAAGTTGATGACCTTGAAGAGATCAATAAATTATTCATCTGGTTTGTGTTGAAGCTAGGACAATCGCCTTGAAGGCAATAAACTGCACATGCGGTTTTATCATGGACATGTCCTTGGAAAAGAATCCTTTCCTATTACTTCGATATTAAGAATTAGTTCTATTTTCAGATCTCGAGGAATTTTTATAAAACCATGACTTGCAATTATCATTGGCTTCTTTTCGACCTTAAAGAGGCCAATAAAAGTTCTAATTGATCCTCAGCTAGGCGACAGACCTTATAACTTTCGATTTTAGCTTAGCTAAAATTTGAAATATCTAACCACACTGCATTACCATGGGCGAGGGGCGTGTGACGACTTTGAAACATTCTTTCTCTTTCAGACTTGCAACAATTCGTTATCTACTTCTCTTTTACACTTTTATCGAAAGTATCAACTTTCTGATTCACTACTACATCCGCGGTATCAGGTCTAATCTTAATGCTATTCACCAACATATTGAACAATTACAACCTGATATATTGTTTCTATCAGAAACACAAGTCTCTGAAAGCTCCGAGTCACCCGACTTGCAATTTTCTCAATACCATCTTCATTCTAACTTTCGATATAAAGGAGGCGTATGTGCGTACATCAAAGACAGAATTGCTTGCAAGAGGGTTTCTTCCTTAGAAAATAAAAATTTTGACGTGATTTGGTTTAAACATTCTGGTCCTAATTTTGTGAAATTCTACTGTTGCATTTATAGGTCTCCTAATGACAGCAACTTTCAAGACTTCTTCGATTACCTTAGTATCTACCTCCTGTCTCAGTTTCCATCTTGCGATATCTCAATTGTAGGCGATTTCAATGGCTTCAATTTTCATCTACTACAAATCCCGCTGGTCATAGTGCAGAAACATTTGCTATTTCATGTGATCTCACACAAATGATTTCTGAACCCACAAGAATCCCTGATAACCCTAACCATACTCCACATCTTCTAGATCTCTTTCTTACATCAAACCCTCTTGTTTATAAAACTTCCGTTCTTTCGCCTTTAGGCCTTTCCGACCATTGTCTAATAAAAATCACTTCTACTGTACCTAATTCCACTGTTGTTCGCAAAACCGATAGAACCTTGTGGTGTTTTAAGTCAGCTCGATGGAGTGATTTACGGGATTTCTTTGCAACCTTTCCATGGCGTGAATATTGTTTTAAGTCGTCCTCTTCTTCGGACATCGCTCTTTCAGTATCTGAAGTCATCCGCATGGGAATGGAGTTATACATTCCGAAAAAACAGTACCGTGTAGGTCATTCACGTTCCCAACCCTGGTTCAATAAGGCTTGTTCTGATGCAATACCTTTAAAAAAATAAATGTTACATTAAATGGAAATCTAATAAATCGGTTGACAGTCATGTAGAATACGTTGGTGCTAGAAATATCTGCAAAAGTGTCATCACTAAAACTAAAAAGTTATTCGAACAACGAAAATGCAATGAACTAGCTACATCTCCTTTAGGCAGTCGTAAATTTTGGTCTTTAGCAAAAGCCATTAGTAAAAACTTCCGAACATCTTTATTTCCCCCCCTGACATCTATTGACGGATCGGTAGTTGCTGATTCTGCAGACAAAGCCAACGTTTTTGTGGATTTGTTTGCATCAAACTCGTGTCTCAATGATTCTGGAAAAGATGTGCCCCTAGTCAACTCTTCTTCATACGTTATGAAACCAATTCATTTTCGGTACAAGCTCTTGGAATCGATCATCAGTAGGCTTGATCTCAATAAGGCGACTGGCCCAGACGGTATCCCAGCTATTGTCTTAAAGAAATGTTCCCCCCGAACTAGTACCAGTCCTATCTAAGCTCTATACGATCTCTATATCTTCTGGGGAATTCCCTTCATCATGGAAGTTAGCAAATGTTCAACCTATTCCCAAAAAAGGTGATAAGACTGATCCCTCAAATTACAGACCAATTGCCATCACTTCCATTTTGTCTAAAATCATGGAAAAAGCCATCAATCAGCAACTGCTCACGTTCCTTGAAACTAACAAACTCCTTCGTGACCACCAATATGGGTTTAGGCAAAGTCGTTCAACAGGCGATCTTCTTTCATATGTGATCCAAGTTTGGAACAATACAGTAGAGCAGTCCGGTGAAATAGCAGTAGTCGGTTTAGATATCTCAAAGGCATTTGACCAAGTTTGGCATAAGTGTTTACTTGCCAAACTCACCTCGTTTGGGTTAAGTGACACGCTCATCAACTGGGTTTCTAGTTTGCTTGATAAAAGACGAATACGTGTCGTAGTTGATGGCTTTTTTTCAAAAGAAGTTAGCATTAACGCGGGCGTACCACAGGGATCCGTTATAGCGCCTACACTTTTTCTGCTGTACATAAACGACCTTATTTCTTCAACAACTAACCCCATCCATTGCTTTGCTGACGATAGCACTCTTCACTGTAGTTCATCTCAGTCTACTCATAGTGATAGTCCACCTTCTATGTAAAATCAAGAAATTAAAGCTGAAATGGCAAATTCAATCAACAAAGACATTCAACGTATTCTCGAATGGGGAAGCAATAATCTAGTTAAATTTAATGCTAACAAAACTCAGTGTTGCCTTATGTCCGCCAAAAAAGTACGATCATTTCCTGTTGTAAGTATGAACGGCTCAGTTCTTAAGTTTTCAGACTCTATTACTCTGTTGGGTATGACTGTATCTTCAAATCTCTCATGGGTTGACCATCTTCTGTCAGCTACCAAAACAGCTGCTCGTAAAATGGGCTTTTTGTACAGATCTAAGCAGTACTTTACCTCTCGACAACTCCTTCTGCTGTATAAGGCCCAAATTCGGCCTCATCTGGAATATAATTCTCACCTTTGGGTTAGTGCTCCCCAATACGCTCTCGATATCGTTGATCGTATTCAAAAGAGAGCGATTAGGCTTATAAATGACCCGTCCTTAACTTCTCACATACAGTCCCTTGAGCATAGAAGGATGGTTTCAGTTCTTTCTTTGTATTATCGTTATTACAACGGCTATTGTGCTGGTGAATTACATTCTTTGATACCATCTCCGGCTATCTTTGCGAGAAACACTCGGTTCGCTCATTCACATCATCAGTATGCAGTACAAATCTCCACTTGTCGTACCAAACGGGCGCAATTCACATATTTCTACAAGGGTTCTAAATTATGGAATGATCTCCCTAGTTCCTGTTTTTCTCTCACTTATGATATGAGAAAATTTAAGGTAGCTGTTCATAGGCATCTATTGGCAATTCATTATCCCTCTATCCATCCTCCTAAGTGTTCCTGAGTCCTTTAGCACGATAGGCCTTATTTAGCCTGTTCAGGTCCACAATCATAAAAAAAACATGTAAATACCTAGGTGACCTAGACCATACATACTTTACTACTAACTTTTATGAAGAAAGCGGGTTATCTACCACTATTATTTTTGATGAAAGTAAATTCCCATTCACAAAAAGTACTTTAGATTTCGTATAAAGTAGCTTTATTTATTACTCGCCGCAACACTGTGATAAAAAATGACCCAAAGCTATTAACAATATTTCATCTAAAGCTAATAGTTTTCGAAATATCCACAGTACGAAATTTGTAAGGTAAATAGCCAAAAATACGAAATTAATTTTTCTCGTGTTTCGCGTAAAAGAAAGTAATAATTCTTTTCCCTATAATTAACGAATTGGTACCTACAATTTACCTTTTAAACCAACAAATTTAAAAATTGAACTATTTTTCGCAAAATAGTTTCAGATAAGGTTTAGCTACTCAATTACTAAATTTCATTAATATTTATGGTAGAGCACAGTAAAGCGTAGCGAACAATGTTATGCTTTAGAACAAACGAAATTTACATATTTTAACAAAAGGTAAGTCAGCGAATAACGCGGAAAATTAACCCTACTATTTTTAAGATAAAAGCCTTCAAAGTGAAGGGCCAGAACTTTTTACTCTGACACTTTTGTCATCACTACTTAACCTGAAAATTCACTTTTACATTACGGTGAATTAAGCAATAGTAAGTCTATGGTAGTCTTTGATAAAATTTTGATGAAACGCATTTTGAATATTGCCTGTGAAGTAGAAACGATTAGATTATTTACTGTAAATCTCCATTTGAAAGTTTGCAAAATCCGCACGAAACATGGAAATATAAAATATATATTAACGGTTTCTTCCTTTCATTCTTATATTTAAATGTTAACCCTTAAGAAAGCAGGCACGACAATAAACATTCAAATAGAAATTTTTCTCAAGTTGAATAAAACATCTGTAGTCCATCCATGAATTGAATGATAATAATAAGTAAACGACACTTTATAGGAAAATCGATGCATTATGCACCGTTACTGTTTTTATTAGACTTTATTAACGAATTAACAGAGCAAATTAATTACGTGTGCACGCTCTTCGGGTTAACGTGTGTATGCGTATATATAAGTACACATTATTATGGTCGGATTGTTAACAAGAGCATACAGATATGCCAATTATTTTTACTTTATAATTGAAAACATCACACGCAAAATAATTGTTTAAAATAAATGACAGGAGTTGTAGTATGTTAATTAAGAGAAGAGTAGAAACTTGAATTTATACACAAAATGCTCAAGCACTTAACAATAGTTATCTCAAGTGGTTCTCGAAAAATGATGTTCTCAAGAGGACACACTTTTAAAAGCAATTAATATAAGTATATGTACTATTTGTTTGGCGTTTTGAAGCGTGTATTCTAAATGTTTAGTTAGTTTCCTTCTCGATGGGACTTGCCGGAAACTAGGTTACACGGTCCTTTATTTTGTAGCCGAAAGCTGGGCTTGTTTCACTGTAGCCCATAATGTATCTCTTGTTCCCCACCGGGAGACGTTTATAATATAAAAAATAGGAAAAGGGAAATAATGATATTGTAGAAAATATAATAAACGTGAAATTTTTGTTTAATTCGTATTTGTTTTAATTATCAAGAAATTTGTTATTAAATTTGTTGTTTATTGTATTTATAATTAAGATAACTAAGCTGTTGCAATAGTCAAGCTTTGCTTTGTTTTAACCATAAAGTGTGAATTAAAAAGTTTTCCCGATTTTCATGTTTTTGTTGTATTTTGTTTATTATAGATCAAATTTAACGAGGCATTGAATATTTAATTAAATTTAAACTTTTAAAATACAAAAGTTATTTAATACAAATTATTAGTAAACTTTGCCAATAATAACGTATCTATCATATTATATGGCTAGTAACTGTGCGTGTATTAAAATTATTCTCGATTATACAGTGTTCCAAAAACGGAGGTCATGACAAGGTTAGTATTTATAATGGAACACCCTATATACCATTTGATTTTACGTGCGATAATAAAACTTTATTTATATAGTTTTATGCATGTAAAATTTTTTTAACCAAAAAATCGAATTTGCCGGTATAACTTTATGATTATGTACAGGGTGGCCAACTAGGAATGCGAGGTACTGTATCTGGGAAACTATCCATAGTAGAGGCTTACGCAAAAAAAAGTTATTACTAAAACGGCCAATACAAAAACCTGTAAAATATTTTGAAGTTTCTGAAATGGCAGCTAGGGAGCGTAACTCCAATCTTGAATCTAAAAAAGCGATGTTTCTGTGAATTCTGCTATATTAACCTAATAAACAAATAACTGATCTTTAAAGTCGAGGATAATCTGAACTTTTTTTGTTTGGCACTTTTGACGTATGTCTAAAAATAAAGTGGTGGGGGGTATTCAAAGGTATCCTTAAATAACCCCCTGTATCTTCGAAACGGCTAAGCCGATTTTAACAAACTTGGACGCATTGAAATAAGCTATTCTTGGGCTACAAATGTTATAATATTTGAAGTTTTGTTAGTTTCAGATGTCGTCGCTAGAGGGCTTTGTTCGACATTCCGACAAACGGGTGAATTTTCGCAAAAAAATTAAATGCAGTGGTATGACTTTTTTTCATGAACTACTAGCTAAATGATGACTTGTTCATAAAAAAAGTCATACCAATGCATTTAATTTTACGAAAATTAACCGTTTCTGTCGGAATGTCGAACAAAGCTCTAGCTAACAAAAGTTCAATTACATTGGAGCGCAAGGAAAGCTCTTTTCAACGTGCCCAAGTTTGTTAAAATCGGATTAGCTGTTTCGAAGATACGGGGTGATTTAAGAAACCTGTGAATACTCCCACCACTTTATTTTATAGATACGTCAAAAGTGCCAAACAAAAAGTTTAGATTATCCTCGACTTCAAAGATCAGTTATTTTTATTAGGTTAATATAGCAGAATTCACAGAAACATCACTTTTTAGATTCAAGATTCATTACTAGCGGCCATTTCAGAAACTTGAAAATATTTTCCAGGTTTTTGTATTGGCCGTTTTAGTACTAACTTTTTTTGCGCAAGCCTCTACGATGGGTAGTTTCCCAGATACAGTACCTCGCATTCTTAGTTGGCCACCCTGTACATCTTGTGTTTTGTTGGGAAAAATGTTATATTTGGACCAAGGAAAGGCCAAGCTTAAGTCTATGAAGAGATTCGATTCTACTGGCAGTATGAATTATGAAAAAATCAAAGTGTTGACTAGAAATACCAGTAACCAAGAAATAGAACTTCTGAGATTCTGCTTCATATTGAAGAAAATCAATAGTTAATAGTAATCAGATAACAACATCATGTGAAACGTCACAATCAACTGTCAATCGGACAACTAGCAAGTATAAATATCATCCTTACTATAATGAATTACACCAGGAATTACGCAATGATGACTTCGGAAGACGAGTAAACTTATGCCAGTGGATTAGTACTTATCTTGAAATTAACCCAAACTTTTCACCATTACGTTTTGAAGAATTGGTGCTGTAAATTATCGTAAAATGCACTATTACGCATTAGACTAGCGATTTTGGATCCGACAAATGCAAAACCAAAACCACTGGTCCATAAATGTTTGGTGTGGCATTTTCGAAAATAGAATTATTGGACCGTATTTTTAACACTCCGCTGACTAGTCGTATCTATCTCCAATTCCTTGAAGAAGTTTTGCCTAATCTCCTTCATCAGCTTAGTAATGATGAACGACAATATGGACGGTGCCCCTCCGCACTACCACCGCGAGGTATGTGAATTTTTAGATGATAATTATCCTCAAAAATGGATTAGCCGTGGAGTGGCTCAATATATATATATATATATATATATATATTCGTATATTCAATTACTCAAAATATTTTCTGTTTAACTTCAGCATAAATGCATCTAACTGTACGTAAAGCTTTACAATAAAAAAACTAATTGTTATTAATAATCGTACAACTGCACACAAAATATAACCCATATTTACTTAGAATTATTTCAAAATGAAAATTCAGAATGAAACTGAATGAGTGGTTCAGCGTAACAACTAAAATTTATGACCTATATGAATAAGAATGAACATGGTGCAAGTTGATGCACTTTTAAGTGTTTACATTATAAAATACTCTAAAATACTACAAAACCGTGTTTTCTTTTTGTTAACGCTGTATACAACTTCTTCACGCTTCTTCACGATAAGGTAAGATAAAATGTAAAGTGAACAGTATTATTTCTTCACCATAACGTTAGGTAAAACGTGGAATAAAAAGGTAGGGTAACATCAACACTCTTCAACAACGTTAAGGAAAATGTACTGTATTATCAACCCACAATAGAATATATTTCGTTTTATTACGAATGTAGGCATGCGATCAGAAATGACACAATACTAATAAAAAAGGAAAAGGAAAAGGCCACGTATTTCGTTCCCTCCCCAAGGGAGAGGCCGTCTGTTTGAGCTTTCCAAGCTCCTTCAGACACAATCATAGATTCCCAGCATACATACACACATTACGTATATATGCATTGTGGGATGGGTCAATATATATATATATATATATATATATATATATATATATATATATATATATATATCTACAAACCAAGTAAGTATCCCTGGAGTTTTTAGAGATATTAATATGGAATTAAGCATTTGTTTTGATTATTTTTAACGATTTTGAGCTTCCGGCTTAACCGGAAGTAATGTAAGTGTTTTAATGACACCCCGTATATTATTTTAAGTTTGTATAAAGTATTTTATTACGATTTCAAACATATGGGTTTCGGTATATTTTATTTCAATAAAAATAGCACTTCTGGAGACAAAATAAAATTAGATCTAGATTGAAATTTAGTAGTATCGATATCTTTTTATTAGTGTTGTACCGAGCAAGTAGCGTAATAGTGACACGACTTGCTTAGCATTCGGGAGGTAATGGGTTCGATTCCAGTTACCGTCTACCTTGTATGAGGTTTTTTCAGGGGGGTTTTCCTCATATATATGTAGCGGCATGGTCACTGCGTATATGCACACCATGTGCGGCTACTTAGGCGGATGCTGAGGTAGTATTTCCCCCCTCAGAACCATAACTCCGTTCCTTCCGATCCTATCTTGACCACACCCATTCTTAATCCCACAATGCATATATACGTAATGTATGTATGTATGCTGGGAATCTATGATTGTATCTGAAGGAGCTTGGAAAGCTCAAGCAGCCCGGCCTCTCCCTTGGGGAGGGAACGAAATACGTGGCCTTTTCCTTTTTTATTAGTATTGTGTCATTTCTGATCGCATGATATATTTTTTGTGCATTTCGCTTCAAATGCATCTTTTTTAGTGTATTGAGTTTGTCCTTGTTAAGGTATGTAATATCTTTTTTTTACGTTCTTGTATTAATTTGTTATATTTTACATTAGGAAATTTTGTAAAATTGAAAAACTACCTCTAATACTGTATTGAAGATAGCTTAAGTAACCTATACAGTTTTGTATAACATGTCGATTTTACGGAATTTGTGTACAGATTATTTTTTAGATGGAAGATTATTAACCATTTGGTTTTTTTATATAATTAAATCTTGTACATTTCCGCTGGTTTAGTATGCCTACATTCGTAGTAAAACGAAGTATATTCTATTGTGGGTTGATAATACAGTACATTTTCCTTAACGTTGTTGAAGAGTGTTGTTGTTACCCTACCTTTTATTCCACGTTTTACCTAACGTTATGGTGAAGAAATAATACTGTTCACTTTACATTTTATCTTACCTTATCGTGAAGAAGCGTGAAGAAGTTGTATACAGCGTTAACAAAAGAAAACACGGTTTTGTAGTATTTTAGAGTATGTTATAATGTAAACACTTAAAAGTGCATCAACTTGCACCATTTTCATTCTTATTGATATAGGTCATACATTTTAGTTGTTACGCTGAACCACTCATTCAGTTTCATTCTGAATTTTCATTTTGAAATAATTCTAAGTAAATATGGGTTATATTTTGTGTGCAGTTGTACGATTATTAATAACAATTAGTTTTTTTATTGTAAAGCTTTACGTACAGTTAGATCTTCGAAACGGCTAATCCGATTTTAACAAACTTGGACGCGTTGAAAAGAGCTTTTCTTGCGCTACAATGTTAAAATAATTGAACTTTTGTTAGCGCTAGAGGGCTTTGTTCGACATTCCGACAGAAACGGTTAATTTTCGCAAAAAGATTAAATGCATTGGTATGACTATTTTTATGAACAAGTAGCTAAATGATGTCTAAACAAGCTCGCGAAAACCGCACCTCGATATCTTGTTTCTAACCTAAAATATCGGCCAAAGAAAACTTTCTACGAAAATCCCTTAAATTTTTATTTTTTTAACTATATTTTTCTGGAATTGTTTCTATTATGTAAGTTGTGGCCCTAAAAAGGACCGATTTAAAGGAGGAAGGTTTTTAATGTCCCCGTAAATGCTCGAAATGCTGACCATCACTTTGTGCATTGCTGAGGCCTCTTATAGGTAGACAAAACTGCAGCTTCAATTTCGGCTATGAATGGTTACCTAGAAATTGTGATTTTAAATGTTTGTAAATTTATTCACCCGAATAAAATCACCCTTTTTGAAATTACTACGGGCAAGTAAACAATGCTAAAAGTTATACGAAAGGCCTATTTTTTGTTTGTTTAAATGCATATTCACTATCGATATATACGAAAAATACAATTAATAGAAGCAGGCAATGGAAACAGATACCTAAACAAAACATACATAATCCTCAAATTTTCAATAGTTGTCAATACTTTCGCGTTACTTTGAGCAATTTTTGTGCTTTCAAAATGCGTTTTACGAATAATGAAGCTGTTGATATGCTTGCGGTTTATTTTGAATGTCTTCAGAATGCCGCAGTAGCTAAAAGTGTTTACGCGGCTCGATATCCAAATCGGCGTCCTTGCGATGTAAGAGTTTTTCCCCGATTAGTGGCGAGCTTACGAGCCAACGGTAGTTTTCGGCCTACGTTTCAACGGCAAAGAATTGGAAGAACACAAGAAAATATTAACCGTGTACTGGGCTATATTGAAGGAAATCCTCATGTTAGCACAAGAGCATTATCCACTGAGTTGGGCATATCACGGACAAAACTCCAGGGATACTTACTTGGTTTGTAGATATATATATATATATATATATATATATATATCATCGTTACTGCACATTAGTTGTGGGCGAAGTTGTCGTAGGGCTTCCCGTTCAATTCTAATTTTGTGATATACTTTGTGTAATTGTTAGTGCAGCGTTACTACACTTGAAGTTGTCGTTATTCGAAATTTAGTTTCTGAAGATATTAAAAGTCGTGGATCAGGATAAGGTTACTAAAATGCTCATTCGAACAATTAAATTTTGAGGAGATGCCTTCCCGAGAGGGTTCGCTAGAATCGCCATTTTCATGTGTTTCGTTATTAGATAGCCCTGGGGTCAAATTTCGTCGCGATCCCACCATCCGTTCCTTCAAAGGTAGATAACGGTGTCGCGACCGTTTACGTGTCTGCCACAGCTCTACCTGCGAATTTAGTTGTGATCGATCCAGCAGGCTCGGAAATGCGCACCTCAGGCGTTACGACGACTGTAAAGCCTAAAAAATCATATAGTTCGAAATGCAAAAATCAATTTAAAAAAAAATTTTAAATCCATAAATAAACTACATTTCAATAAATTTTCATGAAATTTTCAGGAAAGTTAATTTACTTTACAATTACAATAAAGGGGGTTTTCTTGGCTCTGCCCATTATTTTTTAGTGAAAATCAATATTATCCATCTGTGCTTAGTAAGTGCACGTTGCTTCTCTTTAATGGAAAAAAAAACAATCAGAGAGTTAGCGCACTAATTTCGGTGGTTTTTGAGACGTAACAAAAGTTGTGGGCGGAGTTGGGGAAATGCTATCTCTCAGTTTCAATTTGATCAATATGCTATATATAGTCATTAATGCATCATTAGTGCACTTAACATTTTCGTTAATGCAATGTTGCTTCTCGAAACATTAAAAAAGTCGAGAGCAAAGTTAAGACAATGCTCTTAATGTTTGAGGATACTTCATTTAATCCTTAGTGCAGCGATGGCTCACTTTGGGTTTTCGTAAGTGCAATGCTACTTTTTGAGAAATTTACGTCGTGGGTGGATCTGCCAGAATCATTCTCGTCCACTTTTTCGGTATATTACGCCATCGTTAGTGCACGTTAGTGCCGTTAAGATTTTCGTTAATGCAATGTTGCTTAGTTATATGCTAAAATGGCAGTAAAATGTTAATGGTTGTAGATACGATCACTTGCTGTAAGCATAGCAGGAATGGGCGAAGTATAAACATTGCGTCTGCGTTCGGTGTAAACAAATGGTTCTACACAAAAAGTTAAATTCGGTAAATGTAAGTACTTCACCTTATTTATAAATCGGTTACAATACACGAAAAAACATTAAATCCGTAGGCAACTCTAAATAAGAAAACAAATAGCTTATCTAATCTAATCATCCAATTGCGAAAAAAACAGAAATATTTTCAATCTGTCATTATCGATACTTGCAAGTGTCGTAATCAAACTTTTTTCGTTTGTAATAAAATTTACGTTTATTTAGGCAACTTAACATGCATTTCGAGCAGCATGTGTTGCATATAAAGTTGCATAAAAACATGAATTTAACTATTGTAGTTAGAACTCGTACGTATACCGTTCGCACATCAGATTCAGAGATGTTGATGACTACTGTAGCAATTATTTCGAAGGTAGATGTAGCATCCATGTTGCTTTGTTAAATTTTTTTATTAAGTGCTATAAATTTTAGGGTGAGTTACTTAAAGATTATTTTACAATGCTTGAGACGTTTGCTTTTTTCAGGCACTTTTTTTATATTTATTTTCACGTTTACTTTAACTTCACCTTTATTGATTACGATTAATCAAGAGTGAGATAATCACCTACGCTAATGGGATGTGGTATTCTAAAACACTTTGATCCTGCAAATTTAGTCATTTAGGAATTATGAAGCATACAAATCCAGATTTATTTCAACCTGAAGTATTATTACGCATCAATTTTTCCAACGCTGACTCAGGATGCAGCATTTCGGTATCTACAGTGTGTCCAATAATAAGGTATTCTGACTCCATTAATTACTTACAACATTAATAATTACTCATAGTTTTTAACGTTACTAACATTAGCTTTAAGGTGTTTCTGTTTATAATTAATTATAGGTTGTGTAATAAACTTTGTTATTGTAGAAATTTTCTTTTAACTTTATTGTATAATGGTTTACTTGTTTATTCCATATTTAAAAACAAGTTGGCGTACGAGTATTTAATAAATATTTTCAGGAAGAAGCAATCCCTATTTTAAAGCGAACATATCTAGGTACATGTAAATATTAATCGCACCAAACCTTCTTGTTATTACCCAAACTGTTAAGTAGCTAAAATTTGTAGCCATGGGTGTAGAAGTATACGTATAGAACTTTAGGATTTGTACACAGACTTTAAAGGTTATTTACAAACTTAGTAACGCCAGGTACGAAAGTAGTTAAAATTTTACTTGTATTTTATTTTTTCCGAACGGTTTGGATGAGACTCATATTCAATATATGCGATGCAAAACTATCTACGTTTTCTACAAAATGTTCAGCGGGAATGCGGAAGTTTCCGGGGTGAAAAGAAATATATCAAAAAAATGATGAACAATAAGAAGCAGCACACGAGCAAAACGGATGTAGAGAATTTTTTTCCGTCGGAAAATTAATTCAGCCAACATTTCTCTAGATCCCAAGAAAATATTAATTCGCGCCACGAATTCTATGGAAGGTCCCACAAAACTTGAAAAGAGAATCAGTATAGATATAAGAAAACAAAAGGCAAATGCTCCAAAACCTTTCAAGAATCAAGAATCTAATCAAAAAGATATCGTTATTTAAATAACTTTGAATTTAATGCTAAAAACCAGTTAAACGGATTAAAACTAAAATAAATTTTGTTCTTGTTCATCTAAGTAATGCGCCTGGGAGTTTCCAGAACGAAAGTGGTGGAGAAATAATGTTCGATCTGGTCCATCAATATGGCAATGCCCTAAAGTTATAAAGTACGATCCTTTTCGATCACAATAATGCATATGACAGTTTCACTAATAAAAGTTGTGGACAAAGGTCGTTTTTGCACATCGAGAAATATTAATATCGTTTTCGAACTAAATCGGTACGTAAATAATAAAAATAAGACATATTTGACCTCAAATTGTGATCAATATTCTAAAACTACAAAATTTAGTTCTTTCCCACAGAGGAAATGCATGTGATCGTTTTCCCCATGAAATGGACCCTTTTGGGCAACTTTAGTCCCAAACAATGACTATGTAAAACCATCACATAATTCTTGCCCAGAGAGGCAAGCATTTGACCGTTTAATTAGTTAATAAAGTTTTTAAACATGTTTTGTGCCCAATGAGTCTCGTTCTTATCCTTCAAAGCAATGCACTTGTCGATTCCGCAAGAATTAGTGTACAAATAAAATGTTTGAACATCTTTGGTCCCAAACAATGACCAACACTGTAGAACTGTAACACAAAATTCTTGCCCATCGAGGAAACGGGTTGGTCCAAGGAAATTCATCCACAAAGTTTTTGGGCATTTTTGGTCTCACATCATAACCAACGACCTTAAACCACAAAATTTCATTCTGACCAATCGACGCAGTGCACACGGTAGTTTTTCCAACAAAATAGAGGTCCAAATAGTTTTTGGACATTTTTGGTCCTAAATAATGCCCAACACCTTAAAACCATAACACTGAATTCTAGTATATCTGGGCAATTACGTTTGGCTGTTTCGCAACGCAATTGATATAAAACTAAAAGACTGGACATATTTAGTCCCAAATAGTGGTATCCTCTGCAAAATTAGTGTATACCAATAAAAAGTTGTTGAGCATCTTTGGCACTAATTAATGATCAACGCCCTAAAACTGTAAATATTCGTTTTTGCTCATCAAAACAATACGTTTGTCGTTTATTCATAAAAGTTGGTGTATAAATAAAATTTGTGGGTACCTTTGGTTCTAAGTTAATACTCCTGATATGAAGTGTCTAAAAGGCAGTCCAGCGAAATAAACTCGGAAATACAGCTTTAAAACGACGTGAGTTCTATTGTCCTAAAAAGCGCGTTAAATTATTATCAAACAGTATTATGACACCGATATAGTAAAGTTGAAGGAAATCGGCTAGTGCATTTTGGGGACCTGTTTACTGATACATCCACACAACCAAAATGACTAGACACATCAATTTCAATAAGTATTTCAAGCTAAAACCTTTTGGTATAAAGTCTTTTTGCTATGTATATCCTAGACCTTAAAGTAAATGTAAATATAAAATGTAAGTAAATTAAATGTTTAAGTATCACAGCATTGCAATGATTTAACATGTACCTACAGTTAGAATCAAAATACAAATTATGTTTTCACCGTATCAGAACAATTACTGTCTTGAAGTAGTAATCTAAAATGATTTCGGTCTCAGATAGGTTACAATTTTCTTAGATCTTTAATTGGTATGTCAAGTTTTTAGCTGTGAATGCTTTTAACATTTTAAATTAGATTTTTTCACTTCATGATATGATTAGAATTGTGTCAAATTTGGCTTTTGGTTGTAGCATATTTCATTGTTAACTTTTGTCCGTTAGAGGGTGTTCTGATTAGCTATTTACAAAACTTAGATTTCATAGTTAGCTTTTAAATACGTTCAACTAACTGTTGTACCAAGATTATTCATTGCATTTTCTTGTCAACTTGTTTTGGCGCTTCAATTAAATTTGTCACTACCACTACAACGATAACTGTACTTATGAAAACGTATAAATTTGTGTAATTTATTTTAAAATACATGATTTAAAAAATTCAAAAATAACAAATATTTGCAAATCGAGAAAGTCTACATTTACATAAACCTTTTGCTACTTAATAATTATTAAACTAATAGAAACAATGATAAAGATGTGAATATTAAAAAATATGTATAGAAAAACTACTATATATCTATTTATTCATTTATTACGTGCACAACGGTAACAAGCCGCAACAAAAGTGAAAAGCTACAAAAATGTGTAAAATAACATTATATACGTCACATGGTTAACCAACAATTAAAATTTTACACTTCATTCTGAAACTTACATTCTAAAGTAGTATTTTGAACATTATTATCTGAAAAAGTAAAATCAATTCAACAAAAATGCGTAAGAATCATAAATAAGGAACGAAGATTCTAACGTTATTATTATACACTGTTGTAACAATATTTTGTTATTCAATGATTAATACCGTTAATCGTTATATATAATTAAAATGTAGTTTTACTAAAATTAGTTCTACCTTCAATTTCTAAAGCAACAATAACATTACTATTTAACAATAAAATAATTTATTCTATCATTGTATGTATTTAAGTATGCAATCTGAAATGTTACAGTTTTCTGTAATTAAACTTATAAATTATTTACAACAATAAATCATGAACACTCGGTAGAAATTTTATTTGTAAATTACTATAATTCTCTTTAATGGATTTAGCATTAATGTTAAAAGGAATTATTGTTGCACTGGTCCTGACGTTGCTCTCTTATGCGTATAACAGCGTCTTTAAAAAGTCCGCATCATATGGGAAATTATGTTATTATCAAATTTAAATAAAACTTCAAATTCGATAAAAAATCATGCAGACTCGCTTGCTAAAATGACACCTGTTATCTGCCAAAATTGATATTTCTTTCAAAAATGTGTCAAAAATGTCATTATTTGGGGAATTTCCAAAAACAAAAAAAGTTGTTTTTAACCCAACTTTAAGTTCACGTACAAAGTCTGAGCCACCTACGGTGAAGTTGATTTTTTCACCGTTTTCCGCAAATAAAAAAATTTGAAAATCTACTTCATCTAACCCATATTAAAGTATTTGTTACTAAAATGCTTACCTCCTAACTCTATTTTTTTTGCATTCGTTACTTCGTTTTTCGGAAAAATCAAAACGCGGACATGAACATTTGAACATAAGTGATGCAAAGTTGAAATAACTTTTACACTCATGAAAGGATCTAAACCAAAAACTAAGATTAACTTAGAAGATCAAGAAATATACGAAATTTGTGCCCGCGTAAAGCCCCCAACCTATATGTGAACCATAAAACTGAAATTAATAAAATTCTAGGAAACCGAACTATGGCACATATACAAGGTTTTTGATGGTATTCAGTGACGTAATCTTTAAAAATGACGGACAGCCGCCATTTTGTAAAATAATTTTACATGGGAACATATGGCAAGTAATACCTCATCTCGTTCCACGTCCTTTTCAACGACATTAAAATATTGCTAATGGTTCATGAGTTTCAATCCAAAAACGCCAATTAATGTTTTGAGGTTTCTGCGTTGAAATTCATAAATCAGTAGTAATATTTTAATGTTGTTGATGTCGTTGAAAAGGACCTTCTAATGAGGTAATACTTGGCATATGATCCCATTTAAATATTATTTTACAAAACAGCGGCTGTCTGCCTTTTTTAATGATTACGTTATTGAATACCATCAAAAACTTGTATATGTGCCTTGGTTCGGTTTCCCAAAATTGTATTAATTTCAATTTTATGGTACATGTAATAGGTTCGGGTATATATATATATATATATATATATATATATATATATATATATATATATATATATATTTCCATTTTTCCGGGTCCCTGATCTCGTGCATAGTTGATAGGATTCATATAAGAACCTTCGTTCGACGACGTTCCGGAAAATTCCTATTTGCCATCTTCAGGTCACCACTAATCTTGTTCTGTTTCGCGTTATTCGAATTGAACTGATGTCCAGTTTAATTATAAGTTCGCTAATTTTCAGTTTATTAACTTTCTGTGCCTTATTTTCCTTTTTCCGTTTCGCTGGTTTCTCTGTAACGTCTATAGTAAAAAATATTGTAGTGATGTAGGTTTTAGAAAATTTAAATGTTCTAATAAAGTTCAAGCTTAATAAAAATTCATACGGTGATGTAATTTGTACATTGATTAAACGCCAAATGTAATATCCCTAACTATGATGATGTAATCTGAACTTGGGCAAAGTTTTCCCTAAATATAAATTATTTAACAAATTGAAATACTAAGCTTTCACCACTAATTATATGCCGTCTCGTCTACAATCGGTAGATTAAATATAGGGTGGGTTCTACTATATTGACTTGATAACACACATGAAATGCGGCTTGTTTCTCTCCTGCTTAATTATTTTCCTTTCTCTAATTAATAAGAAACAATGTAAAAAGTTATAAAAAAATATATAATTAAATGAATTCCGAGCGCCATGTTATCTTTGTCAAAGGAACAACAAAACCTAAATAATGAACAATAAAAACTTTCTATAAATATCAAAAATTAACAATGTGCAATTAAGTTTATTTGTCCAATATATGGATGGTTAAGGAGAGGAAAGAAAAAGGTTTTAAAACTAAGCTTAAAAAATAAAAAATCACCACATAAATACCTCAGTATAATGATTTTCTTATAGACAGCTTCCAGTGTTTAATTATGGATGCGGAACGGTCAACCAGTATGAAAGCGTTTCTACATCTTCCTTGTGTATTCTTGTAACAACGCGATCAACTAGGTATTTGAAGGAATTTTCAATCCACTAAACTTATTGTAATCTTGATGTTTTATTTTATTAAAATTGCATTTTAAGATGATATTATTTGAATGAAGAGAAACTTGCGTAAATAAGTAACTTAAGAGCCATTTGAGATTAAAAATATAGTGACTTATAAAAGTACCATATCAAAGTAAGTAAAATATAAGTATGAGTAAGTAAGTAAGTAAATAAGTGCCTTAAGTGAGTATAAGGGAATAATATAAGTACTATAATGAGTGTACGTGAGTGCCTGGAAAGAGCAAATGCTTAAGCTTTAAAATATAATGAATTAAAAAATAACTTACCACCAAAATTCTGATGGCACCAAATATAAAAATTAAGTAAAAACCATTACAACAATGTCTTCTGCTTTAACATTCAGCAGCAAGTGAAGAAAAAAATAGAGGCTTTCAGAATTCCTTCTGTAAGTGCCGCCCCTCAAGAAGTTGTCACGTATTGCGCGAAATACAATGATCGGAGTCCAATTTTTAAAAGAAAGGGAACTATAACTATTTATGTAATATTACACCCAAAATATATGTTCTAGGAAATGCAATTTAAGTTGCCTTTCTCAATTTTACATGTAAATAATTAAAAACTCCTGTAATTTTACGCCAAATAAATTAATGATCTTAGATTAACGTATTTTTTAACACAACCACAAAAAAAGGTTGTTACACGTCTATATGAAGTCTATTGCTTGTTGGTTGACGGATTTTAATTAATAATTTCTATGTATTCGGCAGCTTCTACACGTTGTTTAAGGTATTAAAGCCATTTGGGCGTTTTAAGATTTTCACAGCCTATCTGACTGTTATCTTAATTAGATGCTCTGCTGATGTTATCCTTCTGGTCTTATCGAAATTGATGTCATGTCGATTGAACATGTGCTAAATATGAGGTTGTAGTGTATTGATTTAAATTTTCTAAATTGACGAAGTAGTTTTCCTGAACACAAGAGAATCCGGTTTACACTAATACATTTCATATCTAGTAACATCACAGAGTCATGATCTTCTAAGTTTTGGGATCACAGCGATGTTTAGTTTTTTTTTCAGACGTCTACTTTTTGTAAAATGGCATAAACTCACACTATCATCGATAAAGAATCCAAATATGCAATAATATACAGGGGGTTCCATTTAAAAAAATGTAAATTTAATATAAATCGCCCTGTATAAACTTTGCGATTCAAGTGAAATTATTTTAGGTTTGTAGCCTTAAGGATACCCCACCACATCCCATTAACAAACTTTAGAAATACTCCTTAATAAACCCACAATCTTCCATCCACGCACTATTGGGCCACCCTGGGTGTAGATATAGTACTCCATTCTTCTGTGCTGCTGTGATGTCAAACCTGTCACAAAAATGACAGCGAATTGTTAATGAGCCAAAGTGGGGTACTACAAGAAATTATTTTACAATATACAGGGCGGTCTAAAAAAGTGTTGTAAGATTTTTTAAATGGCACACCCTGCATATCATTACACTTCTGGATTCATCTATAAAAGTACATTGATATTACATTTATTGAATTATTGCTAAGGGTTTCAAGATTGGAGACAAAAAAACGGTACTTTAAAAAAAGTGCTCACCTAAATAGCGAGTTTTTGCAAAATGACAAATTTTTGGAATATGCTCTTTAAGTACAACCTTTAGTAAAGAATAAGGTAGTTACATTTTACCTTCAAAAATACCATACAAGGAGTTAAGCCGAATTATCATATCTTCAAACAAGCTTAACTCAATTTTTTTGTCTGAGCTGGACTTGGATTTTAAATTCTCTATCAAAATGTTATAAAGCTTGTTTTTTTTTTATGATTGTGTATCATAAACTGTGGGTTAATTTGAAAATTGTCGAAAATTTTGTAGGAACTCGTGTTAAAACAATGCAATTTTTTATTGATAAAGTAGGCAATGAATATTTGAAGAGAAAAAATTATTAAATAAAATTTTTTAAATTTTTCTCATTTTGTAATAAGCATTTTCTTATGCGATCTAACACCTTGTAGTATATATTATAAGTGTTTTGTAACTCTGGTTTCACATTAGTTAAGTTGATCGGCCTGTTTTCACAGTTTTTGCTTTTTGAGCGCGACGTTTCGGAAGCAGATTCTGCTTCCGTCATCAGGCTTAGTCCTAAGAAGGACTGTTTTCGCACTTCAGGCGAATTCATATGTTATGATTTTTATTACTGCGCAACCACGAAAAAGTTTAAAATATATATGATTTTTATTACTGCGCAACCACGAAAAAGTTTAAAATATATGTAAGTTCTAAAAAATATATATTCGATTACTCAATGGCTCAGCAGTAAAGGTGAGTGAAAGGTATCAAGTTCGAATCTAAGAGTAGTCAAGACCTTGGTGAAAAAAGCATAATATATGAATTCGACCCAAGTGCGAAAACAGTCCTCAGGACTAAGCCTGATGACGGAAGCAGAGTCCGTTTTCGAAACGTCGCGCTCAAAAAGAAAAAATTGTGGAAACAGGCCGATCAACTCAACTAACCTTGTAGTATTTCTGAACTGATATTGCAAAAAAACATACCTATTCTTTCCATTATGTCGTGTCTCATTACAACCTCTCAGTACACTTCAAATTTAAAAATTGGAAACATTCCGAGGCGCGACATGTTACTCGGAACAGGAGGACGCAATACAGCTTTTATTGCAAAAACACTACCCAGCATCCATAACTCATATCTAAAGGAACTCCAAACAATTCAAACCTCCGCATCCCAGAATCAAAAGCCGACAGAAAGAATTGGAAGATGATAGCACGTACAATTAATAAATTTCAACTATTTAAGTCTCCAGGATTAGATAAAATTTTCCAAGGGGTACTGCAGTGAAGGGATCCAACTGCTAACTGCACACTCCTTAGAGTCAGTCTTTTCCTGGAGTATGTGCCGTTACCATGGAAAGAGGTAAAGCTATTTGTATGACCAGGCAAAATTTTTTAGCTCAATAAACCCAACGCAGTTTATTTTCAACATATTGTAATATATAATTGAAAGACGTATTAAGGGCAACGTGTTGGGCCTAATGTCTCCACGCATAAACCAATATGCACACCAACCTGGATAATCGTCCGAACTATAGAGGTGTAGAAGGTACGTTTGATAACACCTAAAAACAATCTTGAAAGATACATCCGGCACTCTATAGGTGGATAATAAACATTGTAGAAGGCAGAAGCTTTTATGCGTCTATCAATAAAAACTATGTGGTGGTTTGTGCCATGAGATGAGGTGTATGGGATACTATCCCCTCTGCTGTAGTGTCCCGTTGTAGACGACCTGCTGCAGGATTTATGCAGAACAGGATTCGAAGTTATGTTTTACACACTATAATTTGTAAGGCTTGAAAACACCGTTTGTAATAGAATGCAGGTTGTACTCAAACTGATATGGAAATAATGTGAAACAGAGGGACTTTCGATAAATCCTACAAAAACCTCTCTCATACTATTTACAAGAAAAAGAATCCCATAGGAAAAGAGGCGTATATTTCTTTACGAAACGCGCATCTGTATGGTGAGAAAAATGAAGTACCTGGGAGACAAACAGGACTTTGACAGATCTCATGTATTGAAAAATTAGCGAAACAGGAAAGTCAAACAAGGCTAGGAAGGGTCTATTTTCTATACTCTCTACAGCTGGTGGTGGCGTTGGAGATGAAGGGTGCTTACAGGGTCAAAAGGAATGAACTCAAAATCGGGACATTTTAGAGAAGAAAATTGTGCCATCTTCAAAGAAAGGTTTAAAATACGTGCCATGGAGCTTAATTCTTGACAGCATACAAAAAACGTATCTCACGAAAGTAACCTACAATATAGAGGTACTGACAAATGGGATGAAGTACAGTGAAGGACTCCAAAACCGTCTTTTATACATATAACTGTAATAGAAGAGGGAATGGTAATGTATCTGGCGTGGGGGATGTAGACTGTTGCGCAATCTCTTGGTCTTAAGGCCGTTGTGTTCTATTAGAAATGAAATCTATACACAAGAGGTGAACTCTGGGCTGGGACTAGAATACAACTGCAATTTTAGCCAGCTGGCGTGTGTGTACCAGGGTATTCCAGTATCAATGAAGTTGGCGAAGGTCAGGCAAGGAAGCCGTTGGCAGGACCGCAACCGGCGTGTAGAATTACACATGAAACGGTGAGAACGGAAACGAATACCATCCTAAAGAAATGGCGTAAGAAACACTCGAAGAATATCTGTGGTCAAAGACAAACGAAGTCTCTATTAAAAATTCCCTCCAACCACAGTGCAGAAGATATACTGAAATTCCGTACGTACATACATATTTTCACACGCCTACTTAAGGCGCACTGCCAAATGAAAAGACGCCTTCACAAAATGGGTCTCGCAACAGACCCACTAAGCACGGGTCGCGAGAATGCAGAAACGCTTTTACATACACTGTGTCAATGTAAGGCACACCTCAAAACACGAATATTTCAGGAAAGGTAAGATAACCCAGAAACGTTTCACCATCTATCAACGCACATTGCAATTTGCGTTAAAATTAAATCTTTCAAAATAACATCTACACTCAAACGTTAGGCTCATATTCGTTATTATTATTCACGAAAGGATCAAGGAAAACGTACTAATATGCATTCTTCAATATTCCGGTAAAAACCATTCAGAAACACGCTGCATTCGAAGTTATTACCAAAGTTCGTAATTGTTTTGTCTTGCTTACAATTTATTTCGTAACAGTTTAATTAAAAGCGTTAACGACCTACGTTTTGATTCCATACGACTTGTCTTATACATAGATATATCTAATGAACAACTGGAATTAACCTTTAAGATTACATAAGTTAGTAGCTATTTATTCTACTATGTTCAATTATTCAATTCCAATGCGTCAAAGCTTTTGTATAGTAAAACTCAAACGATAGAGCTTAGCAAACTAATCTTCTAGGGAAAACGGATTAAGATAATGTAACAAATTTCGCCATCTTTTACATTAACGTTTTTTTTTTAATAAATCGTGACACAATTTACCAATTATGTTTAAGCAGTAAAGTTAACCATTGCAAAATTAACACATCGACGTGTGCAAATATTTAATCCAAATCATAATTAAATTTGTGTTTGCAAAAACATTACGAAAACTCGTTAACCTGCTTCAACGTAATTGAATATTCGTTATCCATAACCTGGTCACGTAGAACCCAAATGAATTCTAACAAATATTAAAATACATTATACTCGTATTATGATCACATAGAGTGCACATTCTAAAATATTCTCTAATATCTACAATTTATTTTTCAAATTTTAATGCCATTTTATAGCAGGCGATCTTTGAAAGGCATTTAAATTTTTACGTGTAGTCGGATACTTTTCTTAAACAAAATGGAATATAATGCTTTAGAACTCGACACAAATAGTGCCTAGACCTTACTCTATACACAAAATAAATTTTAAAAACTAATACATAGGGATAATTAGAAAAATAGCCTATTAAACAATTTGAAAACTCCATTTTTCATGTTTCAAAAAAATGTATGTTTTAAATATAATAAACATAAACACAGGAAAAGTGGCACTAAACTACAACATACGAGAAAATTTCAAATTTCATAAAAACCAATTATATCGTTTTCAATATCGAAGCGCTACCCATCATCAGCAGTAGCATATCGTTTGTTATTAACAAATTTAAAGATATCTCTGACCCTTCTCTTGGTAAAACTAGTTTAGTGTGGCATTATTATATTGACGTAGGTAGTACTCTTCAAATTAAAAAACGTTTTTATACCTTTTTCCCCTGCGATGTAAACGTATGCAAACGATGAACTTAAAATTTATAGAATCAGGTATAGTTAGACCTTCAAAATCGCCTTGGATCTTACCTATAATGTTAATGTGAAAGAAAAATAACGATAAATACCGTCCGGATGTGATATGATGGACGTAAATGAAATAGCGTTACCAAAAAATCTACTTAGCAGTACCCATTTTCTATCTTGAGTAGAAAGCAAGCATTCTATCAAATAACCTAATACCTTTACACAAGACTTATCTCGGAAGTAATAAAAAGAAAACATAAGGAACAACATAGAATTTAGCAAATTTAACCACAAATAACCATACATTTAGAATATACTAAGTTTTGAGGACCCACTCTTACTGATTTGGAATACACAGTGGAGCGAAATGGACTGCACACTCACCTTACAAAGGTTGAAGCTGTTATGAGGTTCCTCTGAACAACTACCACAGATGAAATTAAACGTTTTTTTGGTATGACTGAGTGGTATAGACGATTTGTAAATGATTTTTCTACTATAGCAGCACCTATCTCGGAACCAATAAAACGGTATTGTTTCGGATTGAAAAATGTATGGGCTACATTAAAGGCACCCAATGTAGTGTTACTATTGACCACTACTCTCTCCTGTGGCTTATGTAGATGTGTAATCCTACAAGGTTTGCTAGATAGATCATGAGACTATCCTAATATTCAATTAAAAATAACAAAACTTATAATAATTATCCCAATATTCATTTACAATCACCCGTCGAACAGGGAAAATTAATGTAGTGGCAGTCGCTATATCTAAAGCTGCTTTAGTTAATTCTATTCAGGTCCCCAATGCCGATATGGGGTCATTTTATATAATAGTAGACTTGGTTAAAAAATCGCCTGAAAAAATTTCAGATTAGTTTATTCTAATTTATTTTCAAACCTTGTCGAATGGAAACAATTGGTTCTCATACCCAAAAGAAATAAACTCTTGTATAAAATGCATGACGACTCTACATCAGTTCATTTGAGTGTATTTAAGGCCTATAAAATGGTGTTTCAACAGTATTACAGGCCGAAGACGAGAGCGGATATAGTTAAGGTATATAAATCGTTACGAGATATGCTGTGCCACCAAAGCTTCACAGTTATGCCGTCCAGGATTAATGAGAAAGAGAAAAATATGTTATTTCTATTCCAATGTGTATCAATACATATAATGGGACCGTTTCCTCGTTAAACAAAAGGGAATATTTGATCATAGTGGTTTGTAATTGGTTGACAAAGTTTCTCTTCTTACAACCTGTTAGAGAAACTAATTCTAAGGCCGTGGTATAATTTCTAGAAAACGACCGGGTCGACAATAAAACACAATTTAAGAGAACGACATTAAAAAAACTAATCGACACTTACAAAATCCTCAAGTTTGGTACAACGCTAGGTTATTACCCACAAGTCAATTTTGTGGAGAGAGTTAATCGCATTATCGGTATCGAAATAAGATCTTATGTTATAGACAATCATCGAAATTGAGTGCGAGATCACGACATACACTCCTCTATCCTAATTTCGGGTACTCTGTTCCTGTAACAGGAGATTATTACAGTGAACTGGAAATTATAAGAGAGGAACACCTTCAATAGATGATCGTAAAAAGTTGATTGGCAATGTTAATAATCTATCGATTTTAGCTGCTGATAAACATCTGGCCTTAGGCGTGTACTTCAAAGCCATTCGCCAATCGTCTACTCACATAGTAAACCTATAGTTTTTGAAGTACTCGTATTTACGTGCTTGTGTGTTTGCTTGCGTGTTTATTTGTTTTGCCTGCTTTGTATTTGGATTGCTTAAAAGTGTTTGGTTACAGTTTTGATTATTTTAAGTGTTGGTTCCTGTAGAAGTCTTAGTTTAATTTGATTGCATGCATTTGGTTATTAGGGTTAACATACTTCCTCTGTTTGGGTTACTTTGTTTAATTGTTGACTGGTTTACGCAAATAATAACCCAAACATCTACAATATTTATGTGTAGGCAAAATCACCTAATTAGAACAAAAGCAATAAGGAAATAGTGTTGTACTGATACAACACAATTTGTTCTTGGCTTAGTGGTAACTTTGTCCTGAAAAAAAGTTTGATTAAACGATACCCCAGTCTAGGTGAAACCAAGAAACGATGCCCTTCTTACCCTCGCCGCTTCAACAGAGTATAATGGATAATACAAAGATGATGAAGTGAGGCAGGTTCGCCAGCCACGCAGCTCGGCTCGCTCTTGATGATTTTTTTAGTAGTTATCTGTGATTCAGTTTCTTCACATTAGATTTATAGTCTATATCATAAAGCACTTGTTATACACATATTCTGTACCACTATAACAACTGCCTACTATCGACTCGAGTTTGAAGTTTAATAAAAAATAACCACGTACTGATTTGAATGGGATTGTTATCAAATTAAAACCTATTTAATTCTACGTTAAGTTGCATCAGAAATTGTTTTCAATATATTTTAACAATTACTGCACGCGAACAATGGAGATTGCCACGCGATAGTCAGTTTTAATGCCACATAAAAACAAAACTACATGAAATTGTAGTGTCACAGGCTGAACCGTTCTTAACCCATATACAAAAGTTTAATTAATTTAATTTTTGCAAAAGCTAGAGCCCATTTAATAACACATGATATTCTCCGGAATTGTTGCAGTGAGGCGAAAGAATAGCATTCTAACGAACTACGCGATGTCTCACAGAAACGGTCCGGTTCTCGCCAGTCGATGCCCAGTAGTTAAAACTCTAATCAATTACAAACCATTTTTAAAAAACATAAGAAAATTATGGCTTTGAAATTACTCTCATTGTGTTGCTGACTAAGGGTAAGTCAAATGCTCGTGCGACCATTCGTTCAGGAGAATACCATCTGCTCTAGCATTTACAAAAATCGGATGTTTCTATTTGTAACATATTAAAATTTCATCGATTATGTATGGGTCTAACTGCGAAAAACGGGCACTTTTTATTCTTCGTACACAGCGATTGTTGTTTAGACATATTTAAACAATGTTCTGCTACAATTAAACAACGCAGAATTAAAACAGGCTTTCATTTGATACCAATCATACTTTAAAATAAATCTTGGTTTTATAATCTTGTTTTTTTATTTTTTATGCCGAGTGCAACTTTTTCACTAAACAGCGTACTTTTCATCTTTTTGCCGCCCCCCTGCCAGTGGAAACATCACATTCTAGCCGCATTTCATTTGATCAGTTTTGATGATGTGGATACCAGCTGACATTTTAACATCACATAAAAAAATCTGAATTAAATTAAAATACGTTCAATCAAGGTTTTGTGCATATCAGCACACTACTGCATATAAGTAGCACAATACAGCACTAACACGTATGATTAATTATATTCATGTTGTAATTACGTTACAATTAAATAAAAATGTTCGTAACTTTTAATCTATTACCACAACTTCATTTGATCAATGTGGTTCATATCAAGGTTACAGGTGACAATTTAGGAAAATCTGAATCCAATAAAAATGTTAGTAACTGATATTTTGTGCATAATACCACATTATGGCTCACTAGTAGCATAATGTACTACAAGTTCATGTTCATGTCGTGGATATAGTGTAAAATTGTAACTCCATTTTGGAAAAACCAAATTAAATAAAAATGTTTGTAACTAATTATTTGTGCCTATTTGCACATTACGGCACATTACTAGCACAATGCAGCACAAATGTGTTTAATCAATTTCGTTTTTGTGAAAATCTTGAAAATTTTGGAAAATCTGAATTAGATACAAACGTTTGTAACTGATGTTATGTGTCGATTAACACATTGTGACAAACCAGTAGGATAATGCAGCACAAGTTCATTTAATACATTTAGCTCATGTGGTTAAATCGTATCTCTATTTCGGAAAATTAAATAAAAATGTTTGTAATTGATGTTTTGTGCCTATTTGCACGTTGCGGCACACTAGTACCTTAATGCACAACAGTTTCGTTTTATGAATTATATTATTACAGTGTGCAATAGTAACTCCATTTCGGAAAATACGAATTATATAAAAATGTTGGTTAATCCTATTTTGTGGATACCAGCACATCTCGTCACACTAGTAGCACAATGCAGCACAAGTCCGTTTGATTAATTTAGTTTATGGAGTAGTTACAACGTGAACATGTAACTTCATTTCGGAATATCGGAATTAAACAAAAAATACTAGTAACTGATGCTTTGTGCTTAATAGCACATTAAGGTACAATGCAGCATAATTTAATTCAGTTAATTTACTTTAAGTTGCGGTTACAGCGTGAAATTATAACTTCATTTCGGAATTTCGCAATTATATAAAAATATTTGCCTATGAATGAATTACGACACACTAGTAGCATAATTTAATTTGTGAAATTTGGGCATATAGTTACAACGTAAAATTGTAACTCCATTTCTGCGCATTGGAGTTACACAAAAATGTTCGCGTCTGATGTTCTCTATCTTTGAGCACATGAAGGCATTAGCACAAATTTATTTGATGTTGATATTGTGCCTACAGGTAAAATTGTATCTCCATTCTGAAAAATTCGAAAATAATAATGTTAGTGACCGATATTTTAAGTCTGTTAGCACATTACGGAACACTAGTAGCAGAAGTTCCATACATTTCAGAAAATCCAAACAAAGTAAAAACGTTTGTAGCTGATATTTTGTGCCTATTTGAACGTTACTGTACATCGGTAGCACAATGCAGTAAAAGTTTGATTAACCAATTTGGTTTTGCAAAATTCGAATTAGATAAAAATGTTCTTAACTGATGCTATGTATCTATTAGCACCTTTATGGCACACTAGTAACATATTTAATTCATTTCGCTCATATGATTACAACGTAAAATACAAATTAAAGAAAAATGTTGGTGACTGATCGTTTGTACCCATTAGCACATTATGGCACAATAGTAGCACAATGCAGCACAAGTCCATGTAGTAAATTTAGCTAATATGGTAACAACGTAAAATTGTAACTTCATTTCGAAATATCAGAATTAAATAAAAAATGTTCGTAACTGACATTCCGTGTAACACATTACGGCACGCTAGTAATACAATACAGCACGAATTCGTTTGATCAATTGGTTTATGTAGCGTTGAAATTTTATTAATTTTTGTTTTAATTTTTCAAGTTAACTTTTAAAGTACATCCAATAAAAGTTCGTTTGATCAATTTGGATAATACTGTGGTTACAATCTGGTACACTACTAGCACAATGCAGTACAACATCATTTGATCATTTTTTATTTATGTTGTGGGTACAATGTAGAACTATAATTAATGATGTTATGTGCCTATTAGCACACTATGGCACGCTAGTAGCACAATGTGGCACTGGTGCAATTGATTACTTTGGTTCAAGTATTGGTTATAACGTGAAATTGTAACTCCATTTCGGAAAAACCTAATTAAATAAAAATGATCGAGACTGATGTGTTTTAACATGTTACGGCACACCAGGAGCACAATGCAGCACATCTTCATTTGATCGATATGTTTTACGTTGTAGTCACAGTGTGGAACTAGCTATTTCCGAAAACCCAAATAAAATAAAAATGTTCGTAAATGATGTTTTATCCCTATTAGAACATTACGGCGCACTAATATCACTTTGAGCACAACTTTGATCGATTTTGTTGATGTGATTAGATGCGACATTGTCACTTAATTTGGAATAACCTCTTTTTCCTGAAAATCGGCTCAGATATATATGTTTTTTAATTAGAACATTGTAGTATACTAGTAGTCAACTGTTTTAGGGTGACAACCGCTGACGTTTCCACGCAGCACTTTCAAGAGTGATGCGAGGTTGCGTATCTTATGGAGAGTGTTGCTAACGTCGGGTTGCCAATGTAAGGTTAAGGAGAACATGATGCCTAGGTACATGATTGTATCTGGTAATTTTAGTCTTTGTATTGTTTGTATTTTGTTGGGATTGATTGTTAATCTCCACCGGTTGGCCCAGTTAGAGAAGTGGGAAAGTTATTGAGTTATTTATTAGTCTATTTGTCCCGTCGCTGTTCCTACTGGTCGCTTAGGGAGCAGTGTCGTCTGCAAATTGGGCTACAGATATGTTCGGGTTGGTGCTATGGGGAACGTCGTGGCCATAAATGGTGTATAAAATAGGTACTAGCCACGATTCTTGTGATACGCCGACGGTCGGATGAAATGTCGGGGAAGCAGAATAAGCTAATCATACCTTCACACATCTGCATGCCAGATATGAGAGGAGTCAAATAATGCGATCGGAAAGCCTAACTGTCGTGGTTTGTGTATTAATCCTGCGCGCGATACTTTGTCGAATGCTTGTTTTGTGTCTAGGAAGACTGAGAGGCAACAGACATGGTTTAAGGCTTTACAGGATTCCGTATAGAGTTTCACGATGGGATCTTGGCATGAACAGTTCGGTCTTAAGCCGAACACGCTGTTTGGTATGATGTCGTTGGCTTCGAGATGGTCTTTTAGACTTTGGGACAGGATGATCTCTAGACACTTTCGCGTACACTTTAAAAGATAAATCGGTCTGTAGGATGAAGGTTGGGAAGGGTCAGAACTAGGTTTGGGTAACATGATTGTTGAAGCAAGGCATCTGTTGTATATTTGGGCCAACTATCTGATGGCGTTTGGTGGTTGATTCTTGAGTATTTGTCGGTTAAGTTCGTCTTGTCCTGGAGCGGAGTTTTTCCCTTGTCTACTAGTTTGTAATATTTGATTGGGTGAAATGCGATTAAGAAATGCGTCATTGTTGGATGGTTCCTGTGGTCCATGGTTTTGGTTTTAGAACTCCTCAAGGTTTTGCTCAAGCTGATCTTTGAAATCGTTGTCAAACGATGGATTGTCGGAAGTGGTGAACACGGTCTGCAGGTGAAGACTGAACAGGTCGACTTTGTCCTGGTTTGAACCTGCAAGGTTACCTTGAAGGTTGAATACGTGGAATTTTTGTTTAGTTTTTTGTTTTGTTAGGACTTTAAATTTTTGCCAAAATTTAGGGCCTTCATTATAGTTCAATTTGGCTGCCTCTTTAATCTAATTTTCTTGGTTGAATCTGTTGGTTTCCAATCGGGGTATTGCACTGAGTCGGTTCTACTCGGTTTAGAGTACCGAGTCTCTGGTTTTCAGAAATCAATAGTATATCCGTCGTTTTTCCTTAATCCAGAGAATGTCCTTTTGAGCGATTACTTTTGTCGAAGATGAAGTGGGTTAAGTCTGTGTACGGCTCTGTTTATGTCATCTGTAGTGTTTAGTGGTTGGTCTGGGAGGTTATTGGAAATGTGTTGTTTGAACGCATTCCAATCGGCATTATAAAAGTTTCTGCGTGTAATAGTGGTTTGTGTTGGAGGAAGTGGGGGACCTAGGGATGTGTTTACTAGAAGAGGAAGGTGGTCAAATGTTATTGTTGTGCCGAGATGGCAGTTGTCGAAGTACTGTGTTAGTTATTTAGAGCAAATTATGTGGTCGGTGATGGAGCAGCCGCTATACTCAATAAATGTGGGGTAGATATTTCTTATTCCAAAAAGTGGTAGGCTGAGTAGTTTTTCCGTTAGTATTCATCCGTTAAGGTTGTCTCCAAACTGTTTCTGTCTTGTGTTCAGGTCTCCGAGTAGCACTACATTGGGAATGTTGGTAATGTAGTGTATTAATGGAGAGGAAACGGTATTATGTCCAGGAAGGTTATAATAGCAGAATAATATTATTGCGGATGAGGGAAGGTGTACCGTTGCGGATACACATTCGAGGCGCTGAATGTGCGGCGGTAAGGTGTAGGGAGCGGAAGAGTATCGGGTGTGTATTAGCAGTGCAGTACCACGCATGCCTCAGTCAAGCTTGTTCTGCAGGTAGGTGTTATAGTGTGCTTGAGGGTATCTCGGTTAGTGAGTATTGCTCCGTTATGGCCAGTATTTGTATTTGGTCTGTGTCGAGTAGGTTTTTAATGAGGTGGCGCTTTCGTCAAATGTGTTAACTGTCGCTATTGTGAAGTCCAGTGTTGTAGGGAAGGAAGGAAGGAAAGTTAGGGAGAGTGGGTAGGAGTTATACTCGTGTCGGTAGTAAAGAGTGTCAAAACCAACTTTTGTACCGCTCCAAGCGCAGTGCAATCGCCTGTCTAAAAACTCCCTCGCTTCGTAGTCCACCCGCTTCATGATAAGCTCGCGCCGATTAGGGAAATTGGTGAACAGAGTAAACGTTAGGGCTATCAGGAAAGAGGAAGTGCTCGTGGCTCTTATCGTCGGGATATGAGGAGCGCGTGGAAGCTGTTTCCAGCTTAGACAAGGGGACTACCTGGGTAGGAGAGGTTGGGATCTCCCGCCGTTTCTCACAGTTGAGACAGTAAGTAGGGTGGGAGCCGAAACAATTGTTACACTTTGGTGAGGATATGGAAGTACGGACTTGGGATTTGTGGCTTTAGCCAGAGGAGAGGCACTTCAGGGACCGGGTAGGGATTACTGCTTGGTGGTAAGGAGGAGGCTCGCATTGGTAACGTCTGCCGTTATACAGCAGGAAATCGATCGAGGATTTGGAGTGGGATAGGATGAACCGGTTTTTGAATACTGCGTAAGCAATATCGGGATTTGGGGTAGGTAAGGGTACTGGAGGTCGAGGATGAGGAAAAGGATGTGGTCGTGGTTGTTCGTGTATGTGCTGCCGGTAGCGTAGCTACGGCAGCGTACGTAAAGATCGGTGTCGGTATCGTTGTCGGGATGAGGGTAATGATTTACCATGTTTTACTATGGTAGGTTACTATGTGAACTGGGAAGTGCAATAAAAATTGCAAATGTTTTTTGTGTGGAAGGGTAGACTCCCACCGAGGTGCAGCCTCACACCCTGCTGGATTAAGGCTAAAAGTTGGAAGTCCGACAGAAAAGAGTTTTGTTAGCATTTTTAGGACATTAAGGTAGACAATGAATTAACTTTACCTTTCTGCCCTATTTTCGTTCTTGATCCCTTCTGGCTTCTGGTGGTCTTCGGTGTTCCACTTCGTGTAATTGATTTCCTTTCTTCGGTTTTTGGCTGTCTTCGCTATTTAGTTTCTTGATGTCCTTCCTGCTGTCTTCTTCGATACTTCTGGTCCTGCTGATACCCTGGATCTGACGGTATTCTTATTCCTGATAAGGAATGTTTCCAGTTGGTAGCGGTGTGCCTGGCAGTGACCACTACTGTTTAGTGAAAGCGCAGATGCCCGGCACGCGGTTATATAATTAAAATGTAATTAAGAGATAATTATCCTACTGCTTGACTACTCGGCTATCAGACAAGAAGCAGTTTGCGTAATCAAACACCTACTCTAGTCTAATTAATTACTTTAAGAAAAATAGCGGCATTGTTTTAAAATAATTAAAAATATACAATTCAAATCATTTATGAAATGTAAATAGAAATAATTGAAATCAAGAAAATACGAATACTAACTGTAGTTCCTCCCAACAATTAGATTCAGCTAACGCGTATTTTACCACTTTTTTGGTTAACATATTTATAAAAAGTACGGGGAATCGAAACACAAATAGAATAAGTTAGGATTACATGTGGCAATTTTAATTAGTGTTAATTAAATTCATCACTGGATCGTTACAACACTTAGTGTATAAAGTGGCCATTGTTTGGAGATTTCATTTTAAAATTTTATCTTGTCTAGTTCTTTCTTTTTTATGATTGTGGACCTGAACAGGTTAAATTTGGCCTATCGTGCTAAAGCACTCGGGAACAATTAGGAGGATGGATAGAGGGATAATGAATTGCCAATAGATGCCTATGAACAGCTACCTTAAATTTTCTCATATCATAAGTGAGAGGAAAACAGGAACTAGGGAGATCATTCCAGAGTTTAGAAGCCGTGTAGAAAAAAAGTGGATTGCGCCCGTTTGGTACGACAAGTGGAGATTTGTACTGCATACTGATGATGTGAATGAGCGAACCGAGTGTTCCGCGCAAAGATAGCCCAAGATGGCATCAAAGAATATAATTCAGCAGCACATTAGCCGTTGTAATAACGATAATACAAAGAAAGAACTGAAACCATCCAAGGCACTGTATGTGAGAAGTTAAGGACGGTTCATTTATAAGCCTAATCGCTCTCTTTTGAATACGATCGACGATATCGACAGCGTATTGGGGAGCACTAACCCAGAGGTGAGAATTATATTCCAGATGAGGCCGAATTTGGGCCTTATACAGCAGAAGGAGTTGTCGAGAGGTAAAGTACTGCTTAGATCTGTAGAAAAAGCCTATTTTACGAGCAGCTGTTTTGGTAGCTGACAGAAGATGGTCAACCCATGAGAGATTTGAAGATACAGTCATGCCCAACAGAGTAATAGTGTCTGAAAACTTAAGAACTGAGCCATTCATACTTACAATAGGAAATGATCGATCTTTTTTGGCGGACACAAGGCAACACTGAGTTTTATTAGTATTAAATTTAACTAGATTATTGCTTCCCCATTCGAGAATACGTTGAATGTCTTTGTTGATTGAATTTGCCATTTCAGCTTTAATTTCTTGATTTGACATAGAAGGTGGATTATCACTATGAGTAGACTGAGATGAACTACAGTGAAGAGTGTTATCGTCATCAAAGCAATGGATGGGGTTAGTTGTTGAAGAAATAAGGTCATTTATGTACAGCAGAAACAGTGTAGGCGCTATAACGGATCCCTGTGATACGCCCGCGTTAATGCTAACTTATTTTGAAAAAAAGTCATCAACTACGACACGTATTCGTCTTTTATCAAGGAAACTAGAAACCCAGTTGTTGAGCGTATCATTTAACCCAAACGAGGTGAGTTTGGCAAGTAAACACTTATGCCAAACTTGGTCAAATGCCTTTGAGATATCTAAAGCGACTACAACTGTTTCACCGGACTGCTCTACTGTACTGTTCCAAACTTGGGTCACATATGAAAGAAGATCACCTGTTGAACGACGTTGCCTAAACCCATATTGGTGGTCACTAAGGAGTTTGTTAGTTTCAAGGAACGTGAGCAGTTGCTGATTGATGGCCTTTTCCATGATTTTAGACAAAATGGAAGTGATGGCAATTGGTCGGTAGTTTGAGGGATCAATCTTATCGACTTTTTTGGGAATAGGTTGAACATTTGCTAACTTCCATGATGAAGGGAATTCCCCAGAAGACATAGAGATCGTATAGAGCTTAGATAGGACTGATACTATTTCGGGGAACATTTCTTCAAGACAACAGCTGGGATACCGTCTGGACCAGTCGCCTTATTGAGATCAAGCCTACTGATGATCGATTCCAAGAGCTTGTACCGAAAATGAATTGGTTTCATAGCGATAGTTGACTAGGGGCACATCTTTTCAGAATCATTGAGACACGAGTTTGATGCAAACAAATCCACAAAAACATTGGCTTTGTCTACAGAATCAGCAACTACCGATCCGTCAATGGATGTCAGGGGGGGAAATGAAGATGTTCCAAAGTTTTTACTAATGGCTTTAGCTAAAGGCCAAAATTTACGACTGCCTAATGCTGACTAATGATTAATATTCGTAAAAATAGCGGCATTGTTTTTAAAATGTTATAATTCAAACCTTTTACAAAATGTAATTAAAAGTAATTGAAGTAAAGAAAGTATGAATACTAACTGTAGTTTCTCCCAACAACTAGACGCAGCTAGCTAATGCGATGCGTATTTTACCACATTTTCGGTCAACATAGTTATATTATGAAGAAGAGAGGGGGAGCATGTAAGTGGGGAATCCAAACACAAAAGGAATAAGTTGGGATTATAACTATGCAGTAATGTTAATTAGTTTTAATTGAATTCACAGCTGAATACAATACAACACTTAGTATATAAACTAGCCATCATTTTGAGATGTTTCCATTTTAAATGTTATCTTGTCTAATTAATTAATTTAAAAAATGATTAATATTCGTAAAATTATTGTTCTTAAAATAATTAAAAATGATACAATTCAAACCATTTACAAAATATAATTAAAAGTACTTTAAGTCAAGAAAGTACGAATACGTTTGATGTTCCTCCAAACAACATTTTGCAAACGTTTGCGTATTTTACCAATTCTTTCAGTACATATTTATAGGAAATATGAAGAAGGGAGGTAGAGCTGTAGTGGGAAATCCAAACACAAATGGAATAAGTTGGGAGTTACAATTAGTGTTAATTAAATTCATCGGTGAAACGTTACAACACCTAGTATATAAACTAGCCATTATTTTGAGATGTTTCACTGCAAAAATTTTTCTTGTCTAATTACTTAATTTAAGAAATGATGGATATTCGTAAAATGAAACTGCTATTGAAATAATTAAAACCATTTGCAAAATATGATTAAAAGTAATTGCAGTATAGAAAAGATGAATACTGCAACGTACATTAAACTAACAAGTTTCTTAAAATATCGACACGTTCTTAAAGGATCATAAAGCCCCCGCATTTTTTTCTTCTAAAAAAGTAGTTACGTTGATAACAAGATGGAATACTAAGCTCTCTTTTGTTTGTTTCCACTGTTTTGGGATATTATTGGGTTTTACGATAAAGTCGTTATACAGGGCGAATAACGACCGTCGCCACGCAGTTCTATGGCGAAGCGGCATATAATCGTTAATTTCTAATCCAGTGATATTATGTAAGTCAATATGAGCAACATTTTAAAAATGTTTTTAAATATACTGGGTGCTCCAAAAAAAGTGGCATATGAATGTTATGTTCTTTTAATGGTACATCCCGTATATTATTGCATTTTCGAATTTTACTTAAAAAATAAGTAGCACTTTCATAAGGGTTCCCTATACCTATATACAAAGTGTTACAAGTTATATAAATTTTTCTGAAAATGTAGGGTTTTAGAACAAAATAAATATCTCCTAATAAAATTAACTCCAACAAATTTATTCTTAGGTTTAAGTAAAATACTGTTCCCTTAGTCTATTTATTGACTGAATAGTTTTTTTTTTTTTTAGTTAAATTAGAGCATTCATACTGAAATATTCGGCTTATTTTAAATGGAACACCCTGTATTTTATACACTTATCGTTTAGCTTACTTAATTACCTTTCAACTTCTAAGGAGTTTCCTATACCTAAATCTTCAAATTTTTAACTTATTTAATAATTTTTGGAATTTGTCTGTTCCTGTATCATTTGTAGATTGAAATATCCTCCCAAAATGCCTACTTAATGTCTTTTTGCTAATGTAATAGTATTTTTCTTTACCAATAAGTAGAAAGCTCGGAACCAATCTTATGTGTACAGGTTGTCCCATTTTGGTTGGCCTCGCAGGGTATCTCAGTTATTAGCAAAGATACAGAGATGCGGTTTTCGCGAACGTTGGCTACTTTTTTGTGAAACGAAAGATGACACAAACAGAATTACTCTAGCTCTTCTCATTTTTGAGATACAGGGCGTTTTTGAAAAAGTTGCATTTTGAGACAGCCCCCGTATCTCAGCTATACGATAACTTATAGAAAAAGTGAAAAGTGTTCTTTATATAATTTTTTCCGTAGAATGCAGTGCTGTTTTCAGAATGAGTATACGGGGTCAGGTCAAAAAGTTATCGGGATCAACTTCATTTTTTTTAAATGGGACACCCTGTCTATTTTCTCATAATTAAATTTTCCTTGTTCTAAGCATATCAAATATGTCATTCATCATTTTTTTATACAAATAGCGGAGTATTTCAAATTATTAACTGGATTGGTTAGTGGCCTTTGGTACTGCAATTGTTTTACCATGGCAACTTCATTTTTTTGACATTTGTCAATATTTGCAAATTTGTTGATTGTTGAGATCCTTATTGTTAGTAAAGTTTTCAATATTCTTTTCGTTATTTTGAATTTTTACAAAGTTTCAAACCATGGCGAATAATTTAGGGTACGAGAACTATGAGAAATTAGATATGATTGGGGTTTATTACCAAACAAATTTTAATGCAGAGCAAGCGAAGGAAATATATTTTGAAAGGTATTTATATTTACTGGAATGTTAGTCATCATTTGAGTTAAATAAAATGTGAATATTATAGATTTCCGGAAAGAAGGCAACCGTGTAAAAAAACATTCATTAGGTTAAAACAAAATTTGGAAAATCACGGATCGTTTGAAAGGCCACGCGCCAAAACATATAGAAAAGAAAACGAAGAAAATAATGAAATAAATGTCCTTGCAGAGGTCACTGTTAACGAAAATTATACGTCTTGCAGAAAAATAGAAGAATCGGTGGGCATTTCAAAAACGAAAGTATCAAAAATATTTAAAAAATACCATTATAAACCATATATACCTCAAGTCATCCACCACTTGCATCCGGGTGATGCACAATTGCGTATCGATTTCTGTAGATGGTATATTCAGAAAAGTGAAGAAAATGGACGGGGCACCTTGCCACAATGCAAGACTAGTAAGAGATTACCTCAATACAATGTTTCAAAACCATTGGATTGGTAACAATGGACCAGTTAATTGGCCAGCAAGGTCCCCAGACCTATCAATTTTAGATTTTTTTTTGTGGGGCTACCTTAAAAATAAAATTCAAGACGGTATGAAACTCAAGAAGCTTTGATGAATGCTACAAGAGAAGCCTTTGAAGAACTACGTTTAAGACCCCTATTTTTATTAAGATCCATTCAAGAAATTCTTCGGAGATGTAGGATTTGTCTTGACCATAATGGTCAGCAAATTGAGCAATATTTATAAAATTTTAATTCTTCTTATTTTCGTTTGTCTCTAAATTTATAAATAAATACATCCAATATTTATATGAGTTTCAAATCAACAATTCTGGAAATAAAATAAATTATTTTGCCGAAATTTTTATCTTCTTCAATGACATATAATTACATAATGATGGTTTTCTATATTAGGCACAAAAAAAACAATAGAAGATTACGAATTCAAAGCCTACTAAGAAATTCAGTTAATAATACAAAATACCACGCTATTTATCAAAATAAGTGATAATTGTTATATATATTTGAAGTGCTTAGAACAAGAGAAATTTAATTATGAGAAAATAGACAGGGTGTCCCATTTAAAAAAAATGAAGTTGATCCCGATAACTTTTTGACCTGACCCCGTATACTCATTCTGAAAACAGCACTGCATTCTACGGAAAAAATTATATAAAGAACACTTCACTTTTTCTATAAGTTATCGTATAGCTGAGATACGGGGGCTGTCTCAAAATGCAACTTTTTCAAAAACGCCCTGTATCTCAAAAATGAGAAGAGCTAGAGTAATTCTGTTTGTCTCATCTTTCGTTTCACAAAAAAGTAGCCAACGTTCGCGAAAACCGCATCTCTGTATCTTTGCTAATAACTGAGATACCCTGCGAGGACAACCAAAATGGGACAACCTGACATGATAGAATTCAGATATTTGTAATTTACATATTAACAGATAATGTTAATGTGACTAATCTTGTAAGTTTTGTAGTGTGCTGTGGAATTGCCGGTAACGCATTTGTTACTGTAAAAATTCTGACATTAAGCATACCTTTTGCCATTGTGTATTGTTATTTTTTCCGAGTCTGTTGAAAGTTGTTGAAATATTTTCAATTTAATAATGGTTTATTCACAACGAGCAAGAGTTGATATGATTTTAACAATTGGTGAATGCTATGAAAATTGTTTACTTACTTCAAGAGTGTACTCAGAAAAATACCCTGCATCCCGATAAAAACGTTTTTGAAAGGTTACTTCAAACATTTCGTGGTACGGGAAGCGTAGCTTACCCAAAGCAACTAAAAGTGAAGCCTGTTACAAATGATGATGATGAGTTTTGGGTATTTGGTTCCGTTGTTGACAACCAAAATACTAGTACAAAAGTGAATGCGACAGAAAGAGGAATTGGTCAGCCTAGTGTGTGGAGGATCTTAAAGAAACAGAAATACCACCCTTTTCATATACAAATACATCAAAGGTTATATGGCACCGACTTTCAAAAACCTATTGATTATTGCTTATGGGTCCTTGATCAAGTTAGTGGCAATGAACATTTTTTTGAAAATGTACTATTTACCGACGAGTCAACATTCCATAATAATTGATTAGTGAATCGGCACAATTTCCATTATTACGACACCGAAAATAAACATTTATTTAATACTGCTGATCGTCAAAATCGATGGAATGTTAATGTATATGTTGACAATCATGTTATTGGCCCGTATTTTTTCGATGGCAATTTAAATGGTAAAAAATTCCTAAGGTTTTTAAAGGAAGACTTTTGGGAACGTTTAGAAGGCATTCCTTTAAATATCAGACAAAATATGTGGTTGCAATTAGATGGAGCACCTGCACATTTCTCGCGTGCTGTTAGAGAATATTTAAATAGGAAGTTTTCTGATAAGTGGATTGGGAGAGGTGGACCAATTTCCTGGCCACCTAGATATCCTGAACTAACGTCCGTGGATTTCTTCTTTTGGGTCTATATCAAAAATTTAGTTTACAGCACACCTCCTACCACTGCAGACGATATGAAATGAAGAATCAGAAATGCTTTTGAGACCGTCACTCCTGATATTTTATAAAACGTAAGATATTCGTTATTGTATTTTTTTGAACAAATTATCACACCACATAAATAAAATTTTAGTTTCCATTGTGTATATGCTTTTTAATCCTTACTCTGTGAAACTGTTGCATTATGTAAATTAAGCTAAAAGTCGCAATAGATTTTTCACTTTATTTTTTAAAATTGAAGCTGATCGGTTTCGCTTGGAGGAGCCAAGCATCGTTAGAACTTTGAAACGTGACGATTTGTTTAGTGTAGAAACAACTTTATAAACGTTTAAATTAAAATTACTACGATTGGAATTTAAAAATGTGTTACATTAGTCAAAAATCATTAAGAGTGGGCATTTTGAAGGATATTTCAATCTACAAATAATACAGAAACAGACAAATTAGAAGGTCTAGGTATAAGAACCCTTATGGAAGTTGAAAGGTAATTAAGTAAGCTAAACGATAAATGTATAAAATACAGGGTGTTCCATTTAAAATAAGCCCAATATTTTAGTATGAATGTTCTACTAATTTAAATGAAAAAATGAACACCCTGTCAAGAGGTGTTTACTATCCAGTCAATAAATGGACTAAGGGTACAGTATTTTACTTAAACCTAATAGTAAATTAATTTGTTGGAGTTAATTTTATTAGGAGATATTTAATTTTTTCTAAAACCCTACATTTTCAGAAAAATTGATACAACTTGCAACACTCTGTATGTAGGTATAGGGAACTCTTATGAAAGTGCTACTTATTTTTTATGTAAAATTGGAAAATGCAATAATATACGGGGTGTGTCATTTAAAAAAACATAAGTTTGATATGCCACTTTTTTGGAGCAACTTGTATATTTAAAAATATTTTAAAATGTTACTCCTGTTGACTTACATAACATCACTGTATTAGAAATTAACGTGTATTCAATGTGTAAATAGTAATAATGTTATTCAATGACAAGTTACGAAACAAACTACGTGATACGTACAATAGTTGTTTTACGTAATTACGAAATAAATCTTATTTAAGAATTGTAACAATAAAAGAACGACATTAAATTAACTTATAAATTGTTATAATTGTTTGAGAGGTGCACAAATTTTATGTGAAATGTTGCATTGCAAAAGGATTTCCGGAAGGGTTTACATCCTGTGACTCATATTCACAGAAAAATTAATGTAAAAACAAAATTAGGGTCAAAAATCTAGATCACAATAGTAAATATTGATTAACAAGGAAGCCTTTTAAACTGCCATTAATAAAAAGAAAGAAAAGAAAACATGCATCAACTTAAACATTTTAATTTTAATGCTTTTTTAATAGTACGTAAAAAAGTAGACAAAATTCAAAAAATTTTGCTCATTATTACAGAAACCTAAATTGCTTTTAGTAATTACTCTTACATTTCTTCTTAATGATATCGGTTTCTGTAAATTGTGAAAGCACATAAAAGAGTTGCCAAAATATTTTTTTGATTTCTGAAATAATAATAAATAATTTTACTGCATTTGTTTTATAACTAAGAATATTTGGCGACCACGTGATCCAATTACTTTTTCTAACTTATTAATTTCATTACTTAAAATTAATAACTGTAAATAAAATTTCTTATTGTGAGAGTTAGAGAAAAAGATTACTGTCTTGTTCCATTTGTCATACAAAGTCTATGAGTTAACTCAACCGTAAATACGAAAATCCCCGGTTTGAACTAAACATAGGAATTTATGGTTGTATTTATTACAATTTCATGATATAAATGGATTATACATGAATACTAAGAATTATTATTAAAAGATTAAGACATGCATGTAAGTTGGAAAATCTGGAACTGTGGCAGGACCTGTAACACACAAAATACACACAAGTACCACACAAAAATAAAAAACATCGAACGCGTTTCAATAGCTAAGCTATTATCATCAGCGGTCGACCGTTAGTTACATTTACGCCATTTATACACAAATTGCTCACTTCACTCTATAGGGCATACAAAGAATTGGTAGCGATCGACATTTTTAAAATAAGTAAGCAATTTACCCAAAAAAAAAGAAAATTTTGAATTATCATGTCCCCTACCCATTCGTTCTGATTTATATCGTGTATATCACATCTTGTCTTATAAGGGCGCTTCATTCGCAAATGCACATATGTTAAGAGTAGATAGGGCACACACAAGTAGTAGTAATTAACCTGTATTTAATGTTTCAGCTTCTTCATAATCAAAAGGTGATTTATCCATTTTTCTTAATTCTTTAATTCTTCACGAACCACATTGTGACTTTTTTTTATTAGTAGTATAGGTACCGGGAACTTACTTCATATAGAGAATTTACATGTATAGGAAAGAAACAAATACGGCATTGCCATAAGTGTGAAAGAGAAAGAATGTACCAATGTCCCTGTTTAAAGTCATTGAGTTAGTTCCCCAAAGTTAATTGACTTAATTGAGAAACACCTCGAAAGTGAGAGTTCACTGACATAGATGAGAAAGAAAGCAGATGTATGTTTCATTGAAAAGTCGTCGGGATCATTTTATGCTTTTAAAAACGGTCAACATTAAACTGGAACAAAGTTATTTTTGATTGGCTTTCCTAGTGACAGATCATTTTTACCTTTTAACCTACATATACATATGTAGGTAGAGAAGGTTATGTATGCAATCGACTTTCGCTAGCTTATTAGTACATTTTACAAAGTTTGGCCAAGTTTTGTCAAGATCGGCCATGATGTCTGTGTGTGTGGATGTATGTTAGTATCCACGATAACTACAGAAAAAAAAACCACCTACGTATTTAAAATTTTGTTTTAAACTATTATTAGGAGCTGTTTTTTTTTTAATTTTGACCCTCTAACCTACAAGTAGGTATAGAAGGTTATGCAATCGACTTTTTTTCACTATCGCCAAATCAACTTAGCTAATTTTACAACTTTTGGCCATTCATACCTGAACGTCTGCCTGTGTGGATGTATGTGAATATCCACGATAACTCCAGAACAAATATATTTACGTACTTAAAATTTTGTATTTAAGCTTGTTTTCATTTGGTTTAGAGCTGATTAGGTTTTGGGGAATCCAGCGGCGGAGAAGGGAGGTTTATTAGAGTCAGTTTTTGGTTTTTATTAAATATTTCTAAAACATCTGCATATTTCAAAGATCCAACTTTTTGATATGAGGCGTAATTTAGCGGCAAAAAAATTCCTAAGGTAAAATTCAAGTGTTAGTTCAAATTTTTTCATTATCTGAATAACGATTAATTTTATAAGAAAAAGTGTAGAGGTATTTTTTAAAGAAAATTTAATTTTACATAAATTTTCTTTACAAAGTTTTTTAATGTACATCAAAATAAATGTAAAAATTAATTAAATATGATTGAAAATGCTGAAGCGGTATAATCGATATTTTTATAGAAGCAGGCGGCTTTGGAATTTTTGTTACGTTAATATGTATTTATGTCTATTAATCTCTATCTGACACGAAACATTAAACGTCATTCTGATATAAATTATTGTTTTTGTTTTGGCAATGTTGCCTGTTTTCGTTATGAACGTTTAAAAAAGGTTGTATATACCAATTTTCACGAGTCAGAGCAGTAGCGTCATAACTAACTTTGTTTCATTATCACCTTTAGAACCCGCCCATTGTGCACGAGAGGATGTAAATAGAAGTGATTTAGGTTGGCAATTCTGTCCGGTGTTGTCAGGCATTTCAGACATTAAACATTTGACATAACACATATTTAAATTTTATTATTGTGATGAAATAAACATAACTCCTGAAGCTGAGATTTGACAATTGTCAAACTGTTATTTTTCACAATCTGACAACATCGCGTCCTCTGACAGTTTAATATTAGTGACGCAACTGCTCTGATTCGTGAAAATTACTATAGTTACCCTAAAAAATTAAAATTAAAATTATTTCATTTTTTAATTTCCATTTTGTAGGTTGGAAGGTCATGTGGTGTTCCACACCAGATATTTATTAAATATTTCTATATTTCAAAAATACCAATAAATATATATATATATATATATATATATATATATATATATATATATATATATATATATATATATATATATATATATATATATATTATGTTCTATGCAATTTTTTGATACGATACGCAATTTAGCGGCAAAAACATTCGTAACACAGAATTTAAGTGTTAGTTCAAATTAATTTTTCAATATTTGAATAACGATTAGTTTTATAAGAAAATATGTACACATATTTAAAAAAAATAATAATTTTAGATAACTTTTCTTTATAAAGTTTGTTAATGTAAAGCGAAATAAATATAAAAATTAAATAAATATCATTGAAAATGCTTAAGCTGTATTATCGATATTTTTATAGAGGCGGGCAACTTCGGAATTTTTTCTAAGTTAGTATCTATGAACTTCTATCTGACATGAAGTTCTAAACGTCTGTTTGACATAGATTATTGTTTTGTGTTTACCATGTTGCCTATTTCATAATGAACTTTACTATAAAAGAGACTGCATAATTATCTTAAAAAAAATGTTATTAAAATTGTCATTTCTTTTAATTTCCATTTTGTAGGTTGGAAGGTCGTGCGGTGTTCCACACCAGATATTTTAAATATCACTTAAGAGATTCTTAGAATTATAACGGCCAGCAAGCTTTAAAGTGAGCCAAGGCAATTTTTGGACGATTTTTTGGTCTTAAAATTGCAATAATCAGCAATCAATTCAATCATAATAAGTCAGATTATAGCAGTATAAGAAAAAATATTGAAAGTCTTGCTAAAATAAGAAAACACTGAGCCCTTGTTCAAGCAAAGTTCCCTTAGGATTTGACCCCCAAACTGGTTGAAACTGGTCGCAAAGGTTCGTTGTTAAAAAATTGTTATCAAGACCCCCTTATTTAAGCTGATCGCAAGAGCTGTTTGTTAAAATCAGTTAATTACAATGAAAAATACAGGGATTTTTTACCAAACGGCTGGAGATATCGAAAAAATAAATCAGCTTTAATGTTTTGGGTCTTATACCAAAATTTTACTACAGAATAGTCGAAACAATCATTGGTATATACACAAAGTTAAACATTTCTCTAAATATCTGTCAAGCGGCAAACAATTTATTAAAAATATGGTGTTTTCATATATCTCCTAAAGGTGTCAAAACGATAATTGGACAAGAGTACTTGGAAAATATTTACAAGAGATATAATACTCCAGTATGAATGTCGTACCATGTCGAAATGGCGGATTTTACATTGAACAATTTACTATAAAAAAAACTAAGGTAATGAAATATCTCAAAAGTGGTTGGATTTAGGTATAGGGAATACTGATACCAAACGAATTGACTTAAAAAAATACAGCGGAAAATGTAATAAAATACAGGGTGTTCTATTTAAAGTAAGCAACTTATAAATGATTTAAATTGTGCATGTTGGCGGCTAAGTTTAAAACACCCTGTATGAAATATCAATGAGATGGATATATGGATTTACCGGCAAGCGCTTGTTGTTTGTTGGTTACAATTTCACGTCACTAGCTTCGTTATTAATGGAGATATCGTTATTCAATGTGGACTAATTTCACAATTTTTACGAAGTACTCATTGAGCATAAATTTTATCTAGAATTTCATGTAGAATTCGAAAATAAAATAAAAATATTAGGTTCCATTTAAAATAACAAAGTTGACGTCTACTTCCGGTATAACCAGAAGTGCCACATTCAGGACAATATTATATTTGAACTCAGCGTCATCCAATACCTACAGCTACGTAATTTCAGATTTTTAACATAACTGTATCGCCATTACTTTTAATAAAACTCTTCGCGCACACCCTGTATATATATATATATATATATATATATATATATATATATATATATATAATTATTAATAATAGTAATTGAACTACAAGTAATTGAACTTTTGCCGGTGGGAAAAATGAACTTTTGTCCCCCCCCCCCCTTCTCACCACTATCTATAATCCTGGATCCGGCACAGGTTATTATAAATTTACCCAGGAGAAGGCAGGGTTATCACCTAGTTATATTATTTTATTTGTTTTTTAAAGGTACGTATATTTAAAACACAAAAAATAGTATGCATTCTACATGCCATGAAACAACGGTGGTAGGACTGTTAGGAGATGGCACCGGAACATTTATTTGGACAGAATGTCTATTTAAATTACCCAACTCTCCCTCAAATAATATGTCATTGATTGCTTTTTTGCAATAAGTTTTAGTGTAGGCTCAAGTCGGTCTAGAGTTTGTGCCTAGTCAAATGCAATTGAGTTGCTACTATTCGCTTTTGGTTCAGATTCAGACAAATACGCAACGGCTTTATCAAACAACTCGTTTTGCTTGTTGATTAAACTTTTCTTAATTTTCGTGGTGGTGGAGGAGCAACTGCAGTCACCAAGGAAATAGAGGTAGATAGTACTATCTTGAGATTTCGTTACTTGTGTTTGTGCTTCAGACCCATCTTCTTCATTATCGCTTCCAAGAGTCTGTGAACATAATATTTAGTCGAATCAGCGGCAAAATAATTAACAGAGCAGTTTTAGGGAGATGATGTTATGTAACTTTTTATTATGGGACGAATCTAACAGGACATTTCATATTCCAGATAACAAAAGTTTGTGCTAACTCCCATTTACAAGAAAAATCATAAAATGTTATTAAGAAAACAGTACCTTCAATATTCTGTAGTAATCTAAACGGCGGGGGTGTTACAATTGCCCCGCTGATTAAGGACCTCACTTTCTGTGTATTTAGAATTTAGTTTCTACTATTTAATTGGAGAATCTCCATCCCTTCCCCCACCCAATCAACCTTTAACAAATGCAGTAGTCACTATTGTCTAAATTATTGTAAATATTTAAATAAATAAATAAATGCATTGAGTCAAATTTACTTACTTATTTTATTTTCCATCAACAGAGGAAGAATGGAAACAAATTTCCTTCGATTTTGGAGAAAGATATCAGTTCTGGAACGCGATAGGAGCTATACATGGAAAACATGTGGCTATTCAAAAACAGGAGTATTGTACCACGATTATAAGGGTTATTTTAGCATAGTCCTAATGGCATTAGCAAATTCGAAAAAGGAATTTATAATGATAGATGTTGGAGCTAATGGGCGCATATGTGATGGCGGTGTGCTATTCTACACTAAATTCTGAGAAAAGTTTACAAAAGGCGAACTAAATATACCAGATTGGGCACCATTGCCAAATACCAATGAAACATTTCCTTATGTTTTCATTTCTGACGAAGCTTTTGCATTAGGCACAAATTTAACGAAACCGTTCCCGCAAAGTTCCTTTAATGCTGACCGATCTACATTTAACTATCGATTGTCCAGAGCTTTTGAAACCTTAAGATCTAAATTTGGAGTTTTCCAAAAACTTATCTGTTTTGAGCCTAAAAAAGCGGCAACCATAGTGGCAACTTGCTGCTATTTACATAATTATTTGCTTAAAACTCAGCCACGGCTTTATATGGGATCAAATTGGAGAATCACAACACCAGATGAAGTGCTTGCTTTGGATGATTTGGAGCCTAGTGGAAATAGAAACGCATCAAGGGATGCAAAAAGTGTCAGGAAAAAATTGTGCAACTACTTCAATAATGAAGGAAAACTGCATATACGTAAAAATGACTAAAAACAATAATAATTGTGATTATACATATGAATTGGCCCAAAATAAAAACCATATATATTTATATATAAAATATTTTTTTATGCAAAAAGTAAAAATATAGCTATGTATTTTGTTTAATAAGTGTTATAAATTCTCACCTGGGGTTTCTCAAATTTGTTCAAAAAATGAAGCTACTCTAAGCTCTAACCCTTCGTCGTGTATAACCAGCACCAGATCTTCCAAATACTTCATTTTTTTTTCAATTCACGACAATTTATTTTCTTTTTTACATCCTCTATTGTGGTTGTAGGTTTAACTTTTTTTAAAATAACAACTTTTCTAGAGCTTCATTTCTTTTATATTTATTAATATAAAACCGATGGATTTTATCCCATAAAATGGGCAGGTTTTCTAAAGTAATTATAAAATCTTTCTCCGGTTCAAAATGGTGAAGGAGTTGTGGCAGGCAGAGAGGGGCTGTTTGGGGACATGCAGGAACCGTCCAGCTCCATCGGTGTCTCAGCTATGACTGACGCCAGACTGATGAGAATATTGTTACACGATCAATCTTGCATCAGTTCAACCAAGATTGACAGAAATGATCAAAATATGTAAAAATCCATCTTCAGTCCATTACTCCATCAATCAACGCAATAAAGGATCAGTTTCCCGTCTGTCTGATTACAATCAAGGATTGATTTGATGCCAGATTGAACGTGTAACACCCGACTAACAAAATGTGTTAAAATAAATAACGAGGCCATTATTGGAAACCTAGCGTAAAGTACAAAAGTACAGGCTACTAAATTTATTTTCGAAACCAAAGTCACAAACAAAATAGTATAAATGTAAATTTTGATATTTTTCATTTAACCTTGGAAATGTCGAAAATTAAAAAAAAATCCATTGTAATTTCAATATCGAATATTTACTGTAACCTTAAAAAGTGGTCCATTTTTCAATTGATAAAATATCTTCACAAAATTAAGTACTTACAATCACGTACAGAATCTAAAAAAATCTCAAGAGATCAAGATTGCAAATAACAATCGTAAAGATTAGATAATCACATTTAACAAATAATGAGAAAACTAATTTTTACGTAATATTCAAAAACCACATAACTACCACAAATTGTGTCTCCAAAGTTATGCCCCACTAACTGATACAAACAATCGACCAAACATTTAACTATAAAATAATTATGGAATTAACAATACTTTAAATGTATAATATAATTAGCTTTATACAGGTAGACAATGGAAAGTGATATTGAGTAAAACTTTTTCATCTTTAAAAGCGTGACAAAACTAAATTTGTTACAAAATTATTTTCCATAATTCATTACGAGGACGTATATGTTTGTTTAAACATATTTATCCAGAACGGTTCACCAACTGGTATAGACCAGAACGTGTTAGTGCGCTACAAACAATCGTAAATACGGCTAAATTAGTTTTTTAAATTTTCTTTAAGTTAATACCGGGCGTGATTTAAAACTCGTGATCCTTCGAAATAAATGTGAATTGGTGCGCAATTAAGATAAAATTTAGTACCAAATCGAATACATTTAGGGACAAATTTGTTTCATCTTTCCAACTTATAAAGGATTGGAAAATACGACAAATCAATTAAGTATGTACATATTAAATTATTTTATATCACCGTCAATTTATGTAAAGCGACAGCAAATCAGCGTAACTGTGTGCTTGAAGACAGGCCTTTCCAATTTTACATTTAAATTATTGTCTCAACTTCATTAAAAAGGAATTAAAAGTCGATAAAACTTTTGAATATAAGATGTTATCGGTAAAGTGAGAAGTTATTTAAATTTTCACTTTAGACTGTAATTGTTAAGGCGCGCGAAATAAAATGATAAATTTAAATTTAAAGAGAAAATTAAAACAATATAAATTAGATACGAAGCTTTTAAAACTAAATCACGAATGATATGTTTGAGTTTTAAATGCGAAACCACCGAAAGTTTCCGAAAACAAAATCAACAATAAATTTATAGCGAAAATTCATGCATATTGAAACTGTCTCCAAAATATCATTTAGTACATTGTAAATTTTATTCCCATAAATTAAATTAATGCTAAATAATGGGACATCCTGCATTTGCCCTAACGGAAGTGTGTACTTGAAAAAAATTATAGGGTAAGGCAAAGTCATTTCAGAACACATGCTCACCCCCTATTTTAACATTTGCAATTTAGTGACAAATCGTTCGTTGTGGGCGCATTATTGAACGTAACATGAAATATATTTTAAAAATTTATACTAACTCTTAATTATAATTAGTTGTTTGTTTACTATTATTTTATGTCATAGCAACTAATGATTCCAAGAATAATTTAAATAATTCATTTCCACAATGACCGTAAATAATGTGGAGTCGCTTTAATGTTTAAACACCCTATTCTGAAGTTAGTAGTAATTGTCAGTAATAATTATACAAAAATATGTTGAAAGTAACTTACTTTAACGTGGATATATGCTGTAGTGTATCATTAAAAGTGTAATTCGAAGTTACTCTCAATAATTAAGACTATAACATTTTTAAGAGCATCATGATATTGAACTTATTCGCAATGACGCAAATTCCAAAAAAAAAGCTAGTTAATGTATCTTAACTTTTCTGATAATAATGCTACTCTTAATCAAATTATTGTCGCAAATCACGCTGGCAATAATTAAACGCTTAGAATTTATTCTCAAGTTTAATATTGAATTACTCTCAAAACTCAAGAAGCTCTGCTGTATTAATTGAATGAGACAGGAATGGATGAGTTTAAGTGGCTGCATCACAAGGGGACAGGTAAACAATAAAACTAGTCAAATTAGACATTTTTGCGCAATGACGGTTCAACTCATTTATTCGAATACTGGGAAAGAACTACTCAGAAAACCCAGTGCATTAACCAATAAGCCCAATTTTACAAATATATTAATAAATCAAAGAACAAGAAAACAAAGAAAAGAAAAGTTTCAATATGCATACACAGTGCGTTCGTAAAGTAGCGGATTAAATTCAAATAAAATTCGAATGGAAGTTTAGGAAGAAAACGCCCGGATCCGTTGATTTTTATTTTCAATTTGAAATTTTTTTACGTACAAGTGAAATATACAGGATGTGTCAAATAAAAGATATGATGCCATCGACATTTTTTTAAATATCAACCCCCATTTTTTATTGCGGAATTAAGAAGGGCACATCTTTTTACGCCCGACAAGGTAAATATGGACGATGGTTTCACGTAAGGAAATATTAAATAAAAATTATCGTAACCATTAAAAATGAGAAAATTTCATTGTCAATGTAAGAAAACGTTAAATTGTACATTTTGTTAAAATTATTTTAATTATTTGCACGTTAGCAATTTGTGTATAGTTTTTTGATAGGCGACAGCATTGTTATCGTGAGTTTATCTAGAAACTACTTTACCGTTTTATTTGATGTAATGTTTGGATTTGTGAATGCTTCTATCATTTCCAAATTGAAGTTTTTCACAACTTTACATTTACATCATAACTCGATTAAATTTTGTTAAATGTGTTTTTTGGCTGACAAATTTCATTGTTAGCTTTCGTCGTAGAGAGTGTTCTGGTTTGTCATCTTTGAGGCAGTTCAACAATATTTAATTTTTATGACCTAGTTATTCTTTACTAAAATTATATAGTTGGCTTTATACGTTTCTCAAACTGTTATATTAATAGCAGGCTTATGTTTATGTTTTAATTTTTCAAATTTAACAAAATTGTTTACAATATCTTTAACAATTTTTAACAAACATTACTACTGACGAAGATAACTGTAAGTGTTATCGAAACGTTTAGATTGTATAATTTAAAGTACACCATTAAAAAAAACCCAAAAAAGATAAGTATTTTATTATTAGTGTTAATGGTGAAAGTTTACATTTTCATACTTTACCGTTATTTAGTGAAATATGGGGAATTAGCGAACGTGAAAGAATTGAAATCCTGTGCATACTTGGTTTCAGAGATAGGTTGCGTTGTTTAATGCAACTCAACCTGATCGACCGTCCATTAGCCAAAGCATGGCAAGCAAAGTTGAGACGGAATTTGGACATGTTCGGGATATAAGAAAATCTGGTCGAAAGTCGATAAGTGAAGAAGATCAGTTAAACATTGTGTTAGCAGTGCAAGATAATTCTAATACCACCATTACGGACACGGCTAATGATATTAGTGTAGGGCGATCTACTGTGCATAAAGAGTTGAAAAGAGTGAAGTTTCATCCCTTACTTACTTCACGAGCTGTCGGAAGATGATTTTGATCGGCGAAATGAATTTTGTGAACAAATACAACAAATATGTTATGGTAACGCCAATTTTGTAAAACGAATAACTTTTTCCAACAAAGCAACATTTGGTTTAAAACGTGAACAGACAAAATATCGTTACTGGGCAACCGAAAATCCTTATTGGTTCACGTAGTATTACACCCAAAACCCTCAAAAATTAAACGTTTGGTGCGGCATAGTTGACGGAAGAGTTATAGGTCCCCATGAGGATACTCTTACTGGTGCAAGATATTTAGACTTTCTTCAAAATGACCTCATCCCCGCGCTAATGACGTTATATCCGGATTTTGAGGCGCCTGATATACACCACCGTGACCTGTTTTTTCAACAAGATGAAGCGCCGCCACACTACGCTTTGCCTGTTCGCGCTTATTTACATGAAGTGTTTCCAAATCGTTGGATAGATAGAGAGATCATCGAGTATCCAGCCAGATCGCCAGATTTAAAGCCTCTAGATTACTTCTTGTGGGGATACTTAAAGAGTAAAGTATACGCGACGCGACCGGCCAATTTAGAGAATTTAAAAGCACGGATTCGCCAAGAAATTACAAACATTACCGCAGATTGTATTGTACAAACTCTTTTCGATCTTCATGTCATCTGGAGAGCTTCCCTCATCGTGGAAGTTGGCAAATGACCAGCCTATGCCTAAAAAGGGCGACAAAACCGATCCCTCAAACTATCAACCAATAGCTATCATTTCCATTCTGTCGAGAATCATGGAGAAAGCCATCAACCACCAATTACTTTCGTTCCTCGAGTTCAATAAACTCTTAAACGACCACCAGTATGGGTTCAGACAGAGTCGTTCAACGGGCGATCTTCTTTCATATGTCACCCAACTTTGGAATAACACATTAGAGAGGTCCGGTGAAACATTCGTAGTAGCTTTAGATATTTCAAAAGCTTTTGACTAGGTTTGGCGCAAGTGCCTACTTGCCAAGCTCACTTCGTTCGGCTTATCTGATTCGCTCGTCAATTGGATATCCAGCTTTCTTGACAAAAGGCGTATACGCGTTGTCGTCGATCGCTTCTTTTCGAGAGAAACTACTATTAACGCGAGAGTACCCCAAGGATCAGTGCTAAATCCCACATTTTTCCTGCTGTACATAAATGACCTCATTTCCTCAACAACTAACCCGATCCATTGCTTTGCGGATGATAGCACTCTACATTGTAGTTCTTCTCAGTTTTCCCACAACAATAAGTCTAGACAGGTGAAAATAGCAGCCTCAATCAACAGTGACTTAGAACGTGTCCTTGAATGGGGAAGGAATAATCTACTCACGTTCAACACCGATAAAACGCAGTGTTGCCTTGTGTCCGCCAAGAAAGACCGATCATTTCCTGCTGCAAATATAAATGTCTTAGAACTCAAGTTTTCAGACTCTATTTGTATGTTAGGGATGTTCGTATCATCGAACCTTTCATGGGTTGACCACATTTTGTCAGCCAGCAAAACAGCTGCCCGTAAACTGGGCTTTCTATGCAGATCTAAACAGTACTTCACAACGCGACGACTCCTTTTACTGTATAAGGCTCAAATTCGACTTCATCTGGAATACAATTCCCACCTATGTGTCAGTGCTCCCCAATACACCATTGATATGGTAAACCGCATCCAAAAAAGAGCTATCAGGCTTATAAATGACCCGTCACTGACTTCTGACCTACAGCCTCTTGAACATAAAAGAATAGTTTCGGTTCTTTCCTTGTTCTATCGCTATTACCATGGCAAGTGTGCCTCCGAAATAAACTCCTTAATACCTTCGCAGGCCATCTTCGCTAGGAACACTCGGGTTTGTCCATTCACACCATAATTACGTACTCAAAATTCCATCGTGTCACACTAAACGGGCTCAATCTACATGTTTCCACACGGCGACCAAATTGTGGAATGCACTACCCAGTTCCTATTTTCCTCTAAACTTTGACTTACGTCAATTTAATCTAGCCATTCATAAACATTTCTCGGCAGTCTAACAATATCCCTAAACCCTCCCAATGTTCCTGAGTGTTTTAGCAAGTTAGGCAAATCTTAGCCAGTTTGGGAATACTATAAGTAAAAAAAAATCATTTGTTAATCACCTTGGCTATTGTCAAATTGTTAACGGTGCTCAATTCGAACATTTAATTTAAATTAGTGAAATCATTTTACAACTAAGTTAGGCTTACCTGTCTGCTTCAAAATATACTTTCTTAAAAAATCATTCGAATATTTCGTATTAGAAATAATACATGGTATCCGTTTAGGTACGATTTTTTCTTCAAAATGACCATATCTTCTACTCTGTATAACATAATCAAACCTTATCTTGAAAGAATGTCCGAAGTGAGCTGAATCTAAATTTGAAATAGCATACAGGGTGTCCCGTTTAAAAAAATCTATGTACTATGTAACCAAAAATAATTTTAAAATATGCGCCTCAGTTCTTTCTACACTTCAAATAAGGGAAGTATCGTCCACGGACGCAAGTTTGGGACACTATCCATATGTAGCTTGTCGTACGTAAAAATATGTATCCTTTCTAATTCTGTAATAAAAAATGGGGGTTGGCAATTTAAAAAAATGTCGATGACGTCATATCTTTTTCTTGACACATCCTGTATATTTCCCTTTTACGTAAAAAAAAATCTAAAATGAAAATAAAAATCGACAGGCCCGACCGTTTTGTTCCTAAACTCCCATTCAAATTTTAATTGAATTTATCCGCTACTTTACGAACGCACTGTATATAATCATCATCAAAAATCATATAATAATTCATTCGCTAATAGTATTCACACATCATACATTTTTATTCATCCGGTATATTCATTAGCAAAAAGCACTATTCATTTGCATTAAGCATAATTACTATTTTCTACATGTTTCATTGTTTTATTAACACACTTATTCACAAAGGGCAACTTGAAATTATATTGTGACCTTTTGAACCCTCTGCTACTTCTGTATTATAACTTTGTAACTGTGGTTTCATATTAGTTGAGTTGCTCGGTCTATTTCCACAGTTTTTGCTTTTACAGCGCGACGTTTCGGAAGTGGACTCTGCTTGTGTCATCAGGCTTAGCCCTGAGAAGGGCTCTTTTCGCACTTGAATCAAATTCATATGTTATGATTTTTCCCCAGTCACTTGACTACTCTCAGATTCTGGCACCTATATATATATATATATATATATATATTTGCTACCAGCTTATCATCCACCTTAATGCGGTAATGACTATTCGCTTCTCTGGATACATTTAGACCGCTGTTTTGTGAAAGACAGTGAAGATTTTTTGTTAATCTACAATTAATAGCAGCGATATTTCAAATATAATTCCAAAATGTTTTATATAAATATTTATTTCTCAACACGTGTGAATACAACATATATCATTATCAAGAGAAAATATGTCAGTAAAATAATAACTAATAGTTATGGTACTTGATGTAATTTATAATACTATATTTAAAATGTTAAAGGTGAGTCGGGTCTAAGACATTCCATCGAATTCCGAAAACGCCGAATCTATATTTCAATGGTACAAAACGCTGACTATTTTGTCGACTGAGCACATTCCACCAAATTTAAATATTACAATACGCCGAATGTGGCCAAAACGCCGAAGACCATTCCGCCGAATACGCCCATTCTGCCAAACTTAATAATGTAGAACTAGATGCTGTCAACAATTCTTTTTTATAGATTGCAATTACTTAACTTATAAAACCAATAAACACATCCCCAAACACTAAGAAACGAGTGAACAAACACACAAACTTGCAAACACACAATCAACCTAGCCAAAACCAGAAAAAACAAGCAACAAAAAAACAGCGAATCAACCAACAAACGCAACCGCAACAGTCACACGCACAAACAACCCAAACTAAAGAAACTAAATAAGGTATTTAACATACAACCAAGAAGCTAACCATGCACCAAGCATGTAAGAAATAAGCTAACTGTCTAACACACAAATACACCAAACATTAAAGCTAGGAAAACAAACTAGACATGTACAAGCTAGTCGTCAATCAACACCAAGAAGCAAGACAATATACACAAACACACAAGTACGTTATCCAGACAGGCATACGCTTTGAATTTGGCATTGACATTGTTTTGGTGATTAATTAGTAAGCATAAGTAACTGGTTTTTCTTGAAGCTTCTCTGTAATACGTATGAGTCATTTTAACGGCATTCCCCTACGGCAGTATAAACCATTAACGTGTTTTTGAAATCCCTTTAACCTGTTTTAATCTATAAAACCATACGTCTATATACATCTTGTAAGTATTAAACGAAAAAATCAGATTAAAGTGAAACTAAGAGAATTTGTTATGGTACCAAAGTACAGTATTGGTTAACAAAATTAAAGACAATTGTAAAATTACAAATAAAAAAGTTGGAAACAACTGTATATATAAGGCGATAAAAAATTATGCGAATCTGATTACTGCGCATGCGCAAAATCAGAATTGGATGTTTTCGTATTCCATTTGTAAAGAACATGAGGTTAACTGTCAAACTAAAACATTCTGCAAACATAAGAATGTGAAGTCCTTCTAGCTTAGTGATTTCTGTTTTAAGATTCTGCCACTGGGTGAATTCCTGCCAAAAGACTTTCGATGCGTGGACATTTTGAAGCATCGTCCCTACAAAAGGACCATATTTCTAGATGTTGGAGCAAAAAATTTGTCAAAAAGACCTTAAGTGGATGATTTCACGAATATGTCCCTTATTTCAAGATGTTGGGTCAATGTCCTGTTAAAAAGACCTTAGGTGTTGGAAAAATTTCAAGAATCACCCCTCCAAGAAAGCCATAAATGTCGGGACTTAGATTTTGTGTAATTTCAAAAATCTGTCAAAAAAGCCCTACTAGACGTTGGACAAGAATCTGACAAATAATCTAGATATTAGGGCTCACGTCCTACCAAAAGAACTTCAGCTGATAGGACAATTTCAATAATTTGTATAAGGACCTTAGACGTAGAAACCAGATTCAATAAAATCAAAGGTGGTTGAAAATAGGAGGTAGAAACATGCTGACGCTAAAACATCTGGGCGCCGAAACGTTCCGGCACCAAACCGGCGGCGTCAAAATAGTCGCGTCCCATACCGGTAACCATCAGAATTATTTAAAACGTCTAATGGATTTTTATTTATGAGAATATTTATACCCACTGAGGTTTCGACAAAGTTAAAATTTGTTCTCTTTGGGTGTGTTTATGTTGCCTCGACTTAATGATACACCCTTTAAATTTGAAAATACGTAAAAACGTATAAATTCACTTACGAAACCTTTTATAAAAACACCTTTTTTATAATTTCGAATGATAAAACAAATATTGGACACCTTCACCGTACTGTGCCACCCTGTGTATATGTTCTATTTGTAAGACGCATAATTAGACTGATTTTTTCTGAATTGTAAATTGCATTTACATATCTAAATTTCTACTTTATATGAATCAGCACAAAGATCAGTTTGATAAAGTGCTACCTGTCACATACCTAATTACAACATGCGTTTAAGTTGTACAACTTATTATCAAATTATTTAATAAATCGTAATTATATACAATTAAAACAGTTATTTACAATCATACGTTAAACACGTTTGGTAACTCTAACAAACATATTTATTAATTATTACACGTATTTATTGGCAATGGCAATCATGCTACTTTTACGGCAATAAATATTTATTATTATTATTAAAAAAGAAAGTATATAATTTGCTTGTCTTATAGATGTAAACATTTATACGCCGTTATATTTTTCACTCTAAATTTTTTATTAATTTATTTCTACAGCGATTTTTACTGCTGCTTGGATAATCTGACGAAAAATTCTTTTATAACATTTTATAATTAATTCTTATTTCAATAAATAAATAATTATGGTATATTCTGTTCAGAATTGCTATATAATAGTAAACGTTACTAGCGGATAGTAGTCAGTGGCTTACTGTTACGATACGGTTAAGGAACAAAATTTGTAGAAAATGACGGCTTACTTGTACACTTATCGTTTAAGCAACGACAAGGGTCTGGTATGTATCTCTAATCAAACATGTTAATAAGATCTGAAAGTTTAATGATTCAAGACCGTTTAGCCCACCCGGAACTTATTAACATTTCATAACATTCACTAGATACTAACGAAGCATTACACAATGGTGGTATATATTGGAAATTTTCCTTAGTTCGTCCTCGCAGACCGCTGAGGATGATAGCATAGCTAGTGAATCGCGTTAGGTGTTATTAATGTTATTGTATCGTATGTGAATGTATTTTATTTGTTATATAAATATAATTGTCACGTGTCAAACAAATACCAAGGGTTATAACAGAAAAATGAAATGAGCGGGCTAAACTCAACGGGATCACGGTGGATCGTAATTTAAACTGTTGCGGCATTTATAAAATTCGGGTTCACCGTAACATTACTAAATAAATACGGCGCTTAAATTTAAATTGGAAATCTTTGAATACAAGACTGAGCGTCTAGTGGTTTAGCAGAAACGATATGAACGTTACAAAGGATACTGCTACACAATTATATTTTTTGGTTAATTTTCATTGCTGTAATTAGATGTATCTTATGTGCAGGTGGTATCGAGTAATAAACATTGTTAGTTGTTTTGCATGAACAATGTTTAAAAATGGGATTATTCATTAGTTAAATTGTCTATGATTTTAAATGTATAAAATATTGGCTAAAATAAATGCTTTTGATGTAAAAATTGGTCTGTACATTAGAACACTACACTATGGTATTCTTTTTGCAGGCAGTAGTCGCGATTATTTTGCCACTTGTAAAATTTAAATTTGAATGACCTTTTCACTGACAACGAGAATGAGCTAGTTGGCAGTGAGCATGAAATCGAAAACTGAAATTTTAACAAATCGTGATAATAGGTTAGCTAATCTGATATTTTTTTTGAATTAGACTCTACACCAATAAAATTTGACATACTATTGTACTAAACGATAACGAGTGTAGACGTTTAGATGTAAGACAAGCTGTCACTGTCTTAATCCCAAAAATTGGTTAAAACGACTATTTGTATAAGTTTCGTCAAACTGTCTTCAAAATATCAAAATATTTGACCAACAATGCGGACTAAACCTTGAGTCTGACATTGAAACGCCTAGCAATATCTTTCTTCATATCTTTCAGTGAGTTTTCTACAGCATATCGTTTTCCAGACAAACCTTTATGCTTTTCAAAAAATCTGGCGGCAATTTGAATGCATTTACAGCTAAAGCTGTAATAGAAGTAAAACCATGCATCGTAATAAATCCGATAATGGGTGTGAAAAGAATGCCCCGTTATCGTGACTATTGGTCTTCCCGCGACGAATTGATAGATTATTTTATGACTTCAGTAATTCCCAGAGACAGATTCGCATGGTTACTAAGTCATGCCCATCTGAATGACAATTTGCAACAACCAGGGAGAGACTCGCCAAATTTTGATAAACTGTACAAGCTGTGCCCGTTTTCATAAAAACTTTCTGAAACGTTTCTAAAATCTTTGGATCCCAGCCAAAACCAAGCAATACTTGGTCGCAGTTTTTTGAAACAATATATGCATTAGAAGCCCATAAAGAGGGGGTATGAAGTCTGGATTAGAGCAGATTAATCTGGATACGCATGTGTATTTCAAATTTATACAGGCAAAATAGGCGATGTAACGGAAAAAATTTAGGGGGTAGGATAGTACAAAATTTAACAAGAACATTAGTCGGGTAGGGTAATCGTGTATATTATGATAACTATTTTAATTCTGTCCAATTAGAAAAGAAAATATAATCTGAAATAGTATATGGATGACACCGTAAGGAAAGGAAGAAAAGATTTTCCAACTGATTGTTTAGTGTGTCTAAAACGAATGGATAATAGAGCCGTTCTTTTTTTGGTCCATCTAAAGCAGAAACAATTAAACGAAAACGAAAGGACGAAACTTCTGAAGAAGTGTTATGCCAGGAATTGTAAAGAGATACAACGAAGTATTTTATTGAAGTATCTTTGGTTAATGCTTTCATTTCATTCAGGAAAAGAAGTAAGTTTGAAGCTCTAACAAGTCTAAAATTTGTTCGACTTTCTGTTATCCTGGGTTCGATTGGTGCTGAGCACACGGTTGCAAAAAAAGGTTGACCCTCAACATCTACACCTAAGCACTTCAAACGCACTATTCCTTATGAAATAAGGTGTGATTATTGCGCACATATTCCAGTCCACGGGAACCCAAAAAAAAATATGCCTTTTGTAGCACCAAGGCTGAACCACATAAATCAAGATGGAGCTGTACCAGGTGCTGATTCTGGATGTTTATTATTTTTTATTCAGCGTTATATTATTTTCAGGTGTGATGTTGGATAATGCCTTTCAGGGATGAAAAACTGTTTTTTTTTTTAATTTCATAAGAAATAGTATATTATGCTGCACATGATTTCATAGATGTTCCTTACGTCCTAGTGGTTCCGCTGTGAAGTACCCTCCTAAACCTAAATCAAAAAACCAAATATCAAAAAAATGAAAATGTAATTAAGATGTCACAAGGGCACTAAAATAGTACAAATCTTATATATTTTTAAGTAAAAAATAATACCGGCCTCAAAGGGTTAACGTTAAATAGTATCATACAGGGCTTTTCACGATGAGCGTTAATTAGACGTTTCTGGCAAACCAGACAACGGATCAACCTGAAAATTTGACAGTATGCATAAATTAATATGATCTACACGCCTAAAATATTTTAGATGATGCGGCGTTGCCGCTTCTACTATAAAATAGTGACTACTTTGATTTTTCAAATGGAACACCCTGTATATACTATCATATTATGATTTCCTATTACTTTGTCAACAACTTCATGTTCTATTTCCCTATACCTATCTATTACCGTTTAAGAGATATAAATTAATTTCGATTTTTTTTTACAAAACATGTACTTTTATAAACGCTGATAATCTTGAACTCTCTGGTACTAAGACGATCAAATTCGAAACAGAGTGGAGTGATACCATGAGGATCTTCACTTCGAGTCATATGTTTTAATTGCCTCATGCAGGGTCTTTAAAAAATGCAGATACTTTGTTCACATGAAAAAAGGAGTGGAAGTTAATTTTTTCAAATGGAGCACCCTGTATCTTTACACATTTTTGAGCTCTACATCCAATTTTAGATTGACTTTAATCAGATAATGCTATTTCGATTTCGAACCGTTTTCGAGATAAACTGTTTTAAACAGAAACTGACGTGGTTTCCTTCTATTGATCACTTATTTTTGAGATTTAACATCTATTTTATACTACGTAATACAATTTCTTTTCGATTTAGTTTTTCAACAGTCTCAAATAGGTCAATTCGAAATTGATATGTACCTTAGAAAAAGTTACAATTTGTATGCATTGAGGTATTGAGTGTCTCTACCGTACAACATTGCAAATTAAGATTTTTTAATAGTGTGCTTTGGAAAAATAAATGATCCAATTTTGAAACGTCAAACTTTCGTTGGTGGTTTTGACTGATACTAATTATAATAGAAAAATGTCAAGATTAGGTTATAGTAATGAAGATTTCTTGAATTTATTCATTATTTATGGTGAGTGCAATAGAATTGCAAGTAGAAAATGCCGAGTATTTCATGAAAGATATCCACAACTTCCGAAGCTGAATAATACTGTGATAAATCGACTACTACAAAACTGTAGGTTGAATGGAACCTTTCGTCCAAAAATCATTCGTAGAAAGCCTGAAGTGGATGAGGATGACAATGGCATAACAGTTTTGGGATTTTTTAATGCGTTTCCAACTGCTTCTCTACACGAGGCTGAAAGGGAGATAGGTATACGCTACGTGACAATTTATCGCATTCTTGATAAGCACAAATGGCATCCCTATAAATTCTACTGTGTCCAACATTTGAAAGAGACTAATTTGCCTCGTATAGTGGAATTTTTTGAATGGTTACTTGTCAAGACTCAAGAGAATGAACATTTCCTTGACAATATCATATGGACAGAAGAGGCCAAGTTTACAAAAAATGGAATTTTCAACAGACACAACAGTCATTATTGGAAGCCAGAAAATCCTCATGTCGTTCCCCAAAGGGGTTTTCAAGAAAGATGGCAATTTAATGTATTTTGTGCCGTAAAGAATGAGTCAATTTTTTATATCGAGTTTATAATGATAATTTGAATGCAACAAAATATGGAGACTTGCTGAGAAATGGAATTCAAATGATTTTAAATAATAGACCAGGAAGAGAACGTGTATGGTACCAAATGGATAGTGTTCCACCCCATATTTCTCGTTCAGTAGGCGAAGCTTTAACTGAAATCTTCGATTGGTAATAATGGACCTTTTCGTTGGCCTCCTAGAACACCAGATGGCAATCCAATAGATTATTTTGTGTGGGTTTCATTAAAAATGTGGTTTACTCTAATCCAGTAACAACAATGGAAGATATGAAATCGAGAGTTAGAACTGCTTTCAATAGTTCAACTCCAGACTTAATCAGAAGCGCTACACATGAAAATGTTTTGAAGAGATTACATGTTTGTTGAAATACACTGATAATTCAATTAACTTACTAATTCATGAAAATATTTTCAGTTCGTCTGCCAGACTTAATAAAACTATTGTTTGAAGAGAAGTTTCATTTGACGGTTGAAGAGTATTTTAATAATTATTTATTCATTGTATTATCTGTGACTGATGAAGGAACATCGAACGGAATCTGTTAAATTTCAAAAATAAGTGATGAATACAAGGAAACCACGTCAGTTTCTGTTTGAAACAGTTTATCTCGAAAACGGTTCCAAATCGAAATTATTGATTGAAGTCAATCTAAAATTGGATGTAGAGCTCAAAAATGTGTAAATATACAGGGTGTTCCATTTGAAAAACTTGACTTCCACTACTTTTTTCATGTGAACAAAGTATCTGCATTTTTTAAAGACCCTGTATGAGGCAAATAAAAATATGACTTGAAGTGAAGATCCTCATGGAATTACTCCACTCCATTTCGAATTTGATCGTCTTAGTACCAGAGAGTTCAAGATTATCAGCGTTTATAAAAGTACATGTTTTGAAAAAAAAAATCGAAATTAATTTATATCGCTTAAACGATAATAGATAGGTATAGGGAGATAGTACATGAAGTTGTTGACAAAGTAATAGGAAATCATAATATGATATTATATACAGGGTGTTCCATTTGAAAAATCAAAGTAGTCGCTACTTTATAGTAGAAGCGGCAACGCCGCATCATCTAAAATATTTTAGGCGTGTAGATCATATTAATTTATGCATACTGTCAAATTTTCAGGTTGATCCGTTATCTGGTTTGCCAGAAACGTCTAATTAACGCTAATCGTGAAAAGCCCTGTATATCTTCAATTTCAAACGGTATAAAATTTTCTTAACTCAAAGGAGGGAGTTACCCTTACACAGAGAAGTCAACTTAAAATGCGACGGTGTGTATTGAAAGGCAGACGGTGCGCATAAAACAAAATCGATGTGGTTAAGTACCCATTATAGACGATAAAAATATACACACGGAGATTCGTAATATCGAAAATAACAACATATCCACTAAAATTTACTTATTGGAAGAAAAAATACTACAATATGTCTAAATATACACAAATAATGTAAATATATTTACAAATAATAACACAAATCCAAAACTTGCATTCATGTAGCGATAGTCATAAATTGGCACATTACAATCTAAAAATTTTGGTTGAATATTAAAAGCCGATTTTTTTTTTATATTTCACACTTAACGCATACTCTAACATTCTGAACATCATTTTTGTTATGATTGATCCTTTCCATTGTAGAATGGTTTACAGGATTGCCTTTTAAGACGCTAAATTTAACTGTAATCAAAATTAATTAATTTGAAGTTATCGTTGCAGTTTATAACGAATAAAATATATAAATATAAGCAAAAAGCTCTACTAATAATGATAAATTATTCACGGTAAATTCAGCTCCAAGTGTGAATAATTAGATAATAAATGTCTGAATGTAATATATTCTTTTAGTTAAAGTAAGTTGAATAACAATGGTACAACTTGTACATTAAGATAAAATGCAACAAGAATTGCTTGATTATGCCAGTAAATTTTAAATTAAATAGTTAGACGTTATCAAACAAAACAACTATAATTAGTTCTGATATCTTGTTAAGTTAAAGTGATAAGTTATGATTGCGTACCTTTTGTTCAGCACTAACAATATTCTTTTGTATTTGCAGGGCGGCTACATGTTGTGGTGGACAATTAGCACACTCACCTGAAACAAGAAAAAACTCTAGTGATAATAATAGGTAAGCATTGTTTAAAATAACATTGTTATTGCTTTAACAACACAAATATTGAGATAATTATCTTAAATTATTTGTAACAAAACACCTTGATCAATAGTAGTCTGCTACTTCACGTAATTTTATACACAAAGCCTAGTCGTAACCCGTAATTCACACGAATAATGTCATTGTTGCTTCGTGCGGTTATGAACCGGCCTAAAAATAAAATTTATACCCTCGAACGTGATACTAATTAACAGTTAAGCACCTTATCCAAAATTACTTTTACGCTTCACACCCCAAAAAAACTGCAACTGCAATCGTATAATCCTGGTGATTAGGCAACCTATTTCACACCGTGCTGTTAAACATTGCATAACAGAAAATTCCGTCAGAATGTTGTAATGTGATTTTTTTATTAACCTTCCAATTTCTTAAAATTTAGTACCGTTTTTATTTAAAAACGCATTGTTTAATTGTTGTTCGCTTTATAATGGAGCTTTGCTATTACTCCAATTTCTAAGATCTAGATACGAAAGCAGAAAATCTACTTTGGAAAGGCGGATACGTAATCTTTTCGCTGTGATGTATTTTCCACCCTCTTCTTGTTACAATTGTTTTGCGTAGGTGCGAACTATCAGTGAACTACAAGTTTTGAACTACGCAAGCCTCAACTAAGGTATCTTTTTTATAATAAAATTCGTGGTTAAGACAATAAAATTTGGTTAAACACAAACGTGGTTGTAGGTCTGTAGTCTCTACTTAACATCATGCTCGAGTAATTCGTATTGATTAAAAGATCAATTTCGATTAGTATTCGAACGGCGAAATTAAAATTAAATGTGACAGGTTAGAAAGATCAAGAAGAAAATTTTAATTATCAAATACCTTTGAAAATTCCTAATTTACACAAATTTTACGCAAAATGAATATTTTTCTACATTTCACTAAAGAGCAAAGAAATTGCAGTATTTACATAACGAAATATACATACATAATCGGCTTCAATATGTTACTTACAACAATTACACCGTAACTACCAATTCAGGAGTACCGCAAGGGTCAAATCTAAGTCCGCTTTTATTTTTATTATTTATTAATAATTTGCCTGAGCAAATATGAATTGTAGTAACTTTCTTTTTGCAGATGATTTTAAAATTTATCATTCTGCTCGTGTCTTGATTCAGCAGCCCTTGACGGTTCGTGTATCATAAATGGATTGTGCCTAAACATCCCAAGTGGGACTTATTTGTCCCAGTGATTATAGAAAAAACTGTTTTCTAATTTTGGCACATCGTTGCAAATTTCTGCTTGTTTATAGTGACTCTGACACGTCTCTGGCTACCGTCATACACTGTTTTTATTCCATTTACTAGCTCACTCACTGCATACTCACTTAAAATGTCCCAGAGCACATATCAATACATTCAGTCATACACCTCCAAGTCTACAAACCCACAATACTACTTCTCTTTCAATCATTTTTCAATTACCTGCTGGAGAGAGATCTGATCCACCGATACCCATTGAAATTTTTTTAGTTTTACACCCTAGCTGAACGTGCCGTATAATCTTGTTTACGATGATGGATGAGTATGTGATCAAAATGTTTGCTTATTTCCACAGTTTTTGCTTTTATAGAGCGACGTTTCGGAAGTGGACTCTGCTTCCGTCATCAGGACGGAAGCAGAGTCCGCTTCAGTTCAGTGTTTCGTGCAATTTTAAGTACTATCAGATGCTTTCAAGGTGTATAAAACTACGCACCCAAGGTATATGGGACCACCGATATTGAGGTTATCGCACCTCCCGTCAACTGTTCATGTGGAAGACAAGCTATCAGATTATGTAGGAAACTGGTAAGGAATTTAGAACTGTTAACATCAAGGGATGTAATTTTTTTTTGTTAATGGATTAGTAAAGTGTCGAAGTTCGGAGTGTTAGAATAAGATATTACAGCATTTTTAAAAAGGTGTAAAAATTGTATGAATATCATCTTTGAACATTCACTAGACGTATGAAAATGTGATATATCACTATTATTATACATAATTAAAATACTTAGCTTTTAGGTTTTTAAATGGTGTATTTTTATATTGATATTTTATATAAATCTATACGTCGCAGGGAAATGACGAAATTGGGGATTTAATCAAATCCCTAAGGGAAATGATGAAATCTCGGAAAATGTATAGAAATAAAAGGGAAAATTAAATTCTACGGTAACCTAGGTTACCGTGGATTTTAATTTTCCTTTTTATTTTCCATGATTAGGGATTTGATCAAATCCCCAATTTCATCATTTCCCTGCGACGTATATACATTTCGATAAGAATTGCAATTATCGTCTTCAGTAAGTGGCAATATCTTAAAAATATTGTCTTAATAATAATTATATGTTAAAGGTGTATTATCACTTACTGAGGACGATTACTGAAATTTTATCGAAAAGTATAAATTTATATAAAATATAAATAAAAAATCCACAATTTAAAAACACAAAAGCTAAGTATTTTAATTATGCAATTTATTTAAGGTCATGATTTCCGAATTAATTACATATTCGATAACCTGAGTATTTTCACCACACAGAAGAAAGCTTTATTATTAATTATTATTATTATTTCTAATAAAACCATACTTATTTAAAACTAATACCAACTCACATCGTTGTGCTTTGTTTTCTTGATTTCGTGAAATATTTAAAGTACATTAGGAAGCAATGCTAAATTACCGGGTGTGTAAAAGGTTTTATTTACTTAAAGGTTTGTGTGGTAATTCGATTACTGTTTTGGTTCTACTCCACTTCAGGTTTCACAAATTACAGGCACTTCACAACAGCTGGTTTGTAAAGTAATTCAATTATTTATGATTAGTAGATTAGTAAACAAAAATTTATTCCACATACCCAAGCTAATTACTAATTTTTGAAAAGCATATTAATTATTCTTTTTCTGGTGCGTATATCTAAAAGACCCATGTGTTTTGTAATTTTCAAGCAAAGTTGTAATTGTTCGATTGTGGATACCTCTGAATAAAGGTAGGTACTAATCGTTCTTCCAATAATTCCTCCGCATTCGTCGTGTATCAGCAACAAGTTCAAAAAATCTTCGTACTAAATGGCAATCGTGGCATTTTAAATTATTTATTAAAACTCGAACTGATCTCAATAATTGTTATTTACTATAAATTTGACAATTCAATTGCATAGCCAACTGTTGAAGGTATCATACGACAGGCAGCAAAACAGATTGCAAAGCACGCTATTAATTTAACGGCGTATATACCACATCATCTCCAAGAAAAGTAGATAACACGAAAATCATTCAGTTTAGGTATAGGAATATGATATATCAGCAGATAGGTAATTAAATTCTGCATCGAATGAGAATATAAAAAATCCCAGTTGCAATTAAAAAAAATGACTCTTTGACATTTTTAATTTTCTTTACTACTGTTACTCCCGGACCTCCCCAAGAAATAAATTTCAAAAATGTCTAATACTGAAAACATAATCCAATACCATGTCTAACCGTTGTATAAGTTTCGCTTATCTGCCTTTTATGTTTCATGAAATATTAATTTTTCAGTAGATTCAAATTTTCGTTGCTAACGCCTGAAAATTTTTTTTTCTTAATAATGGTTAAGAGATAGGTAAGCCAAACCTGGTAGTAGAAGACGTAAAATTGATTAGAAATTGATTCCACCACCACGACATACAAAGGACTTTGAGTCCTTCAAGTAGAGCAACTGCCACGGCTTACCTACCATACATCAAAGGGACAACGAACAAGATTAGCCGTATTCTTAAAAAACAAAATCGGTACAACTTTCACGGCGTATCGAAAAATTCATACGATCTTAAAAAATCGTAAGGACAAGATCTCGTTGGAGGGTCAAGCAGCCTCCACATGGAATCTCGTACACAGATTCCATGTGGAGGCTGCGGGCTATAGTATATTGGACAGACCAACAGAAAAATCAGCGCAAGGATAAAAGAACACAAAAACGCGGTTAATAAAGTTCAAGCGCCATCATCCTAGCCCCAACACGTAACCACAATAGGACACAAAATTAAATTTGAGGACGCAAAAACTTTGGCAAGCATCGAGAACTTCACAGCTAGAATGATCAGAGAAGCCATAGAGATTGAGAAACACCCACATAATATCAGCACAAGGGAAGATGATCTGAGACTACCATCAATATGAAATCGACAAAAGAAGAAGTGAAAACAGAGAAACAAACAGTGAAATCAGTGAAGGTAGCGAAATCAGTGAAAGCAGTGAAAGCAGTGAAAGCAGCGAAAGCAGGTGAAAGCAGTGAAATAATAATGAAATAAAAATAGCATTGCATTTAAAAAATTGCAGTGAAGATAGCGCCAAACCAGTGAAAGCGGTGAATGGGCGTTGATTCAAATCGGTGAACAGTGAAAATATTTTCAAATTAAAAAATTCATCCAGCTCTCGAGATATTGCACTGTACCCATTCCTCGCTGAACACGACTGTATATATATATATATATATATATATGGTGTTCTAAATTCTGTAAAAACATTCAGGAGCGCTAGATCGATTGCTATGATAATTATGATGAGTCATATATCTATATATATATATACTATCCTATGCGACTCCTTCCGAGATATCACTCTAAAAGTTCAGTGAGGTGAAATTGATTGTTCCTTCGATACATTATGAAGGGGATGAAATTAGCAACCCTTACTTTATTTAATATTAAATCTTTTGTTCGAGATTGAGTTTTGTGAAATAAAAATGTTACTTAGAAGCAATAGATTCGGAGAAAAAAAAATACAATACCATGATTTTTATTCTTTATTTAATAATAAACTACGTATGGCGAGTGAAAAACAGTAAAGATGTAAAATGCAGTCAAAATACATGAACCTAGTCTACGTCTCATCGATCGTCGAACACGTTCAATTATTTGAGGCTTATTTCTTATAGTATCACACGCTATTTGAATGCAATGTTAATTTAAATAAACAGGGATTTTAAGTACAATTTTTATTTCACAAAACTCAATCTCGCAAAAAAGATTTGATGTTAAATAAAGTAAGGGTTGCTAATTTCATCCCTTTGTAATGTAACAAGAATGTTGAAAAATACCGGTGGTTAGTGCTGTGCGAGTGCACGGAAATTACAAAATTTCAAGTTTCTATCTTTACTTAAATTTGAGAAAAAAATAAAAACTCAATTTGACTCACCACCTTTGAGAGCTGATATCTCAGAAGGGGGTGGGGATATCATGTTTTGCCTAAGAACCTTTACCGAAAATCCAGATCACAGTGGCACCATTGACGATTATTATCGATTGTTGAGAGCTACTTTATGTATTAAGGTTTTTGAAGCATTCTTTCAGCTACTTTACGGCTTACGGCGACCCACGGTCTCCTCCTGTGAGTTAGCTTGTCGACGATATTATTTCATAACCACTACGAGACGCCTAGTGTGACTTGACTGTGTTACACTAGCTGTATACATGCCGTATCAGAATAAGCAAGGGAGAGAAAATTCTAAAATCCTTATTATTTTAGAATGGCTATTAATGTGATTTAAGTGTGGTTTTAAATCTTCAGTACAAATTTGTTTAGTAATAAAAGGTAACTGCATAAAAAATACTTATGACAACGCTATTTATTACGTATATTTTAATTTTAAGATTATGGATATCATGTTGAATGAACTGCTTAAGGAGTTCTGTTAAATGACACATTTACATTCGAAAAAGAAATTTTTTAATTGTTTATTATAGATTTTATTTATAACCTGCTAGCCTGATTCCGCCGTAAATTCTCCGTTCTGTGTATATAGTATAAAGAAAATATACAAGAAAGGGTGTTCTAAAAAGCTTGCCCGAAACAAAAGACAAGTAAAATTTTAACACTATATGTAAAAGGGAGGAATTTTGTTATTACAATAGTTGTATGAAAACGATATATAATAAAAGCTTCGCCCAACCGAACTAAATGGAAAATCCTAGTCAATCGTTTAATAGCGTTAATTAAACATGACTTGGTTCAATCAAGTCTCACTTAATTCAATACTCTCATGTAAATTTCAATGATATTCACTCTAGTGTTTGCTCTAATATCAGATAAGTGAATATAAAGATAATCAACATGAAAATCTAAAATAATTCCTCATTTCTGATTTAACGTTGTTTTATTGGAACTTCCACTTTTAATAAAGCTGTGGTTGATGAGAAAATTAAAAAAAATTGCCTACAGGGTAATATTTTAAAAGAGTAGCGAGCAAAAATTAAATTTTATTGTATACGGTGTTCCAAATTCTCGTGGGAAATGTGTAAATCTCATTTACTCGGTAAAAATGAGTTTTGAAATGCACTAATTATACGAATTCCAAATTAAATTCCAACCTGCCAAAAGTTATTCGGCTACAATTTAAAAATCATACAGAATACAAATGTGAAATCACCTAAGGAAAATTTTGTGCCGCATAAAAATTTTAATAAACTCAGATGGACTCTATTAACTTATACTTCCTTATGTGCCCCAAACTATACACTGATACAGCTGTTTCTAGATCTTGATCATCCAAGAAAAAAGTTCAGCTAATGCAAATATGAATATTTATAATTCAACTTTTGCAAGTTTTTAACATCATGCAAACTTTTAGGTTATGATTCCTGTCTTTGGTTGCGCTGTTGTCCATTAGTAAATTTGTAAGTTATTGGTGTGGTACTCTTAATACTTAAATTCGCCTCTCGAGAGATACTATTCTGTGCTTTTACAGAAAATGTTTAACGTGGGTAGAATGGGTGCAGAATAGACTGTGACGTCATCAGTAGCGAGAGAGGTCACACGTGGTCGTACCCATTTCCCACCCCCTTGGCTTCTTTACGGGGGCGTTTTTCAACCCCTAGTCGGAATTTTCAACCCATTGATCGCATTTTCACCCCCTAGATGGCATTTGCACCCCTAATTATTAGAGACCTTTTGGCTGTATTGAGCCATTTTGGCAGTTCAGCCCCTGGAGAGTAGGCAAATGCGCGCGTAGGGGACCGGGTGGGGGGTTGCCACTAAGACTAGATAAGGCCCTTATGGCTTCATGAAGGCGGGAGTAAGACTAGGCCACACCCATTCCTTTTACCTGATTGGTTGTACGTGTATTAAGGCGGGGCTAAGACTAGACCACATCCATCCTTTTACCTGATTGGTTGTACGTGCGACCGCCCCTCTGGTTTCTGATTTGTCCTAAGCCCCACCACCTAATCTCCGTGCTCTGATTGGAGGATTAATCCTCTGCATTCTGATTGGTTATGAAATTTGAGGGGCCTAATGTTAACTTGTCAACTTGCTCTCGGGGCTTCGCCCCCCTTGTCCTGGCCCCTAGGCGTAAAATCTGAATTTGTATTTAAGTCACTGCAGATTATGGCGGAAAATTTGAATCTGTATTCTAATAAGGTGACTCCCCAGAGGCAAATATTTTGGTAATACGCATGTGATTTGAAACTAACACCGGTTTCACTGCGCAAGACAACTATAGGCCTCTGTGTTTTTATTTTACCTAACGCATTATCATTAGCCGACCATTATAACAATACTGTCACTCAAATTAGCATGTAACACTATTTTGGAGTTTTGCATACAGTGATAAAAATACGTTTTACAGCTAAAGCTAAATTTCAATTATTTACATATAATTAACTACAAAAAAAATCAAGATACTCCAAAATAAAACGTACACAAATGGTTGGGCCAGGTCCTCAATTGATCTCCTCCCTGATGCTGGTGGCGGTGTAACTGTGAGAGTTCGGGGACAGCCGACACTATAGGGGTCTCGGTAGGTTTACTGCGAAAGCAATATTACAGGCATATTTAAATAAAGTTAACTAAAATGATCTTAATTTCCTATATGAAAAGAATAAAGAAAGAAAAAAAAAAGGTTAGAAAAGTTAATTTTATAACAAGAGCTCTAATTTAGCACTATTTTTAAATTTATTAGATTTTACTATTAGGGGTAGTTTTTCTATAGAACGGGTATTTTTTAATTTTTTAAATTTCATAATTCAAGAGCCCGAAATCGGCCCTAAATTCATGCGACCTTCAATATTGCAATTTTTGACGGGATGCAAGATGGCAGCAACTCGTTTTTGAAAAACTCTGAAAAAGTTCCTCATCGAGTGCTAGAGCCTCAAATAGCTTTAAACGAGCTCTAAATGGTAGAATTAGCCCGATCACGAAAATACAATATGACGCTGCTAACTTGAGGAAAATCACTGTACTTGAGCGTAAGTGAATTCGGATGCCAATAGATAACATTAAAGCAGCTATTTGAAGTTTTACTAAAGGTGAATTTACACTAAACAAGGAACGTGATTTTTACAAAAATTGAAAAGATGTGGAATATTGAGTTTGTTTCAAACAGTGCGCCACTGGAATTTACTGTGAACCTGATTTATTATTAACTAGACATTGTAACACCTCGTGAATGAGTATAGAAATTTAACTTTATTTCAATTTAGTATAAAAGATTTATTACCCTGCCGTACCCTGTATTAATGCTTTTATGAAAATTACCTTGTGTATTGTAGTTATATGTAGATTAAGTTGCGTGTGCGCGGAGGAAGAGACTCTAACAAAGGCGTGAAAGTCAATTCGATGATTGACAGTGAAAGGGTGAACGCTTATCGATCTTTTAAAGAACATGCAAGTGCTGCAAGTCATCCGTAAACAATTATAAATAACAGCCATTAAAGTGTTATAGTGAACTAAAACGCTGTAAAAATTAAAGTCATAGAATTATGTAAGTGTGTAAATACTCTCCTGCTTGAAAATTTACTCCAAAAATATTTACGCAAAGTTCCCAGACCTCAATACAAACTTTAAACTTCCACGTCAAATTACTGCCTCAAATAACCAAACATATGTGATCAATATGGTAATCAATTATTCAATTTACAATATCGGGGATTCCTAAATTCGAAAAATACTCAGCTCATTCCCAAACAAATAAACAAACTGCTTACCGTTTAAGGCAAATCTAGGTAATTGGCAGCTGATCAGATGCTATAAAAACTTCAAAAATTTGCGACTACTCACAAAACTATCGCGTACAAAAATAAACAGCTGATCGGTCAACGACTACTTCATAAACTACGTTACATCATCATTCAAAACATATTTAAAGTGACTTATTACCAAAATCAAAATGGCAAACAGTCAAATCGAGAAATTCTCATTAGTCATTAAGTTAAAGCTTTCTTTAAATAATATAACACTTTAAAGGTTGCCACTGTAAAGTTGTGTAAATTAACAGTTACCAGAACAAATAAATTATTAAAACTTTGAATGTAAATCCAAAATAACTAAATTTTTAAATTTTGACGTAAAAATATTAGCGTTGTGAGTAAAGATGAGGATTACAAAATATGTACATTAAAAAAAACACTCAATTTATAACCATTATTCATCTATATTCAAAATATACAATAAACATGGAAAAATAAACAGTCAGCGAAATGTCTAAACACATGGAATGTAACTCTTAAATAAAATTTCAATAGTCTGATTTGGAATAATTCCTGCAGGATTCCAATAACCCAAATTTATCTATTTCATATATTATAAATTTTAATTAACATTAAAAGAATAAATCGGAACAATAATAATTTCGTTTAACACCTAAATTTAACAATCGGTAATATGGTAATTTTAATTAGCAAAATCAAAATACAATACAGATAAACACCATATGACATACGAATGAATACGCTTTATATACCGAATTGCTATCTAAACGTTACTTAAATAAACTTACACAAAAGGCATATTCATTCGTCAAATGAGTACAACTAAACATCTTATTAAAGTCATCAACAAATGTAAATGCAGAAAAATATGTAGCGGCCTTCACAAAGCACAAATGGTCAATCGAACTTCCTCTTCTTTTCACAACGGTACTGCAATTGAACCCTTTGTTATTTAATCGACGAAAGCCAATGATTCCTTCAAGTTATCTTTACACAAAATTCATAACGGCAAATTTTTAATATGTACACAAATAATTTTATTTACAGCTACTTTACTTTTATGTAATTAAATCTTATTAAAGCGTTCTATGTACAGCAATTATATTATTTGTTCAAGATACGGTGTGTACGCGAAACTACTATTTAACCAGGAACTCGTCAAAATTAATCTGCATAACCAAAAACGATAAAACAGTTTAACAGAATAAAGATTCAGTACTTAATAAAACACACTAGAACCAATTAATTCTATGACCCGAAAATTGTCACTCTTGACATACGAAATACAACCGGGGGTGCGTAACTTTGATAATATCCCAACCACTGGATACAGAAAATCTTCCTACGGTAACGATGGTACACCCACGGTACGGTATAGCTAGTTCAATCCTACTCCACCAACCCTTCCGCGTACATTGCGAAGCCTCAAACAAGAAAAAAGCGCGATCCTTCGTCTACATCGCTACCAAGACTGACTTCAACATCCTCCAGAACTCGCCATCTTCAATTTTAATCCCCTTATATCTGAATTAACCAGTTATATCGCTCATTACGCTCATTATAACGAAGACACGCCGTCAAACGAAGCGGAAAATTACGTGATAAAAACATTCCACATTCCACGTAAGATTTCGCGTTCCCTTATCATGAAACCCAATATTCTGCCAAAGAAAGTTACTCTCGAAAATGGACCTTAAAATAACGTATATACTTTGTTTAATTGAAATAAATTTATCAAAATTACCCGTTTGACTGACTAAAACTGCAACTTTGCTCCATAAAAAGTAATAATTTTATACTTATTTAATATAATTTTGCAAGATGTAATTTCCGTTTCAACTAACGAAAATTATCAATACTTAAATACCTATTATTTACACAAGGAACTAATTAATTCTCAACTGAAATAGTATGGAACGTGTAAACCATGTTTCTATTTAAAACTCCAATTTATTACTGATAAACAAACCAAACTATATTTCTTTCTCAAAATGAAGATTCTGAATGCGATTACCATTGCAATAATTTCAAATATCTTCAAATACGTAAAGAAAAAACGTTACAATTCAAGAGCTTCCAAAATTTATGCTTTATCATGTTCATTTTGTGGAACTATATTACATTTCTGATGTCGGTTACTAATGAATATCCTATAATTCGAAACTAATAACACATATTCGATAGAATCATGCAGACGTCATAAGAAGTAAACAGCAATCTACATTTGGCACAAGAAGATTTTTCCGTTAATTCGCCTAGCTGTTTCCATTATTGAATTGAATTGATATTTAGAGAATTATTACGTCAGCTTTCGATTGCATGTTAGTAGTACCTTTACTTTGGTTTTATTTGTAATGAGGATTTAAAATTGTTTTGTTTGTCGTTTTAAATAAATGTATTAGAGTTTCATTGTTAAACATAAATGCATAAAACACTACAGAAGTCCTGTAGAGTAAAGAGAAGATCAATTTAACAAATACACAAGGAAGTGGGTCCGTTACAGTACGTCCGAAACAGAATACGATTACAACATCTGAAATAAATACTAGTTAGCGTAGCCTTCTTTTAAACCTCAGTTCATAGTAAATGATAAAACACAAAAGTGTCTGGTCTATTTATAAAATTTTACTTCATCACAAATTTCATCTCAATAAGTTTATCGTTTTTAATCAAGTGTCGGATAAACGACCGTCTCTACTATACACAAACGAAATTCGAGTAAAATTTCATGTGCATGGCACGAACAAAAAAAAACAAATTTTCTGTGTCAATACAATTATTTTCCGTTTTCCCGATTGAATTGGAAACAGTGAATATAAACCAATCTTTCAATTTCATTATACAATATTATTCTGATGAATGTATACAGCATAATTTTTATTTAACCTGAATCTTTTGACATTATGTATAAAAGCAAATTAAATTTGTGTGCTATTTTTAAACCATAACGATGGAATTTTTAAAACACGCTGTCACTTAAAAACCGTTTGATATTATGCAAAAGCACTTTTAAAATTATGGTAATTATAAATTTAGAAATGCACACTAAAAAATTAGAGGAAAAATGTGTTGTAAAAGACTTTTTTCCTAAAAACTGATGTTATCATTACGCTCTTTAAAGATTCGAACAAAATGGAACAAATCCGAAGCAGTTTGTAAATCTAATTAAAGAAAAGAAATGAGAACCTGTCTGTTCTTATAGAGGATTGATTTATTTGCTTCGAACGACATTTTCTTGTTCTGTTATTTACATTCGTATGTTTTTCTTTTGTTAATCAGAAAAGCTCGAGTTTCAAGTACGCCTACTGTAAATCTATAGCTATTATAATAAAAATAAGAACTAAATTTAAGCTTCGAATTGCAAGATTTTGATTTTTGATTAAAGATAACCGAAACTAAAAACCAACGGAAGGAAAAGTTGTACTTAAGGAGTTTATACTAAGTATCCTTGTTAAAACACAGTTTGTTATAATACAGAACATATAATAGTATATTATTTACCGAGTGTAAAATGTAGATCATATTACACGAAAATGATTTACGACACGAGCGAGCGAGGCGAGTGTAATGTTACTATTTTACCTGACTTAAATACTATACTTTATCCACAAATGCACAAATACAGTCGCGGAAATTAAAATCTCAGCAGTTCCTTTATCTTACTTGGTTTAATTATCAAGTTGCATGTAAAATCTGTCAAAGTTAGGATAATTTTTCTAAAATGTCTGAATGTCTCATTTAAACTATGAACAAAACAATAAACTCGAAAAGCCAAAAGAACTATTTATTAATAACATTGATTGTAACATTACTATTTACTGTTTGAAATACTAAAATCATTGAAGTTAAAGATATATTAAGAATTACAATTACAATTTATTTTCAGTTTCATATTACACTTGTGTAATATGAGCGTGTAATATGAGCAACATTTTACATCCCTTTATAAATGTATACCGGGTCCACCATCGCACTGGCATTCCTTTTTAGCATCTTTATTATTTGTTGTAAAGAAAAAGTGTAAAAACGAACTTTACCTTATTTTTCAAACTCTATAACCTAAAAATATTTTCATATATACAGGGTGTTTCACTTTTGCTACACAGCACTCTACTCTATTATTTTAAATGGAACACCCTATATATTATTACATTTTTAAATTTCGTGTTGAAATTGAGGGGCACTTTGTTAACTATACATGTCACCTACATTCCCACCCTTTTTCGGCGTTATCTCACGTTTTTTGAACAAAAGTTACGTTTGCGGCATACTGAGAAATGGCTAATATCTCTCAAAGTAAACTAGGTAGGGACACGCGGTTTTCACCAATCGATATAGCATGAAGAAGTAAATAAAAACTGATGAAAAGAATAATTGGTGATTTTCTATTTTTCCTTTTCTTTTTTGCTATATCGCAGTAGCCACGTAACAGAAAAACAAGGAAAAGGACGTAAAATAATAATTTATTTTAATTTTATGTTAATCATATTCCATTTAAAAAGGTAATGCTAAAAGAAAAAAACCAAAAGGAAGGGATTAAAAGTATTGTAATTCAATAAGTTTCTCAAAATGTTGGTCATCTTGACATTTTTGTGTTGCGTTGGAAAATGCGATTTTTATTTTGTTTTTTATTGTTTCTTGCGTGATACTAGACAACAAATTACCAATATTCCTCATGGTATGTAAGATATTTACGAGTACACTTTTTTATTGAAGCGGGTTTTGCTAGATTTACATGAAGTACAAAAACAAAAGCCAAATTATTGTTTGACAGTCACAAGAAATAGCAGGAACTGACTTATTAGTTGCATTTAGCTCTTAATCAACAAGGCAAGTGTCAAAGAAATTGTCTTTTGGCTGTTCGCGTGTATAAACAAAGATATCCTGATCTACGTGCGTTACAAAAATTATTGGCTCCACTTGAACAAATGGGGAGGGTACACAACAAAGCAAATGTTCAAAGTAGAACAGTTAGAACAGAAGTAACTGAATTCAAGGTAATGCATCCATATCATGTAAAAATTAACTGTGGGTGATTTTAATGCAAAAAAAGCTTTTTGTCAATGGATGTTAATTAAGTTAATTGAGGACCCACGTTTTACGTCCATTATTTTATTTACTGATGAAGCTACCTTCCACGACAACAGTCGAGTAAACCGTCGGAATTTTCATTATTATGATCATATAAATCCACATATTGTGCGATATTTGGATCATCAGCACAGATGGACGGTAAATGTGTGGAGGAAAGACTAAAAGTTGTATTAATAGGCCGAACTGCATTGAAACCTTAGGAGGCAAATATCTCGAAAACGGATCAAGATATCAAAATCCAACAAGTATGTATTTTCCTGTAAAAAGGTTGCTCTTTCAAATTTTCGATTCAGTTTATGTGATTCTCCACACACAAAAAGATAAGCATCGATTTATCTATTCAGCAATGTGTAACCAGCGCCTCTATGAACAACGTTAAAATTGATGACAAATTCTTATTCGTCATGCTGAAAAACATGCTAATACTAATTTTCAAGTTGATTCTATAAAAACTTACTGAGTTAATGGAAAATTTAGAAATAAAATTATTAACTTGAACACCCTTTATCTCTTAAACGAGCAACATTTGTATAAAGCATGTTGCGCTTAATCCTCATATTTTAGGCTCTACTATTGCCAGTTTCCAGATTTCCCATTCTTAACGACTCACCCTGTATACATATACATATACACAGGGAGGGTGAATCACGACCGACGCCACGGAGCACTACAGCGAAGTGGCATATAATCGTTAATTCCTAATACAGTGATATTATTGTAAGTCAATATGAGCAACGTTTAAAAAATTTAAATATACAGGGTGCTCCAAAAAAGTGGCATATCAAAGTTATGTTTTTTTAAAAATAAGTAGCACTTTCATAAGCGTTCCCCATACCTACATATAGAGTGTTATATCAATTTTTCTGAAAATGTAGTGTTTTAGAAAAAATTAAATATCTCCAATATAAAATTAATTCCAACAAATTTACTCTTAGGCTATGTAAAATGCTTTCCCTTAGCCTATTTATTGACTGAAGAGTAATCACCTCTTTACAGGGTGGTAATTTTTTTCAGTTAAATTACTAGAACATTCACACTGAAATATTCGACTTATTTGAAATGGAACATCCTGCATTTTATACGCTTATCGTTTAGCTTACGTAATTACCTTTCAACTTCTATAAGGGTTTCCTATACCTAAACCTTCAAATTTTCAGCTTATTTAATAATTTCTGGAATTTGTCTGTTCCTGTACCATTTGTAGATAGAAATATCCTCCCAAAATGCTTACTCTTAATGATTTTTGGCTAATGTAACACATTTTCAAATTCAAATCAGAGTAACTTTAATTTAAACGTTTATGTAGATTAAACTAAAAATCGAAATGGATTTTTTATACACTTATCTTTACTCCCGATAACCGTAACAACAAATTGTAACAGTTTCACAGAGTGAGGACAGAAAGCATGTACACAATGCAAACTAAAATTTTATTTATGTGGTGTGATAATTTGCTCAAAAATTAAAAAAATTACAATAAATCTTCGATGCGATGTCCATCTTCTTGAATACACAGTGTTATTCTTTTTTCCAACGAAAATCTTACGTCTTGCAACATATCAAGGGTAACCGTCTCAGAAGTTTTTCTGATTCTTCTTTTCATATCATCTGCAGTGATGGGAGGCGTGCTGTAAACTAAATTTTTGATATAGCCCCAAAAGAAGAAATCCATGGATGTTAGTTCAGGAGATCTAGGTGACCAGGTAATTCGTCCACCTCTCCCAGTACACTTATCAGGAAACTTCCTATTTAAATATTCTTTAACAGTACGTGAGAAATGTGCAGGTGCTCCATTTAATAGCAACCCAAGTTCCAAAAGTTCTCAAAAAGTCTCTCTTTAAAACCCAAAGAATTTTTGATCATTTAAATTGCCATGGAAAAAATACGGACCAATAATATGATTGCCAACAATTCCACTATACACATTAACACTCCATCGATTTTGACGATCAACAGTATTAAATAAATGCTTATTTTCGGTGTCGTAATAATGGAAATTGCGCCGATCCACTAATCCATTAGTATGGAATGTTGACTCGTCGGTAAATAATACATTTTCAAAAAAATGTTCATTGTCACTAAGTTGATCAAGCAATAATCAATACGTTTTTGAAAGTCTATGCCATATAAACTTTGATGAATTTGTATATGAAAAGGGTGGTATTTCTGTTTTTTTAAGATACTCCACACACTAGGCTGACTAATTCCTGTTTCTCTTGCAATAACTCTTGTATTAGTATTTTGGTTGTCAACATCGGAACCTAATGCCAAAACTCATTATCATCATCATTTGTAACACGCTTCAATTTTAGTTGTTTTGGGTAAGCTACACTTTCTGTATCACGAAATGTTTGAAGTAACCTTTCAAAAGCCTTTTTATCGGGATATGCCCACCCGATCAGGGTATTTTTCAGAGTACGCTCTTGAAGCAAGTAAACAATTTTTATAGCATTCACCAATGGTTACAATCATATCAATTCTTTCTTGTTGTGAATAAACCATTATTAATTGAACATATTTCAACAACTTTCAACAGACTCAGAAAAAATAACAATACACAATGACAAAGGTCACGCACAATGTCAGAATTTAAATATTAACACATGCGTTACCGGCAATTCCACAGCACACTACCAAACTAACAAAATTAGTCACATTAACATTATTTGTTAATATGTAAATTACAAATATCTGAAATCTATCATGTACACATAAGATTGGTACCGAGCTTTCTACTTATTGGTAAAGAAAAATACTATTACATTACCAAAAAGACATTAAGTAGGCATTTTGGGAGGATATTTCAATCTACAAATGATACAGGAACAGACAAATTCCAAAAATTATTAAATAAGTTGAAAATTTGAAGGTTTAGGTACAGAAAACCCTTATAGAAGTTGAAAAGTAATTAAGTAAGCTAAACGATAAGCGTATAAAATACAGTGTGTTATATTTAAAATACTGAAAAAAATGAACACCGTGTAAAGAGGTGTTTACTATTCAGTAAATAAATAGACTAAGGGAACAGTATTTTACTTAAAGAGTAAATTTGTTGGAATTAATTTTATTTGTCCTAAAACCCTATATTTTCAGAAAGATTGATATAACTTGAAACACTATGCATGTAGGGAAAGTGCTCTTTATTTTTAAAAAAAAATTCGAAAATGCATTATTGGTCCCTTTGTACTTCCGCCGAATCTGAACGGTCAACTTTACTTAGATTTTCTTGAACAAAATTTACATGAACTGCTAGAAGATATACCGCTTGAACTAATACAAAACATGTGGTTTATGCACGATGGAGCGCCACCACATTTCCCTCTGCCTGTGCGCGATTATCTGAACGAACAGTTTCCACATCGATGGTTTGGTCGTGGAAGTGAATTTATAAAATACAGTGTGTTATATTTAAAATACTGAAAAAAATGAACACCGTGTAAAGAGGTGTTTACTATTCAGTAAATAAATAGACTAAGGGAACAGTATTTTACTTAAACCTAAGAGTAAATTTGTTGGAATTAATTTTATTTGTCCTAAAACCCTATATTTTCAGAAAGATTGATATAACTTGAAACACTATGCATGTAGGGAAAGTGCTACTTATTTTAAAAAAAATCGAAAATGCAATAATATACGGGGCGTGTCATTTAAATATATATATATATATATATATATATATATATATAATAGTAGAGGCACTTGCCGCCATCTTGGATTTTGTGACGTCACTTCGGTTTTACACGCCCACGTGAGACCATATTTTCCACTTTTCATCCCTAATTATTTTTATTAGCTTACGTGTAGGACGTATTTTTTCACTATTTTTACACACCTGTGAGACCGTAATTTCTACCCTTTCTTTTCAGGCCTTTTCAACGAATTATTTTTACTCGCTCAAGTGTGAGACCGTATTTTCAACCCTATTTTTTACACACCAGGTGTAGGACGTGTTTTTACTATTTTATGACAGCTCACGTATAGGACGCGTATTTTCTACCCTATGGTTTCTTTTCGAGGGTCAACCCTAATTAGAGCCTTGCTGTACTTATGAGGGGCAGATGTAGGCCTTGGGCTAGGTCTTGGGGCTGGACCTGGAGCTGGTTTTAGTGTTATTTTTTATGGTCATCTCATTAAGGCCCTTTTGGCTATATTAAGAGCAGTGCCCCTGGAGGTTAGGCAACCGCATACGCATACAATGTTGGAAATTGCATAATTAATAATTATTAAAATTATCGATCCTATTGCTTTAAAATGGTCATATGCTATTGGATGATCTTTTACCTATACGAGAAAACGTTGTATTTCTAATAAGGAGGTTCTCGTAAGACACGTGTAGCTTCGCAATTTGTTCTGCAGGCCGGAGATGTTATGGAACCTAACCTTATAAGACAAGTGTAGAGCTTAGCCCTATCGTGGCCCCTTGGTGCAATTGTATGCGGATTCTAACTTAATCTTACCGCTGTAGGCCTTCGGTCATATAAAATTGTATTCTCATAAGGAGGTTCTTGTAAGACAGGACTTGTATCAGGGTCTGCGCCCTGGTCCTTTGAGTAAAAATTGATTTTAGTGCCATCTAGTGGCGTATAGACTAATGAAGTTGATAATGCACACCTCTCTCTTGCTCTTATCTTGTTCCTCTCTCACCCTCTCTCTTTCGGTTCTTTCTCACACACAAACAAATCGATTAATTGAGAGAGGGTATTTAAAAAGTTATAATCAAATTTCAATGAAAATCGAAACAAGTTCAACGCCCTGCACAATTGAAATGGGGTACAAGAGCAATGATCTGTTGTAGCCATAGTTTTTAAATGATTGTCAAAATCCATAAAAATGATTGATTTTGCTAATACAGGGTAAGTCAAAACATAAATTCATTATTTGCTCAGTGTTTACCATCATAAACTACACACAATTTAGTTTAATTTATCATAAGTGTTTCTATACCTAAACTTAATAGTTTTGGAGATAATTTAAATTGTATTGGAAAAGGTTATTTCATGAATTAAATTTATTATTGTTATTTACTTTACTATTTACAAATATCTTAAAGTAACACACAAAATACAATTTTAAAAAATCCGTAACAAATGTCTTGCTCTCCGATACTTGTATGAGGATCCTCAGTAACGCCAGTAAAACATTTAGTTCGGTTTCTTCTGTTGTAACCGTTTTGTTTTCATGGTCTCATATAATACTGAACCATTGCGATTGAATATATCCATTACATTTTGAAATGATCCCTTATTCGGTTGCCGACGATCTGGATATCGCTGATGATAAGACTCTTGTTGGAAGTAAACAATTCTTACTACATTCAACTAATATACATACCATGTCTACCAGTTCTTCCCTTTAATTAAAATAATCAAAATTCAAGACAATGTCAAAACAATTTGATTTAAAACTGAATGGTCAATTTGTGACACATACCTTTATAGCAACCTTGATTTTAATGATAATAGAGCTCATTTCGCACACCTTCTACAATAAAAATAAAATAATGTTTTTTTAAAATGTTTTTTGTGTTACTTTAAGATATTTGTAAATAGCAAAATAAATAAAAATAATAAATTTCATTCATGAAATAACCCTTTTTCTAATACAATTTAAAACATCTCCTAAACTATTAAGTTTAGGTGTAGGAAATACTGATGCTAAATTAAACAAAATTGGCTGTAGTTTATGATAGGGTGATGCATTTAAAAATAATGAGCAAATAATGAATTTGTGTTTTGACCTACCCTGTATTAGATTTAAAGAGTATTAGTAAAATCAATCATTTTTATGAATTTTGACAATCATTTAAAAACTATGGCTACAACAGATCATTGCTCTTGTAACCCTTTTCAATTGTACAGGGCGTTGAACTTGTTTCGATTTTCAAATTTATAAATTAAAGTAACAGGTGTTTCATTTAAAAAACCTATATTTGATGCGGTACAGTGTTATGGAAGACCCTGCATATTTGTAACTAATTTTAAAAGTAAAGTTTACAGGTGTTTCATTTAAAAAAACCTATATTTGATGCGGTACAGTGTTATGGAAGACCCTGCATATTTGTAACTAATTTTAAAATGTGAAGTGTTACAGCTACCTCCTATTTTTGTAAATAACTTTTTTGGTATCTCATATAATAACAGATATAACGGACTTTGTCACAAAAGTTGATCACCCTTATGATAAGTTTCTTTAATAAAGCTATGCAAAATTTAAACAAAATCAAAAGCCGGTAACAACACTGTGAGCATAGTAAGATGTGCGCATTTTTATAAGACCACTAAGAAATTAATTTTAATAAAACGCAAACATTGATAACAGCGCGATTATTTAACAAACGTGTGTTCAGCACATACTAAACTTGGATAAAACCATTTACTTAAAATTGCGAATTTAACAGATCTGCATTTTCAATAATAACAAAGAAACCCCTTTAACTACATTACCATGCCATTTATTTCAGAATGTATTTCATATTTTTTCATAATCTAACCAAATTTATTCATTCTTTTATGTAATTTTATAAACTTAAGCAATAAATTTTCATATATAAAACTATCAAAAATGAAACTTGGACATTGCAGGAAAAGAATTTTCGTTATAAAACATACAATTTTTTCTTATTAAATACTAAAATTCAGCGACTTTACTTATTAAATTTACGCTAATGAAGGAATTTACTTTTACCATACTAAAAGACTGAATTAGTTTCGTACCGATACGTTCCTTCTCGTATTACGACGTTTTGTTAAGTTAACGCTATTCATTCTTTTGAACGAAGCAATTATTCCAGATTTACTTCCTTGTGAAAATTTAATTCATGAATAATCCCATTCAAAATATTCATTTTGTGTCAAAATAGATGGAGGTTACACAATCAGCGGTCATAGAAAATTTAAATGTCGTAAGTATGTATTTCACCCTTGTACAATTACAGAATTTTATTCTGTAATATTTCTTCTTCTTAATTATAAATAAGGAACAGTCATTACAAAAATACGTGTAAAATACGGTTTATTTTAATGCTGGCCCACTTCTTAAACCAAATCCTTTAAAATAAATTATTTTTAACACAAAAGCACTTAGGAAAGTTAGCCAAAACTAAAGTGTCGTGTTTATGACGTCTATTCTTTAAATAAATTTTAAATTTTTCTCATTTTTTACCGACATAAACGGGAAACAAAAATTTAGGATCGATATAATAGAGTGAGAAATGTAAATTCACGAACCGTTTTACATATTTATCAAAAATCAAGTGTAACAGAATTTACTGATCTTAAATCGATTTTCTTTTGGTTTAGCAGAAAAAAGGAAAATAAATATGTGTGCTGACAGAAATGAGAACGATGTGTACGTGTTGGAAATAATGTATGAGCAAACTTGTTGACGTTTTATTTGTACGCTTTTGTTCATAATTTTTTTTACTTTAATAAAAATTGTGTTTAGTTAAGTGTTCTATAATAAAAAAGATTCGTTTCTGTGATGCGGAAACTCCGTATCATAACTATTTCCCGTTGGTTCTGATAGTATGGTGTGTTCCATTTCTATTTTGTTATTTTAGATTATCTCGATATTATAATTAAAATAATAAAGTATACTTCAGTCACGTTTGGAGAGCTCTTCTGTCAATAATAAGTTAATTAATGTTTCTTTGTGATAAATTACAAACTTTGATTGACGATATGTGGGTGATTCTTTCAATACCGATACTTTTGGTTACCACTTTGAAGTTTGAAAACAGTATATTTCTATTTTGAGAATTATGTGGTTTGCTCTGCTCTATGGTTAATATACAGGGTGTCCAGAAAGGTGGGGTCGAAACTGCTAGGACGTATAGAGGGGTTCAAAATAACCCTAGTCTTCATTTGAATTTTTTTCCTATCTGTCTTCGTTATATAGTTATCGGCCTTCAAAGTTAAAAGTTAAAAATTGAATTTCAATTTTAAACAGCTTCTTTAGACACCCTAATTACCTCATTGTACCTTTACCTTTATTGTACAGGTAAACTCAAAATTAAGTTTCGAACGATTTCGAAAATACTATTTTATTTAAAACGTAAATTCTAAATAAAAAAACAATCTGTGACGTTTCTCTGTTGTTATGGAAATGACTGTAATTGTTCATTGTTGATGTAAATCGGTTAATAAAAACTGTAGTAGAGATATGGAGGCATTTACTAATGAGGAGTGTGCAGACATGCATTTAATGTATGGTTTGTCAGAAGGAAATGCTTCTTTAGCAGTTCGACTTTATGCCAATCGCTTTCCTAATAGGAGGCTCCCAAATCGTAGAACTTTTATAAGACTTCAAAGGAATTTACGAGAAACAGGTACTTGATGAAATTAAGCTCTATCACAATTAAATCTCCCTTACTTTACAATGTACTTCGCAGGATCATTTAAAACCAAGCACCATAATGGAAGTGCGAAAAGTTCGTGCTGAGGAACGGGTACTGGAAATAGTGTAAGCAGATCCTACAAAAAGCACTAGACGCATTACTATGGAAACGAATATTTCAAAATCTACAGTTCACAACATCCTGCGAGAGCAATTATTATATCCCTATCTGCAAAAAGTGCACGCAATGTCTGAAACGGATTACCCTCCACGCGTAGCATTTTCGAGGTGGTTTTTGGAAAAACAAGAACAAACAGCTGAATTTTTTAGCAAGGTACTTTTTACTGATGAAGCCGGATTCACACCGAATGGAATTATTAATTCTCATAATTTGCATATCTGGAGCGATGAGAATCCACACGCCTTCATACAAACAAAACATTAAAACAGATTTTTAATAAACGTGTGGATAAGAATAATTAATACCAACTTAGTAGGCCCATATGTAAGTGATGGAATGAGCATGAGCAAAATATCGCAATTTTTTAGAAGAACATCTACATTTGTTCCTGGAAGATGTGCAGTTGAACACTAGACAAGACATGTGGTTTATGCATGATGGTGCGCCCCCCCCCCCCCCACCCTTTAGTGGAAATGCGAGAGAATATCTAAATAACGCATTTTCAGATCAATGGATAGGCCGAGGCGGTGCCGTCTCATAGCCACCTCGGTCTCCCGACCTTAATCCTTTAGATTTTTTCTTATGGGGCCACCTGAAAGAATTGGTATATTCAACACCTGTTAATAGCAGAGAAGAATTTTTAGACAGGGTATTAACAAAATGTGGCGTTATTAGAAATGATCCAAACATGCTGTTTCGACTACAGCAACATACCTTAAGTAATTTTAGAAAATGTGTAATGAAACGAGGTGCTCGCATTGAACAATTTTCTTAGACATTTAGTGCAATTCCAGTTATTTTTCGTTGCTTTACTTTTATTGTGTTGTTTATAATAATGTTGAAGACATTAGTTAGCCGCTTTAGTGCAAGTTTGCAATAAGTGTACCTAACTCAAAAACGCAACTGTTCAGGAGATAGCAGTTTACTATTTCAATTTTCGTTTCGTATTCATTTTCAAATTCTAATGAACTTAGCAGAAAGATAGTAAATTTTTTTGTTTGACTTAATTCGCAATTTGCGTGGATTCACTAAAATACATTTTTCTCGAAAACGGTAAGAGATATCGATTTCGCACAAGAGTACCTTTTTTGTTGCTAAATGATAGGGAAATGAAACTACTATAGTAAAATTCCAAAATTGTCTATACTGTCAAAAATTGTGTTAATTTAGAATCTTAATTTTAGCTTTACCTGTACAATAAAGGTACAATGAATTCCAGTTAAGTGTCAAAAAATGCCTTTCTATGAGGTAGTTAGGGCGTCTAAATTTCATGGTAATGACAGAAGCGGTTTAAGAATTATCACTGAAATTCAATTTTTAACTTCTGACTTTGAAGGCTGATAACTCCATAACGAAGACAGATAGGAAAAAAATTGAAATGAAGACTAGGGTAATCTTGAGCCCCTCTATACGTCCTAGCAGTTTCTGGACACCCTGTATAATGACTTCAATCTTTATATTATTTACGGTATAATTAAGCATATTTTAGCATTTTTCTCTTAATAGATAAATTTGAAATTTATATATTTTCGTTAGTATTATGCCATTTTGGTACAATTTTATTACACGTTATTGGTGAGTTAATCACTTCCCGTTGGTAGGTTCCATGAGATGAATGCCGTTTAGTGAAGTTTATTCCCTATTAAGGTATGTAATTATTTGATTTGCATCCTGAACTTAATTTATTATATTTAACAAGGAAAGTCTAGTAAGTTTGTAATTTTCGAAACCCCGACACTAAGACCAAGGTCTGGGTTTAATATTAAAGGAAGCTTAAATATACCGTGCGGTTCTATAGTATAAAACATGGCGATTATGCGGATGGCCGTAACACGTTTTGAGAAGGAAATATTTTAAGTGAAATGATACCTATTTTTTTCTGTATTATTAAATTTGGAAGAAAAATACATTGTCGCCGCTGTAATAGAATGCGCGCATTTATAGTAAAACCAAATACAACCTGCATTAGATCCATATTACAGTACATACCGAGTTGGTAGCATAGTGGTGACACGACCTGTTTAGCATTCGGGAAGTAATGGGTTCGATTCCCGTTACCGTCTACCTTGTAGCGACATGGTCACTGCGTATATGCACACCATGTGTGGCTACTTGGTTGGATTTTCCCCCTCGGAACCCTAACTCCGTTCCTTCCGATCCTATCCTGACCACACACATCCTTAATCCCACCATGCTTATATACGTAATGTATGTATGTATGCTGCGAATCCATGATTGTGGCTGAAGGAGCTCGGAAAGCTCGAGGGAGTAAAATACATGGCTTTTTCCTTTTTTTTCCTTACAGTACATTAATCTTTAGGTTGAAGAATATTGATGTTACCGTGCTATTCTATTCACGTTTTATGTTATCTTAATGTGAAGAAGTTTTGGTAAAATTGAATGAAAAATTTCTAGAAGTTTCTGTGATGGCCGCTAGAAGTCGTAACACGTACAAAAAAAATTAGAAAATCAATTTTTTTTCTCTGACAAAATCGATTGCTACATCAAAAACAAACAGTATGAAATAAGAATTAATTTTGTTATACTTTTTGCCTCAGGAGTTTTTTTTTGTTTATTTCCTCACAAAGTGGTGGGGAGAGTTTTTGAAAAAACTTCAGTATTAACGGATTTAAAGAAACTTAGCATCTTTGGAATTTAAAAAATTTAATCCGCGATGTAAACCATTTCTTTTTAGTTCTCAGTAAGGTTAATAGAGGGTGCTACGTAACAAATAAATAGATTTTATACTTTTTCTCAAAGATTTTAAATAGAACCGTGGTATAAGCGAAAGAGAGCTCAAACTAAAGAATTTAGTGAAAACCGCAAATTCTTAATTTGTTTAAACCAGAAATATAAACAAAAATATTAAAATCCTGAAATTTCTCAAAAAAAGTTTGCACTTCCACCATCACTATATTTGGGGGGGCAGACGAAAAAGCATTAGGCAAAAGGTGGGCAAAATTATTCGGGATTTAAAACCCGTGATTTTGAATATATCATATCCTTTTCAGAGAAAACTCAATATTCTAATTTGGTTTTCGAATTACGCCCTCTAACAGTAAGCGCAGAAAATAATTTCCAACAATTTCTCTGCGCCGGTTTTTCTAATAAGATTCTTTCCTAACGCTGTACCTTTAACCATTTCTGAGATACGGTCGATGTCCTTTATTAATGACTCGCCCAGTACAAGTAAAGAAACCCTTTTAAATTTCCATTTATGTGATGTATCTTGCTACCTTTAATTATAACAATGACACGGTTTTAAGTTAGCTCAGGTATTGTACGAAGGACGAGAGGTGGATTTATTTAAAAAAAAATTATTTTTCTTTTAAACAAATTGAAACAATTAATAATTGGAATGAATAGTCGGGCGGCTTTAAAAATAATACAGCATAATACAAAAATGAAAGTTATGTCCCTGTGAGTGAATAAAAAAATGAAATCCATAAATTGATCAATCGTTTACCAAAAATTCTTTGGGCGGTTTAAATACATGTTACTTAAAATACCTTTGTTATTAGCTATACAAGTATGCTATACAGTTATGGTATATAAAAAAAGACAAAAGGGGTCTTTTATTAGGTACAAAGGTTAAAAGATTTAAATTAGAAATAGTATTTGAGTGCGAAACTAACAAAAATGTAAACAAAGAAATTTGCCTATTTTATCGCTTAAACCTTAAACTTTAATAGTACTAAATGTTTTACTAAAGTAATTTTCTCCACATTACATATAAACATGATTGAATATCACATATGTTTGCACTCCTACAAAATTTTGAAATTAACACATAAAAACCTGCTGTTGCTTTTCAGCATGAAATAAGTATAAAATCAAGAACATTGTAACCCAAGGTATTCGAATCAAAACATTTCAATCAGTCTTTCGACTAAATACCTCCATCGTCTTTTATTTAAATATTGAAACCTTAAGCAACCTAAAAAAAAAGTTAGTTCATAATCTCTGAAGGCGAAAAAGGCTACTGGAAAAATAAACGCTGACATATCAAAATCACAAAATGGACGCACAATAAAAAGGTAATGCTAAAATAAAAACGTTTTAAAACAAAAAAGCAATATTTTATAGCTTACTTCTATTAATAGCTTCAAAAATAATCAATGATTTGTAATGACTGAAAACAAACATCCATTTTCTTATTAACCACCTTGATGATCGCAGTCAATGATGACTGTTAGGGTTAATTATCATTATCGTTTTCTCTATAAAGTTGTTAGGGAAGCCACTAAGCATAGCGTAACAATCGGTCATATAATAACCGTTATTAGTATTTTATTTAGATCTTCTGAAATGTGCGTAGAATTTTGTTATGCCGCGAAATATTTGATTTAACCGTTTTTAAATTTGCATTGGTAACACGGTGTAAAATAGTAGATTTCGCAACTAGTGCGCTGTTTACACATTTCTTGGTGCGAGGCTGTTCTTTTTTACCCGAGGCGTAGCCGAGGGATAAAATATATGGCCGAGCACCAAAAAGGTGACAGCGCACGTGTTGCGAATACATTTTTTTGTAATCGTTCACGTAAAATTAGAAAAAAACTAAATTTTGAAATATTTGTTGACAAATGTCAAATTAAATACATAAATAAAAAAGTTTATATATTTAGTTATATACCACTTTTCTCTTTATGTATTAAAAGTAACGATTACAAAAAAATATTTTTACAACAGAATATAAATTCCGTACATGTGTACGTAAAATTTTTTTAAATACATTTGTTCTATAATGTAAAAAATATTTTCTCAATATACCTGGAAGGCGTACATTATGTCATACTCATTCAAATTGTTTATATTTAGCAATTTATTGTGAAAATGACAGAGCAAGCAGCCCATGTTTCCGTTGCGCAACGCATAATTACTAGATTTCATTAGGGTGCTAAATCAACTCATATTTTGCAAAGACTTCAAGCACAATAACGGGACTGGAAGAGTGCTACCAGTTTAAGAAGGGCTCTACAGCGATCGAAAATTTCACGCGTGCAAGATAGCGGAAAATTTTGTTAACGCAAATCATCAATGCCTTAATAAACAACCATTTTCGTGTCAATAAAAGAATTTATGTTTTTGAAATGTCACGAATATTACAAATAATCATTGGTAACGTCAAGCAAATCATTCATAACTATCAGCATTACTGAAAAGTTTGCGCAACATGGGTATCCATGTTATTAACTATGGTGACAAAGTAAGTTTGTACTGAGCTACTCGGTAGATACTAGGCTGAAGGTGGCAAAATTTATTAACTCCTTACAAACCTGCGACGAAAGCTGGGTTTGCTGTTGACGTTAGAATCTAAAAGATCAAGTTTAGCGTGGCATAATTTTTCAATACCGAAAAAAGCGAAAATTGTACTTTCAGACGGTAACGTAATGCCCACCGTCTTTTGGGACGGTGACGGTGTTCTTCTGATCGATTTTTTTAGAGACAAAGTACCACTATTATTATAATTTGCTTACTCAAAAAAACCTACATTTCGTTCAAAAAGAAGTAACCGTTCAATTACGAGTATCATTCTACTGCACGATAATGCCCGATCTCATGCTGGACAATTGGCAATGTCCTCGAAACAATGCATTGGGACGGTCTCTCACATTCACGTTCTAGTAGAGATTTTAACACCATGCCATTTCCATAATATACCACAGAAAGAGGCTTTGCACCTACGTTTTATATTGTCAACACTTCTGGTTCAAAGTTTTTAAATCTGTATTCAGCAAATCATTTATTGTACATATAACGCGACTAAAAAGATTATAATTGTATATTATTTTATGTACATTTGTAAATACTGAAATTATTTATCCAGAGGATCTGAATTAATTATTCCCTAATTAATAAAATTGGTTTTAATTATTAGTCAACATTAAGAAGTAATCGTTGTAACCAAAACAAAAACGGTTAACAGATTTTGTACGTCTGAGCACCTACAGCTCCCTCCCCCCTCTATTCTGTTATCAACCAATAGCGATTCTAACATTATTAACGTCGCATTCCCCTACTTCTAGGCGGCTGCACTACGAGGTGAACGGGCACACGCCCTTGTCCGCTGAGAAGGCTGATACAAATTACACACAATTTTACATGTCGCCATAGGTATAGTATTAATTAATATTTTAAAACGACAACAGGTCCAGATACCACTATTATTACTTTTTGTCATCAAAACCTTCTGTCTCAGAAGTGAATAACATTATTATTCACTTAACGTAAGTTTCCTGTTATAAAATAATTATTTTAATTAGGAAGTCACGATAGAAAATCAAATTTACGTAATCGCTATCGCGAAAATAAAGCCCACGAATATTTACTAAACCAAGTCTCCTGTCACTTGATTTATTTTCGACCACTCGTCCAGAGGTAAATCTTATAGATTTACTTAAAATGTTTTCCTATATTCACGAAAGAGAAATATCCAACATATCCAAATTACCTTCAATTAAGAGAGAAAAGAAAAACTACTTTAATCTACATATTCTCAGGTTTGTATTTAACCGTTGTTAGCGCTTCTTTTTTCTTCAGTAGCCCTTGTATACTAAAATTAGGGTCATGAATTATTTACTTTTTAAACAAAATTGAGTACGACAATATACGTCTTAAACCTCCTTGTGTATTACTAGTAGTAGTAGAGAAAGATAGCTAAATATATCGATGATCCACACCACATCTAGGAAAGTTGAGCAAAAATTGTGGCAAAATGAAGTAATTCAAAAGTAGCAAAAAGTCTGCTTTACTCAATGACGACGGTGTTAAAAGTCATATTTGGTTTCAAGTTGTTTAATGAATATATTTTTACAACGTCACAAAATTTTTATTAACAGTACTTTTTCTTTCAAGCTTTTAAATTGGCATATTTAAATCGTGTATATTTATTTTACAAAAATGTATCAATTTTTACTTAGTTTATAAATTAATTAATATTCGAACTCTAGACATTAATTATAATCTAATGGCGTAAGAGTATCTTCTAACTCAATGTTACACAATTTGGAGTAAATCTTCCGAACGTTATATATAATTCTGTTACATAAAAACACTACATATCACAGGTCTTTAGTAGGTCACGTGACGCATTGTCATATAATTTCTATGTAATTTTATTAAAATTTTTGTTTTGTTCATCAATGAGATTTAGCGTGTCACTCGTTACATTTTCGCGCTAACACGTAGCTCACTACGATCTGATCTATTATTTGGAACAAACAAACCCATCATAGGTAGCGTCGGATCCTGGGGAGACCAATTAACCTTGACCTTAGAGAATTCCAATAAGTGATTGTAAAGAATACTAGAAAAGGGACCAAAATATACTCTAAATATACCGACAAAAGTCTAGGCGCGAGAGTGTTTAATCTACTTAGCACACGAAAGAACCTTACAGATTTCAAGTTTAATCAAACTTCAAAAATTAAATACGTAATAGGGTCCCAACAATGTTTGTAATATAATTCGGTGCTTAACATTCAAAATATTTCAAAGTGATAAACAATTATGAAATAATGTAAGTTTATTAACAACCCTGTAACGGATTCAAACGGCATTAGAACATCGTACAAGCAAATAACTGAAAAGACCAACTAGCTCGTAGTGAGGCCATGGGTTTTATTTAAAATTATGTAGTTATGATAAAACGATAAGTCTGATCCACCTTGAATGTTGTTACTAAATTAACATGAAGTCATCTCCCCACAATTGAAATCAACTTTAGGTTACTCTCTACTTCAAATAAAACTACCCCCGTCCCTATCTTAATTGATATAAACTTAAATTAAAGTATGATAATCTACCACGCTAAATTGCCATGCGTGAACAACACATATAAAACAAAATGCATCGGTATTGTTCCTTTACAAAGAAATCCAAATCTTCAACCTTAAATCTTCACAAAATTAATATTCCTTTCTTTTGCTACTATAAAAGCGCTTCCAAGATGCTTTTTTTTTTTAATTTATATCCAAATCTTCAACCTTAAACCTTAAAAAAGAAATAATCACAAACCATACGAACACGACGTCACCTGAATTCAACATTAAACAAAAGAAATTTAATATTTCAAAATGTATGACTAATTTCATAAATATGTCTATAATAAATAAACATGTACCTTATAAGTACCATAAAACTGGTGACGCGTACTTTATAACATTTAAATTCGAGTTTTTTTATTTAAAACATACGTTTATATTATAACCTCAAATTAACAATAAGCACCTAGATAGTTTTACCTTACAGCGTGGCAAAGTAGAAACAGTAAAGGGATGCTCCGGATCTCGGACTCCCTTTCTCTTGTCATCATGATAGCTGGAAGCTCTCCACCAATTATATTTCTTACGACACCCAAAATTCTACTGCAATAGCTGATATCTGAATACAGTTATCGTCAGTAAGGTACTACGTAACTTCTTGGACCATTTAAACTACATCCAATACTAACAACCAACATATATATTCAGTTAATACCCTTCAATACTCACGTTCATTAAGCCAACCCTCTTAATTACTGAAGTCTTTAACAAAGCCCGTCACCATAATTTTCCCCTGAGTGATTCTAGTGCACCGGGAACACAAAATTTCTAAAATAAGGCGTGTTCTGCAAACTCTTCAACAAAATACGCTTCGCGAAACGGAATAACAATCCCTCAAAACTTCACCACTCTACACGTTATTCAGATACACACGCAGATAAGGAAGGCTAACTTAATGCCACCGTTCCACTACCGCACGACCTATTCAATCGTCGCTCGCGACTTGATTAATGTGCTTCTCTCGTGATTCTTCCAGACTTCGCCATTTTAAACTTCACGTACCATAAATAATCACAAAGCTAAAATTCTTTCAAATCAAAGCAATGTTCGTATACACGATTTAGCAAATACGTCATTGGCGCTAACTTGCAATATCAGGTTACACGCAAAAACAAATTGTAACCTGATCAGTTCTCACTAAACTGTGGAAAATCTACCCTAACTTAAGATTTTATAAAAACCACAACCGTCTAGTTATAATTCCATATCTACTCTAAATTCTCGGTATCGCGTCGTTACATCATCCTGACTCGACATTCGCACGAATTCGTGCAGTAATCTTAACTACGAAACACTTTCCCACGACGTAATTTCCTCCCAAAACTATAAATTAATAACTACCTAAAAGTTCATCTAATAAAATAGAAACTGCATTCTTTAATTCTTTTTACTACATTAAGCCCATCAATAAACATAAACAACCATTTCTATAGAACGCGGCAAACATAATCGCAATTTTAAAACTTCGATCTATTTAAAACACAATAATAATAAACGTAATAATCGTAAAACTGCATTCGAATACTTTTTACAATTCCTAATAACCTCCAATATCGCCAAATAAACCACACAGCTGTAGCGTCCCCCAGGTACCCTATCTTGAAAAGTGTAATTTGAACTGATTCGCAATAATGTAAATCTAAGAACAAAAAAATCGCTAAGTGATTTACCTTGACTTTACTGACAATAATGTTACTATTACTCAAATTAATTGCTTGCCTTAACTTTGACTTTCCTGGCAATAATTAAAATATTAGAATTTATTTATAAGTCTGATATTCAATTACTCGCAAACCTCAAATCTGACGAAACGAATTGGCCGTCTAGTGGTAGGGACGTTGTACTATTTGCGCAATGGTGGTTCAACCCGTTAATGTACTATTGTGGGAAAGAACCATCAATAAAACCCACTTTATCCATAAATAAGTAATTGCACAAGTACAATAATAAATCAAATACCACAAAAAAAAAACACAAAGAAAGGGTTAAATATATAACAAAACACCGTTAAACCAGGTTAAAGTGCGTACAAATTATAACATTAAGAGAAAAATGAATAAAAAGAAGTTTAGTTACACATAAACACAATAAAGAAAAATCATGTAGCTACACCCACAATTGTATCATAAATAATCGGGATAAAAATTGTAATACCAAACATGTGGCCCTTTAAAACCAATCATACCGGTCTTTCAGTAAATAACGCAAATTACGATACAGATAAAATACAACAATAGTAAAATTGCGCAGGTGATAATAAGCTAAAGGCAAGGACAAAAGAAAATAGAGAAGGGATTTACACGTACACAATTGTTTAGTGACTACTAAAGCATAAAATACATACGTACAGTTACAATAAATTACAGATAAAGAGAAATTAGTTCGCAAGCAAACAATTTTACTTAATAGCTTAATGAGCCCGCGTGCGAATGAGATACCTTTGCAAGACAATGCTCGATTTTTAATACATTATATAGGCTTATAGAATTATTTGCTGCCAGCCTTAATTTATATAAAAATACCTACTTACACTGGAATATATTCCCTTTAGTTAAACACTTTACCACCAACACGACGAGTTAAGATACGCGGTTTAAAACTCGGTGCCGCGACGTTATTAATTACAGATTAATTTTTGGAAAAATTTATATTAAAACATACACAAAAAGAAAAGAACGAATTAGCGTTTTAGTTTTGTTAAAAGGTACACGACAAAATATTTATACACCGAACGGTTTATAACGGGCGTTTCTAATTAAAACAAATCAAAGCGTCCCGCTCAATCAAAATTTCAATAGCAACTCCCTTTTCCTTTAATTTCAAAACTAACTATGTTTACTCCCGCAACAACCCTCATTTTTCGAAAGTAACCACAAAGAAAAAATTATTATGTTGGAACAGTTTCATATTAATTATTGAACGACATCTTAATTTTAAAAATATGAATTCGTCCATAACAAGCGCTACATTCAGGTCTCATGTTTCAAGGTGCCAAACAAAAACGTCTTTGATTTCAGTATGTACCGACGTAATTAATTACTACCTAGTGACATTTTTACATCAAGAATGTGCGCATGAGAATTTCCAATGATTCTTTACGCCCGTTCAGTAAAGCATCCTTCAAGCGCGCATCTGCTAGTTAGACCTCAAACACATGTTTTTCAACCCTTAGCCAAATATTAGTTACAAAAATAAAATATCCCGAAAACCATGCTCAAATAACGGCTTAATCTTTAATAAAAATACGTTAAACCCCATTAATTAACTTTCCTATCGCAAGTAACAATTTCGATTCAAAAAATGTTTGTTGCAATAATAAAATTTTCGCGGTCCGCTATCTACACAGTTATGATTAAATCAGTGCTTCCGCAATTTCATAACTGAATAAAGTTTTCAACAAAACGATGCAACTAAAACTAAAAATATCATACTTTTCTACTATCATTTCTACACACGGTGACATCTCTAACTAATAAATAACTTATGTGGTCCGCAAACATATCAAAACAAAATATAAAATCAATAAATGAGAATCAATTATAAAAACTTATTACACTTACCTCACCTTCGTCCTAAACTTGCCTTCTTAAAATGGACTACATGATATATCACATTAAAACGTTGAATATTAATACACGCTTGAAAAATTAATAAAAACACCAAAATAGTAGTGGAAATAAACAAAATTCTGAATTCAGTCTCAGAATAAATTATGTTAAATTAATAGTTTATAAAAAATCCAATTAGCTGCTGAAATGCGTGTTGCATTTTTGTTGTTTGGGATACTGTTTCATTTGTTTTTTCCTATATATATATATATATATATATATATATATATATATATATATATATATATAGTTGTAGCGGCCCCCAGGTACTCCATCCTGAAAAGCGTAATTCGAACTTATTTGCAACAATGCAAATTCAAGAAAAAAACAATCGCCAAGTGATCCATCTTGACTTGACTGACAATAATGTCACTAATGTGACTATTATTCAAATTAACTGCCTTCATCAAATGAAGTGACCGTTCAGTGGTAGGTACGTTATGCTATCTAAACTAGATAGGCTGGTAAGGTAAGTGTTGCATCATGAGGGACAGATAAAAAAATGAAACTACTCAAATTAAAATCAACGAGCGTTGTGCAGCGGTGTCTCAGCCCGTCAATATACTGTTGTGGGAAAGAACCACCAAAAAACCCACTTTATTCTTAAACAAGCAATTGCCCAAGTACATTAATAAATCAAATAATACAAAAAAAATCAAAGAAAGGGTTAAATATATAACAGAACACCACTAAATCAGGTTAAAGTGCATAAAGTACATTAAGAGAAAATGAATAAAAAGCAGTTTAGTCACAGAGAAACATAATAATAAAAAACACATGTAGTCACAAGCACAATTGGATCATAAATAATCAAAATAAAAATCGTAATATCAAACATGTGGCCCCCCAAAGCCAACCATGCCGGTCTTTAAGTGAATAAGCACATAAAACAACAAAGCAAATTACGGTACATATAAAATACATCAACAGTAAAATTGCACAGGTGATAATAAGGTAAAGTCAAGGACAAAAGAAAATAGACAAGGAATCTACCCGTACCCAATTGTTCAGTGACCACAAAAGCACAAAATACATAAATCAAATCACAACAAAGCACATACAAAGAGAAATCAGCTCGAAGGCAAATAATTCCACTTAAACAAACTGACAAAAAAACTCATTAAAGCAAAGCTTTACAAGCGCAAGCTATAAATAGATCACAACATCGCGACCGCTGTATAAGTCTGGGGGCGCTAGAAAGATACAGCGCTCCCCTCTCCGGTTACACATTCATCCATACAACAAAAACAATGAAAACAAAATTCGAGGTGTTGAACGGCGATCTGATCTCGGGAGTGTGTACACGCTTGGCAATTGCCTTACACAACTAGTAACCAAAGCGGTATCATGTACCCGTTCATCAGTCCACCTCTACATAAATATAAATACAGACAACAACCAACAATGGCAATTCGCACAAATACCAGAGTAAGAGCCCCCACCCCCGCCATTGTCTTTCATTTTAGGATATTTCAGCCCAATCAGTCCGCGTACGAATAGGATAACTTTGCAAGGCAATGCCTGACTCTTTTAACACGTTACATAGGCTGGTAAATGATTGGCTGCGAGCTCTCATTTATATAAAAATATATACTTACACTAGAATAAATCTTCCCTTAATTGATCACAGCCACAAATCGTTAACATACGCGTTTAAATCCGAAAAAAAGACAACCCAGCGTTGACGAATTCAAAAGAAAAATGTAACCGCAAGAATCATTTCAAAGGCAAACCGTTTACAACGAAGGTATTTAATTAACCCAAAATCGATCTGTCTCGGTTGACACTCTAACTGTAACTAACCTACCCCCCCCCTCGGATTTCAAACCTAACTAACTTTACTCCAGAAATAAACCCCATTTTACAAAGGTAATTTAAAAACAAGAAACATTTATTTCCGTTGGAACAGTATAATTATTGCACGACATCTTAATTTTAAAAATATGCATTCCTTCGTAACAAACCCTACGTTCACGTCTCGGGTTTCAAAGTATCAAACAAAGATCCCTATGGATTTGAGCTCTGTTCAGCCGTAATTAATCATTAGATCAATGACAATTTTTTTTACATCAAGACCGAGCATAAGAAATTCGAATGATTCGTTACGCCCCTTCAGTAAAGCATTTTTAAGGGTGCACCTGCTACTCACCCCTCAACATGTGTTTTACAAGCCTACACAAATATTAGTTACAAACAATCCCACATTCCTTACATAAAAATATATAAATAAAATATTTTGAAAACATTAGCAAATTACGGCGTATTATCAAGATATTAAAGATATTAAAGTCCACTAATTATCTTTTCTATCGTGGTAACAATGGCGATTTAACAAACGTTTATTACAATAATAAAATTTTCGCGGTCCGCTACCTACAATATATATATATATATATATATATATATATATATATATATATATATATTTGTTGTGATTTGATTTATGTATTTTGTGCTTTGGTGGTCACTGAACAATTGGGTACGGGTAAATTCCTTGTCTATTTTCTTTTGTTCTTGACTTTGCCTTATTATCACCTGTGCAATTTTACTGTTGATGTATTTTATGTGTACCGTAATTTGCTTTGTTGTTTTATGTGCTTATTCACTTAAAGACCGGCATGGTTGGCTTTGGGGGGCCACATGTTTGATATTACGATTTTTATTTTGATTATTTATGATCCAATTGTGCTTGTGACTGCATGTGTTTTTTATTATTGTGTTTCTCTGTAACTAAACTGCTTTTTATTCATTTTCTCTTAATGTACTTTATGCACTTTAACCTGATTTAGTGGTGTTCTGTTATATATTTAACCCTTTCTTTGATTTTTTTTTGTATTATTTGATTTATTAATGTACTTGGGCAATTGCTTGTTTAAGAATAAAGTGGGTTTTTTGGTGGTTCTTTCCCACAACAGTATATTGACGGGCTGAGACACCGCTGCACAACGCTCGTTGATTTTAATTTGAGTAGTTTCATTTTTTATCTGTCCATCATGATGCAACACTTACCTTATCCAGCCTATCTAGTTTAGATAGCATAACGTACCTACCACTGAACGGTCACTTCATTTGATGAAGGCAGTTAATTTGAATAATAGTCACATTAGTGACATTATTGTCAGTCAAGTCAAGATGGATCACTTGGCGATTGTTTTTCTTGAATTTGCATTGTTGCAAATAAGTTCGAATTACGCTTTTCAGGATGGAGTACCTGGGGCTACAACTATATATATATATATATATATATATATATATATATATATATATATATATATATATAGGAAAAACAAATGAAACAGTATCCCAAACAACAAAAATGCAACACGCATTTCAGCAGCTAATTGGATTTTTTATAAACTATTAATTTAACATAATTTCTTCTGAGACTGAATTCAGAATTTTGTTTATTTCTACTACTATTTTGGTGTTTTTATTAATTTTTTAAGCGTGTATTAATATTCAACGTTTTAAGGTGATATATCATGTAGTCCATTTTAAGAAGGCAAGTTTAGGACGAAGGCGAAGTAAGTGTAATAAGTTTTTATAATTGATTCTCATTTATTGATTTTATATTTTGTTTTGATATGTTTGCGGAGCACATAAGTTATTTATTAGTCAGAGATGTCACCGTGTGTAGAAATGATAGTAGAAAAGTATGATATTTTTAGTTTTGGTTGCATCGTTTTGTTGAAAACTTTATTCAGTTATGAAATTGCGGAAGCACTGATTTAATCATGACTGTGTAGGTAGCGGACCGCGAAAATTTTATTATTGCAACAAACATTTTTTAAATCGAAATTGTTACTGCGATAGGAAAGTTAATTAATGGGGTTTAACATATTTTTATTAAAGATTAAGTCGTTATTTGAGCATGGTTATCGGGATATTTTATTTTTGTAACTAATATTTGGCTAAGGGTTGAAAAACATGTGTTTGAGGTCTAACTAACAGGTGCGCGCTTGAAAGATACTTTACTGAAGGGTCGTAAGGAATTATTGGAAATTCTCATGCGCACATTCTTGATGTAAAAATGCCACTAGGTAGTAATTAATTACGTCGGTACACACTGAAATCAAAGACGTCTTTGTTTGGCACGTTGAAACTTGACACCTGAATGTAGCGCTTGTTACGGACGAATTCATATTTTTAAAATTAAGATGTCGTTCAATAATTAATATGAAACTGTTCCAGCATAATAATTTTTTCTTTGTGATTACTTTCGAAAAATGAGGGTTGTTGCGGGAGTAAATATAGTTAGTTTTGAAATTGAAGGAAAAGGGAGTTGCTATTGAAATTTTGATTGAGCGGGACGCTTTGATTTGTTTTAATTAGAAACGCCCGTTATAAACCGTTCGGTGTATAAATATTTTGTCGTGTACCTTTTAACAAAACTAAAACGCTAATTCTTTTCTTTTTGTGGATGTTTTAATATAAATTTTTCCAAAAACTAAATAATACAATCAATAATAAAATTTCGCGGTCCGCTACCTACAATATATATATATATATATATATATATATATATATATATATATATATATATATATATATATATATATATATATATATTACAAATTTATCATGTAAAATGTTTACCTTTACGAGATCTTTTCATTCCAGTAAAAATGTAGAAAACTTCAAGCAGTAATTACGTGACTTAATTTTGACTATTTTCAAAACTTTACTAATTCGTAAGTGTAAAATGTATGTGTAACTTCACAAAATAAAGTAATTTGCTTGAGAATTCTAGAGGTAAATAACTTACTTGAATATGTACTAACCTATAAATTTTGTCGAATATTTAAAATGGTAAGTGGTACTATTCTAAATGTTACTGATTTAATAGAAATTAAAATACTCTAGCAAAGTACAGGTCGTAGGTTCGTATCCTACTCGAGGTAAACTTTTTATTTATGTATTTAATAAAATTAATAGTAATTTTTAATTACATATTTTGAACTTCGTTCATAACAAATAAAAACTTATAATAACTCAAAATATTTATTTACTGTGATGGTTACAGTGTATTGCTAGTAAGTAATTAAATTTGCTTTTGTAAATGAAACAACGAATTACAAAATTGTTGTTATTTCCATTAACGAGCACAAATCAGTTAACAGCTTCACTTACCATGCGAAAATTTTAATTTATTCTTCAGAGAAATTGCACATCAAAGTGTTTTAAATAACGCTCAAAATACTCCTTTAGGTATATATTGTTAACGTTTGAAACGTTCAATAAAAGTTTCTTAACAAGAAAAAAAAACTATAAGATATTTTTTTTTCAGACAAGAAAAGGAATCCTGCTTAAACAATATTGATATCACAAAAGAAAAATCGCGACAATTAAAACAACGTTTATTGGATCAAACATATAGTAAAAAAACACACAATAAATTTCTAAAAAGAAGTTTGGAAAATGTATCGACAAATCCTTATGGTGAATTTGAAGCTGAACAATCTACATTACAAAGAAGTCGTAGCTTAGCAATTTCCCGTGAGACGATTTTCACCGATCTTACTATTCCCACCAGTAATCGTCAAAGGCGACAACTTATACCTCGCGCAAAACTTATCGACAGATGCGGTACTAAAGAAAGGTGCGTATAATACTTTTTGTTATATATAAACTGGCGAATTAAATAAAATAACTTTGAAAGTGGGATTTAGATTAAATAGGATTTTCCTCCAATGTAAAATCTTTATCGGATAAGTAATATAAAGTTTGGATATATGTAATAGAATTTTTATTAAGTTTCACTCAAACCCCAGATGACCCTACTGTGTATGCAACCCACTTTACGATTTTGTCGATTTCCAAGATCTATAATTGGAACGATACCTCCATTTCCAATTTTTATGTAGCACTAAAACATTTAAACATTCGGAAACATACAGGGTGTCTCGACGATAGCATCTTAGACGAATAATGAGAACGAAAAAACGATTCAGCTGAAAACTTGTAACTTTATATAAATGAACATGGTCTACTTACTGAAAATATTTTCATGGCGGTGTCACTTCCGGTTATACCGGAAGTCGATACCAAATTTGTTATTTTAAATACAATGCTCCAATTTTTATTTTATTTTCGATTTCCGCATAAAATTTTATGTCTTCTACTACCAGGTTTGGCGTACCTATCTCTTACCATTATTAAGAAAAAAAATAATTTCAGGCGTTAGCAGCGAAAATTTGAATGTACTGAAAAATTAATATTTCATGAAACATAAAAGGCAGATAAGCGAAACTTGTACAACGATTAGACACGATATTGGACTATGTTTTCAGTATTAGACATTTTTGCAACTGGGTTTTTTATATTCTCATCCGATACAGAATTTAATTACTTATCTGCTGATATATCATGTTCCTATACCTAAACTGAATGATTTTCGTGTTATCTGCTTTTTTTCTACTTTTCTGAGAGATGATGTAGTAAATATGCCGTAAATTAATAGCGTGCTTTGCAATCAGTTTTGATGCCTGTCGTATGATTCCTTCAATCAGTTGGATTTGCATTGAATTGTCAAATTTATAGTAAATGACAGTTATTTAAGTTCTTTTAGGATTTAATAACGAAGATTATTTGAATTTTTTGTTGGTAAACCGCGAATATGAAAGAATTATTCAAAGGACGACTAGAACCTTTATTCAGACATATTTATATCAGCCTCGTCCTAATTCTCGAACAGTTAGATCTTTGCTCGAAAGTAGCAAAACACATAAATCCCTTGGACATACTCCCCAGAAAAGGAGTGCATCTGCTAATAAGGCATGTTTTTATAACAACACAACAAAATACTAAACACCAGTAACAACAACCAACAACTAACGAGAAGAACAATATTAATTACAATAAACAACTCATTCTTTTTTTATAATAAGTGTTCAAAGACAGATCCGTTTTGGTCTAAACACATTTGAACACGACGTAAAGTATTGGATCCAGTGGCTCTTCTAATATCGTCCGCGTTGAAACACGCTAGTTAAAGGCTTACTGTAAACCATGTTTTTAATAGTTCCCCAAATGTAGTTGTCAAGAGGGCTTAGATCGGGAGATCGAGGGGGCCAGCGGTAAGGATCGTTATTAGCAATCAATTTTCAACGGAACTGCTCTTCCAATAACCTTCCAACTTCACCAAAATTGTGTGATGGGGCACCATCTTGCTGGTAGTATGCATTTATTGCTTCTCGCAAGGTAGTTCTTCAGTAGCGGGAATTACCAGACGTTGTAAAATACTCATATGCCTCTCACCATTTAAATTATTATCATAAAACTGAAGACAAAAGACTCTGTTGTGTTTTATCGCACAAAACACATTAAAACTCCAAGAGTTTTGAAAGTTTTTTGAAAATTTTGCTTCGTCCATCCAAATTATGTTTTTACAAAACTTTCATTTTCCTGTGACATTAGCATGAACCACTCACAAAATTGAATGTGTCGTTCAGAATCCCCAGCTGCTAAATGTTGCACCAACGTGTATGAAAATGGGTGCCATTATGCCTTATTAAGATACGATGTATTGTTTTAAAACATACTCCTAAACTTACAGCAGCCTCTCTCACTGAAGCATTAGGATATGCAGTAAAGTATCCCAGAACGATAATGTTGAGATCATCGTCTTCGACCATTGGCTTCTTTTTCTGGGGCGTATATCTACAAGACTCATGTGTTTTGCAATTTTCAAGCAAAGATATAATTGTTCGAAAATTAGGGCGATTTCGATGTGGATATCTATGAATAAAGATTCTAATCGTTCTTCCAATAATTCATCCGCATTCGCCGTGTATCAAAAACAAGTTCAAAAAATCTTAGTTACTAAATGGCAATCGTGGCATTTTAAATTATTTATTAAAACTCGAACTGATCTCAATAATCGTCATTTACTATAAATTTGACAATTCAATTGCATAGCCAAGTGATTGAAGGTATCATACGACAGGCAGCAAAGCACACTATTAATTTATGGCGTATTTACTACATCAGCTCCAAGAAAAGTAGAAAAAAACCAGATAACACGAAAATCATTCAATTTAGGTATAGGAACATGATATATCAGCAGATAGGTAATTACATTCTGCATCTAATGGGAATATAAAAAAAATCCAGTTGCAATTAAAAAAAAATGAATCTCCGACATTTTTAATTTTCTACCGTTACTCCCGGACCTCCCCTAGAAATAAATTTTAAAAATGCCTAATACTGAAAACATAGTCTAATATCACGTCTAACCGTTGTACAAGTTTCGCTTATCTGCCTTTTATGTTTCATGAAATATTAATTTTTCAGTAGATTCAAATTTTCGTTGCTAACGCCTGAAAATATTTTTTTTCTTAATAATGGTAAGAGATAGGTACGCCAAACCTGGTAGTAGAAGACGTAAAATTTTATGCGGAAACCGAAAATGAAATAAAAATTGGGGCATTGTATTTAAAATAACATAGTTGGTATCGACTTCCGGTATAACCGGAAGTGACACCGCCGTGAAAATGCTTTCAGTAAGTAGACCATGTTCATTTATATAAAGTTAGATGTTTTCAGCTGAATCGGTTTTTCCCTTCTCATTATTCGTCTAACATGTTATCATCGACACACCCTGTATACAGGGCGAACTTGTTGTGCTGTTTTTGAGAAACCACGCATGACAGAAGTAGTAACTTTGTCTGATGGAACACACTCTAATAAATATCTGTCAAATTAGTAGCTGTTTCCACTATTTTGACGTCAATCAGTTTCATAATAGCGATCACAGTTTTCAAACCAATCTTTTACAAAAGAAAATTACAAAATTAATCTTAAAACATTCAAAATGCTGTCCACTATGATTTGACACAAAAACTCAATCCTAGATAAAGGAAAAACGTCAAGAATAATTAAAGAAGTATTATCCACTTCACTACTTGACATAAAACTTTCTTTGCAAATAAATCTCTTACTCCACAAAAAAAAAAAAAAAACGGTAAGCAATTATTTAAAAAATTAAAAACGGTAACCAATATTACTTGACACAAAAGATTGCAGTTGAAAAAGGAAAAATATCGAAAATAATTTAATAAGGTGCAAAAAAATAGAATATAAATAATTTGATATATTTCATTACTTATAAATAACAAATCTTTTTAGAGCACAGAAAAAATTATTTATGAAAATTGGGCACACCATCCATTACCGTTTGAACAAAACTTCATTTATCGATGAAAAGGAAATTGTCAGAACCCAATATAATTTGATAAAAAATTCCTTTGAAAACAACTAAACACAGTAAATGAATAAAAAATTGTTTTAAAAAAATTGGGAATACTAACAAATATCAGTTGACACAAAAGTTAGAAACATTAAATATAATTTGACAAGAAATTCCGTTGCAACGTCTGTAAACACAAAACCAGAAAATCGATACAAAAATTAAAAAACCGGAAACACCATTTGACATAAAAATTCATTTGCAGATAAGAAAAAATGTCAAAAAAATTAAGAAAATTACGAAACATCATACAACGCAAACGTGTGATCCATACAATATTGGTTGAAAGAGATTAGGAACAAGAAATGATATTGTTTGAGACAGACATTCGATTGATAACGTCAAAAATGATCTAATTTGACGCAAAAATTCTTTTGCACATAGCAAATTTTATTACAAAAAGAGAACAAAACCGATAAAAATGATTTAAATACAAACCATAATCTGACATTAGTGAAAACGGAAAATGTCAAATAATAAATAGAATATAATTTTACAAATAGTTTGTAAATAAAAAATCATTTACGCAGAAAAAAATTAATACAAATTATTTAAAATTCGGTGCAGGATCAATATGATTTGACATAAAAAATTATTTAAAAAAATTGGGTATGGCATCCAATGTCGTTTGACATGAGAATTCATTTGTAGACGAAAAAGGGACAATATCGAAAGTTTAAAAAATCATCGAATATAATTTGGTAAAAATTCCGTTGCAAACAACAAATCTTAACATAAAACACAGTAAATTGATAAGATATTGTTTTAAAAATAGGAAACACCGACGAATACACAAGAATTCATTTGCCAATCAAAAGATAAATATCAAAAATAATTTCAAAAAGTTCCAAACATTAAATATAATTTGAAAAGAAATTCCTTTGCAGACTAAAGAAAAAATGTCAAAAATAATGAAGAAAATTTCAAAACATCCTGGAATAATAATACTAATTTTTAATCATGGAATATAATTTGAGAACCATACAATAGTGGTTGAAAACAGATTAGGTTTGACAAATTTGAAAACGTTAACATTCATTTGCAAATAAATCCTTACAAAAAAGGGCAAAACTCGAAAAAAATTTACGAATCACAGCCCATATTATTTGACACAAAAAATTGCAGACAAAACGGAAAATGTCAAACATAGTTTAAAAAGCGTACAATTAATGTTAAGAGTATAATTTGACTCATGTATTAGTTTATAAATACTAAATCAGAAGTAAAAATCATTTAAGAAATTGAGTACAACACCCAGTATCGTTTGACATAAAAATTCGTTTATACACGAACAAGAGACAATGCCGAAAGTTAAAAAAATCATCCAATATAATTTGACAAAAAAATTTCTTGCACACAGCAACTGGATAATTTCTAAAATAATATTGGGTGGAGAGGGCATCGATCACTTAAACGGGGGTTGCATTTTTAACCCCTTGGACGACAGTGCGCCTGAATGTTTAATTCTTATTAAAAATTATTACCCGTCACGTAAATTAATTGTGACACTGTGTTTCAAAATATAAGAGGTAGGTTTTAAACCCCTTGAACGGCAATGTTATCATTCTACAATTATGCTTGAACCCGTTTCGCAAGATTCATTGTGGTACAATGTGTGGTATTTGAGACAATACAAGGAGGTTGCATATCAAACTCTAGGACGATAGCGCATCCGGATGTTTTTATTTCTCATTATTCTAGAATTGTTATCCACATTTTGGTACCATGTGATTTCTGCGATACTGTATGGGGATCGATTTTTCAACCACTTGAACGACGTGCACCTAATGATTGTATCTCTTATTACTAATATGTGGTTTCTAAGATAATACGAGGGGGTTGCATTTTCACACCTTTGTATGGCAGCCCACCTGGGTGTTTTTGTTTCTTATTATTCTAGAAAGATTATGAACGCCTATGACAAACTTGATTGTGATACTATTTGTGGTTCTAAGTTAATATATGGGGGTCTCTTTTTAACCCATTCAATAGGAATGTACCTGTCCCTTAAGTTTCATTGTGATACTGTGTGATTTCTGAGATAATGCATGGGGATTGCATTTTGAATCCCTTAGATGCTACCATTTCATTGTGATATTATGTATGGTTATTCAGATCATATATGAGAGGTTGATTTTTAACTCCTTGGGTGACAGTGCATCTAGATGTTTTTATCTCTTATCATTCTAGAATTATTATTAACCCTTCACGTAAACTTCACTGTGTAGATTCTAAAATAATATATGGGGGTTGCTTATTTAACTGCTGAACGGCAATGCTTCACGACATTTTCTCTTATTATTCTACAATTATGCTTAGTCCGCCACGTAAGTTTCATTGTGATACCATGTGTTGTGTCTGAGAGTGCACTTGTATGTTTTTATTTCTTATTCTAGAATTATTGTTAATCCATCTCGTAAATTTCATTGTAACATTGTGTTGTTTCTGAGATAATATGAAGGGGTAGTCTACCTGGGTTTTTATCTATTACTATTCCAAGACTCTTAAATTTGATGTTTCTGAGAAAATGATTATTTTTTCTGCCCCTTGGTAATGTTTTTCTCTCTTGTTGTTCTAGAATTATAATTAACACGTCTCGTAAATTTCATACTGTGAAGCTTGTGAAATAATACGTAGATGTTGCAATTTTAACCTTTTGCACGGCAGTGCACCTGAATGTTTTTATTTATTATTCTAAATTCTGCTTATTCCGTACCGCAAGCTTCATTGTGATACCCATGCTTAACCCTTCCTGAGATAAAAAATGAAGATTGTTTAATCAATCCCTTGGACGACAGTACATCTAGATGTTTTATCTCTTATTCTAGAACTATTAATAGCCCTCCGTCTTATTCTGAAGTTATGATTGTGATAGGTAGGTAATTTCATTATGATACTATAACGTTTGAGAAAATATAAGGGGTTGTTTTTTCTACCTCTTGGACAACCGTGAATTGGTTTTTTCGTTGTTCATTCTAGAATTATTATTAATACTTCGCATAGCTTAAATTGTGTGGTTCCTAAGATAGTATATGGATATTGCTTCTTCAATTCTTTGGACGACAGTGTACCTGGACATTTTTATCACTTATTATTCTAAAATTAGTATGAACCCGTCAATTTGTGATACTAAGTGTGGTTTCTCAGAAAATATAAAAGGTTGTTTTTCACCCCCTAAGACGGCAATGCAATGCAATTATTATTAACCTGTCGTTTTGTGTGGAACAAAATATAACAGGTGGTCTTTCCCACTTGGACAGCAATGTATCTAGATATTTGTATCTCTTCATTTTAAAATTATTATTAATACGTTACGTAAGCCTTTTCAACCCATAGATAGATTTCATCTTTTATCATTGTAGAATTATTGAAGGGGTTGCATTTTCATCCCCTGGGACGGCACTGCACTTGGATGCTCATTCTCTTATTCATCCTAGAATGATTATTAACCAGGTCCCTTAAATGATAAAATAACAAATGGGGATTGTTTTTCAACCCCTTGGACAGCAGTACATCTAGATGTTTGAATGCCTTCATTTTAGAATTATTATTAAACCATTACGTAAGCTTTATTGTGATTCCTTACGTAATATATAAGGTAGCATTTTGATCTCTTATGATTGTATAATTATTATTAAGGAATTAATTTTATTCCATTGCGGTACTGTGTAGTTTTCAACCCCTTGGACAGCAGTAGACTGGCGTTCAATATCTTATTAATTCTGGAATGATTATTAACCAGGATACCTTAAATGATAATTTAATAAATGGGGATTGTTTTTTCAACCCCTTGGATGCCAGTGAATCTGGATATTTGTATCTTTTCGTTTAAAATTGTTATTAAGCCATTACGTAAGCTTTATTGTGATACTGTGATTCTTTAGGTAATATGTAGAGTTGCCTTTTCAACCCCATGGGCATATTTAATTACTTATTATTGGAGAATTATTATTAAAGAATTAATTTTATTGCATTTAGGTACTGTGTGATTTCTGAAAGCGTTACAGTTTTAAAGCTTTGGACGGCATTTGGATGTTTACTCTCTTTTTCATTCTAGAATGATTATTAACCTAGGTTCCTGAAATGATAAAGTAATAAAGGGGTTTGCTTTTTCAATCCTTTCGATGCATCTGGATGTTTGTATCTCGCCATTTTAGAATTATTATGAAACCATTACGTAAGTTTTATTGTGATATTACTTAGATAATATATGGGGTTCCTTCTTTGACCTCATGGACGGATTACATCTCCTACGATTGTAGAATTATTAACAAATTAATTTTATTCCATTGCGGTACTGAGTGGTTTCTAGTGCACTTTTGGTTCTCTTATTCATTGCAGAATCCTTAAAGGATAAAATAATAAATGGGGATTTCAACTCCTATAGGACTGCGGTGCGTCTAAATGTTTCCATCTCTTATTGCCTTGCATTCTAATATGGGAGAATAATATGCATTATAAAGGCAGTTTGTAGTTATTTTCGAAAATTTAGACCGTTCTTTTCACAATGGTCAAGATGAAACTGATTCGCTAGTGATTAAAATGGTGGATAGTTAAATTTACAAATATTTTTGCACAATTTAATCCTATTACGTATTTAGAACATAATGTATAATCCAATTTTGCATTACTACTGGTTTATATGAATTAAAGTTCATCTTTAAACCCAACTTTACTAATTTAAAAGTATTGTCACCAGTATTAGTTTCACTGTTTAAAAAGAACTTATTGTGAGTAAAAAATAAACCTTACTCTAGTGCGGTTTATAGTAATAATTAGATCATATTCTTATAAATTGTTCATACAGCGTCTTTCAAAATAGTCCGCATCACATGAGACTTTTTTTATTATTTAATTTAAATAAAGTTTGAGTTTGGCATTAGTTTATGATTCCAATTCGATAAAAAAAATCTTGCTTGCTAAAATGACCCCTGTTATCTCTCAAAATTGACATTTTTTCAAAAAAAATTGTGGGGAATTTGAAAAAAAAGTTGTTTCTAATGCGATTTTATGTCCAGGTACAAAGTCTGAGCCACCTACGATGAATTTGATTTTTCACTATTTTCGGAAAATAAAAAAACTTTAAAAACCTAAAATCTACTTCATCTAACCCATAAACGCTGTATCATATTTAAGTGGTAATAATTACATTAAACTTTCCTAAAATAAATTTTCCAAAAAAAAATTATTTTTGGCGTCAGAAATTAATAAAAAATAATATTAATATATTAAAAATAAATATCCATTGTGAAGTTTTAAAGCAAAATCAAAAAGTAAAATTTGAAATCAATTTATTTATAGAAGACACTATAGCGAGTATGTATAAACTAATAACGTTAAATTAAGATTGATGGTAAGCAATAATTAATAAAACATTCTAAAAAAATTTCTATTCACTCAGAAAAAATATGTGATAAATCGAAGATAATGCAAAGCTACTACTTAGGAAAATTAAATTTTAAAAAATGATTGACAATCCTAATTAATAAAAGGATTTTCTTTAAATGTAAAATACATAATACGTAATTTTTGTATGAGTGATAAATAAGAATATTGAGGAACTTATACAGGGTGTCCATGACCCAAGCTCGTATTAGAAGTGTATGGTGTATTAATAAAGGTTAGAATAGTTTTGAAATGTTGGATTCTTATGGCCATAATTTCGATATTTTTAATGAAACACCCTATGCAGGGTGTCCAGTTTAAGATGAAATGCATGGGGATATTGGAAACCGTTAGAGATACGAAGATGGTTAAATGGAGAAAAAGTTGCGTCATTATATGCCCAAGAAGTAACCATGGTTACATGTCAAAAAATCCCTTCGATTTACTAGACACAGGGTGATAACTGAAAATATGCGTTTTCTAAAAATCGCTATATCTTGTTTCTTGCAAGAGATACATCCACGATTTTTGCAGGATGGGGGTAACAGGTAGCGAGGATTTCAAAAATGATTTTGAAAAAAATCTAGGCCTACTAGATTTTGAGATAATGCACGCAACTTTCGATTTTCTTATGGACGCCATATTGGATTTTTGCATTTTTGAATTCTTCATAAAAAATGCTTTTCAACCATATATCATATGTTTATAATCTGCCAATGAGAAAGTGTCAAATTACACAATTAAATTTATATCAAAGCAACCTTGACATATGTATTTTAATTAAATGAAAATTAATCTACAAATTAAACTAACTATTGAGAACAATATTATTGATTATTAACATAAATCATAATAATAAAAGTGACAAAAAACAACAAAAAATAAAATTTAATATTATACTGAATTTTACTATTAATTAATCAAATGCTCGAATAAACCTCCATTCTCCTGCAAACACCATCTGCATCGAGTTAGCACTGCATCACAAGAGTTCCTTATCATCTCCGGGGTAATTTTATTAACAGCTTCGATAACTGCATCACGTAATTCGTCCTCATTGTTATACGACTTGGAATAAACTTCGTTTTTAAATAGCACAAAGAAATCAATGAGAGAGATCAGGAGCTCTGGCCGCATCTTATTGGTCCCTGGCTTCCTATCCATCCATTAGGATATTCCATATTTAGAAATCTGTAATAATATGGGCACTATGTGCAGGAGCCCATCCTGTTGGAAAATTTGATACTTTCTCATTGGCAGATTATAAACATATGATATATGGTTGAAAAGCATTTTTTATGAAGAATTCAAAAATGCAAAAGTCCCATATGGCGTCCATAAGAAAATCGCAAGTTGCGTGCATTATCTCAAAATCTAGTAGGCCTAGATTTTTTCAAAATCATTTTGAAATCCTCGCTACCTGTTACCCCATCCTGCAAAAATCGTGGATGTATCTCTTGCAAGAACAAGATATAGCGATTTTAGAAAACGCATATTTTCAGTTATCACTCTGTGTCTAGTAAATGGAAGGGAATTTTTGACATATAACCATGGTTACTTCTTGGGCATATAATGACGCAACTTTTTCTCCATTTAACCATCTTCGTATCTCTAACGGTTTCCAATATCCCCATGCATTTCATCTTAAACTGGACACACTGTATATTTTTTAATTTTGAAATCTCTGATCAACTTTATGTCAAATTTCATAAGCATTCTCTATACTTGATTTTTTCATTCAAAAAGATCTCGGCATTGTGGCAATTTAAATCCTATACGATAATTATCTGAAAAGATGTTCCAGAAATATTTTACAAAAATAATTTTCAAATGGTGGACTATCCATAGGAACGTTCAGTATTATCAAAATAAGTACAGGGTGTTCAAAATTAGGTTTCAAAGTGTGTGAAAATAAAATTATAAACCCTGTTAATGTTTTTCGATCCTTTCTAAAATTTTAGGGTGACCTCATGTACTATGACCTCACATTTTCACTGAGAAAATCGGCATTAAAAAATATGTCGTATGTTTCATACTATTTAAACTCAGATTGCTATGCAAATTACAACAGTATGGTTTCGAACGGAAAAATCATTATCAAAAACAAATAAACAAATAACGATACAAAAAAGTACAAAATTACATTTATACACATCAGTAGAAAACAGAACAGAACATTGTTACTTAAACAAGTGTTCAAAATGTCGCACAGTGGTCACAAATCCCAAAAAGCTGGCCAAAAATATAACGGGTACTTGAAGGGCATGCGAATAGCTACTAGGGTATTTTGAGGATCGCTGTTGACGAATCCGGTGTCAAATATTTCGAATTCAAAATGGTGGACCCAAAATGGCGGATTTAAAATCTAGAAATCAAGTGAATTGACTTGAAAATAGGGATTAGGGGTTTTAGAGGTCGCTCATTATGAATCTGGGGTCAAACATTCCGAATTCAAAATGGCGGACCCAAAATGGCGGAACTAAATCTTAAAAATCAAGTGGATTGACTTAAAAATTGGGATTAGGGGATTTTAGACGTCTCTCATTATGAATCTGGAGTCAAAAAATATGAATTCGAAATAACGGACTCAAAATGGCGGACTGAAAACTTAAAAATCAACTGGATCGACTTGAAAATAGGTATTAGGGCATTTTGTGGGTTGCTAATTACGAATCGGGGGGAAAATTGTAAATTAAAAATGGTAGACTCAAAATGGCGGACGAAAAACCTAACAATCAACTAGATTGACTTGAAAATTGCTATTTGAGGAGTTTTGAGGGTTGCCGATAATGAATCTGGGGTAAAAAATAATTAATTGAAAATAGCATACCCAAAATGATGATTCAAATTTTAAAATGAACCGCATTGGCTTGAAAATTACTTTTAGGGGGTCCTGAGGGCACTGATTATCAATTTGGGGTCCAATTTTAGAAAAAAAATAACACATCCAATAGTCAAAAACGCTTCTGATAATAAAGATTTTTTTCGGAAGTTTGCACAGACTACAGATATGTGGATCGGATGACACCAAGAGCCTTGCTATGATATCCTCAATATTTTTCGTTCTGCTGCATTTTCAAGCGAAATTTTGTCTATATTGCTTAATATACTTATTGCGTCTCTTCGGACAATTGAACAATTGAAAGCAAAAGGGAAGATACAATTACTGGGCCATGATCAAAATTTTATGAACCGTAGTGGGCATAGGATACCATGGATAAAGTTCTACAAATTTACCAGCTGTATTCAATGTGAATTCTTCAAATTTTGGTATATTAATCTCATGGCCACAAGAAATCAATTGCAATATTGTATAAAATCTCTTAATCAAATCTAAATCTAGCCCTGTTATGTCAGCGAAAATCTCACAATGTTCAAAAAACCTGCGAACAGTGTTCCCGTCATTTGCTGTTGACTAGCTTTACGAGTCCGAATACTTTCCTTTTCCAACTCACTGCAGGATTACCTCTTCTTATTTTTTAATTTATACGACAAATGTATGCAGCACTCAAAAAAACGTAACCACGCATGTAGAGACGAAATTCCGTATTGTAAATTTTCTTCATTAATTTCTTTCTCGAGTACTTTTTCAATGTTATTAAACTCTTTAGAGGTTGCTTGACATATGTAACAACGTAGAGTGGATGCAGTATTAGTCACAGTATTACATACTTTTGCATCAATCATAATTAGTGCAAGTTTGTATGTAATGGTAATTTCCTTCAAGTCAACAACTGTTGAATGTTATGTACTTGTGACCTCGTGGATTCTGCAGTCTCGGTTGAAAATTCTATTTTTATTGGTCTACAGAACCGCGGAGAGGAAGGCCTAGGATTTTTCCACACAATGATTTTGGAATTCGTTGCTTTGTCAATTGATAAAAGCTGCAATGGCACCATTGAAGTGAAACAAATACTTGCGTCAGATTTAGTTCCGTCATCTTCAGCGAATTTGTGTTTAAAAGTACTCTGTCCCGAACCCCACTTGCAAATTAAATCTAATTCTCGTACTTGATCAGATGATAAGCTCTTAATGACATCCGCTTGTGCTATTAATAATCTTGCTGAAGTATGATCTAATAACGCTTGTAAATTAATTTCTGCGCTTGTTTCTGTTAATGTTATTTCTGCTCTTGGAGGATAACATCTTTCCTTTGCTTTTAAAACTGATGTGTATGACGGTAATGCTTTACAATTATCAGATCTCAAATGGGCTCTGATTCCCTCATATTACCCTCTTCATAATTTCTGATTTATCAAAGTCGCAAGAGCTTTATCATCAGACAAAGTTGTTTCTGAAGTATTATCAAAAGAACTTCTGTATCTGGATGCTTTGAAGGACTGCCTGTTGTGATGTCCTTAATTACTTTTGCTGCATCTAAACTTCCTGATGCTCAAAGACTCATCTCAGTCGCAAAAGTCAACTCTTCCACGCTATGCTGTTCCCTAATGTCTGATGTCTTTCTCCGTATCGACCGTTCACTCAATTCCCCGAAATTTAATTGAGGGCGTCCTCTGTTTGTTGTGGCTTCATGTTCAATATTTCCACTTTGGACGTTGAAAGAGATGGGAAAACTAAGCCAATCGTCGTATTTCCCTCTGAAATCGGACATCAATATTCGCATCACTCGTTTGACATCTTGTGGCATAGTGTAAGGACGTTGCATTTTACGGGCCACTCCACGTGAAAGTAGGTTTCATAGTATTTCTATCTCCTCATTTATTTGATTTTTCAAAAGAAGAAAAATATCTTTTCTTGTTTAAAAAATTCTCGAATCATTATGTCCTGGTCCTGGAAAAAATGAAAACATATTGTGATAAAATAAGTATTATGAAAATTCCGGAGGAAAAATTATCTTAAATTCGGTTGTGGAATACGCTCCTTGAATATTTCGCATGAATTCTGAATCACCCAGTGTAACAATGCACGGAGAAAAATAGTCTTTCAAACTCTGCTACATTTTCCATTATTGCATTGAAGGTCAGTCAGTGTTGTAAAATATTGCACATTTAAATGCAAGACGCCTCAATTTTACAACACTGAACAGTAAAGTTTCTTAGAAATAAGATGAAAACTCAAAACGTTTCGCGCGATCGCTAATGCGAGGTACTGACAGACCACAGCATCAAAGTTGCACAGTGAAATCATAGATGGCGTTCACAGTCGTTCGAGGTGAATTTTGCATGCCAGTGTTGTAATTTTGACTCGACTGAATACGATTTTTTGTTGGTTAACTAATAATTAATCAAAATTTTTTGATAATTTCAACACGATATTCCGTTAAAATACAGCTTTAACAGAAAATGTAGTAAAATTTCATACCATATTTTTCTCCGTATGGAAGTACGATATTTGAGGTAGTTTTACTCACACATGCGGAAGGTTAAACCGGATTAGTGTATACCTGAACCCCCTTTATGAAAACTGGTGTAAATAGAGGTACAAATACAAGATTAAACATGCGCAGTTTTGAGTTTGTTCTTGAATCATGATACAAAACCGTTCACACAAGCCAAAGTGGCAGCTAGAGCCAGCTAATTTTTTAATATGTCATAAATAAATATTCAATAAACAATGTGAAATTAGTTTCAGAACCCCTCATCTTCCCGCACTTGACTTAGGGCTTGTTTTCTCACGATTTTTGCGACTGCCAACACAAGAATTATGACCAACTTCGTTGTTGATGCATCGTTGCACATGTCCCTAACGAATATTTTGATTTACATATTAAAATTCTACATACCTTCAGGAGAAGAATCCATTTTCACAAATTGATATAGATCAATCCAGTAAAAATTGGTACACTTTTTTTTCGACCGCTTGGGTACACCGAATGCTGCCAATTCGACGCTCACTCACGAAGTGAATTGTGAAGGCATACGCGAGCATCTGACCCTTCCTAACGGTTGTAACAGATGCTACGGATACCACTACAACTATTCCGGCCATAAAACGTCTATATTGAACTTTTTTTTTAATTTTTGGCTTTTTGGGATTTCCGACCACTGTGCACCGGTCACCAGATCTCACATCACTCGATTTTTACATGCGGTTTGTAATTAAAGAGACTTTACGGAAGACCGATGACAACGAAAGAAAATATGTGAAAACGAGTACTTCTAGCATTGAAAGAACTTCCAAGAGACGGGATAAGAACACCGTACGCGGCTGAAAAAATGCTTGGAAGTAAACGGGCGACGCGGCGTAGCCAGTGGAGAGGACCATTTTTTCCCAACCATCTTCAAAAATGCCATTCAATGCATTCTTATTTATGCAAGTATTGTGGGGAGGAGCTCCATAATTTTGAAACCATACAGAGTGTTTCATTTTCTGTTAAAGCGTACACAACCGGTTACTACATCATTAATAATAAAATTTTATCTCTGGTCATTAAAATTCTCGTCATAAAAATAAAGGGTGAATATTTTCTTACTGTTAACCACACAATGCATGATAAAATGCCAATGGATATTTGTCATTTTTTGTAAATTTTTTTCGATCCAAATAACATTCGAAGAAATTCTTCATCTTGACTCCTTACTAATAAAATTCACAAAAATTAACAACTCTTGCGTGGAAATCGCGTTCTTGTTTAAGTTTCACTAAAATGTTATGAATTCAGACTTTGAAATACCAGAAAACTGTCCTGCGTTTCTTATAGATGTAGCGGATGCCATTCTTCTACCTGTTCAATTAATTATACTCCCATATTTACTATAAATAATTAATAAATTAAAAAAATCTTCATTTGTAATCAAGTCAAGTAGTTTGATTTTTTAGGTACTAATTGACTTGATTTGATTTAGAAATTACTTGAAAGTCTGTTGCTTGACTTGACTTGATTCTCACAATTGATTGCTTGACTTGATATCAAGCATTTTCAAACTACTTGATACTTGATTTTTATATCATCGGTAAATACCAAGCGAGGCGACAGGTAGTGATCGCGCCAGAAGCAAACGAACTTTTTAAGAGAGACGGAAACACGAACATTACGCCTATAATACCCGTCGTTAAAGGTTACTTTCGTATTCGCGCGATCTCTAGTTGCGACAAGAAACGAATCACAATCTCACCTATGTCGTATGTAATGTTTAAACTTTTTAGCGCGTAGTAAGGGTAACTAGTTGGAAGTTGTCCTTCTTTGCCAGTGCATATGCAGTCGCTTTGAATTGGGGAGTTTTACGAAATATTTGGATCTGAATATATGTACTGGATGTTTCAAAAAAAAAGGTTCCGCTAATTTCTAGGGTAAATAGAATATTAAAAAATAACGTTAGTTTGGTTAATAACATGTGTCTGAAAATTCCTCCTTAAGAAGAAACGGCCCTGTAAAAGTGGCCCAAAATCCTTTTTTTTTTATTATCTCTGAAATGGTTTAAGATACCTAAATGAAACTTAGACCGCAAATACCTTTGATTAGGTTGTAAAAGATAGTGTTGACAAATTTTTAATATTTTGCACAGGAGCGACGCTAAAGGGGGGTGTCACTTATTTTGCCTCCAAACTTTTTTTTATGGGGATATTTTAAATTTTTTGGGCAAAAATAATATTTTTTAAACAAGTTGCCACAAAAAAAAGGTACTCCTTTGAAAGTCAAAAAAATTACTGGTTTTGAAGTTATTTGAGGTTTTAACATGTTTTACCTACTTTACCGTACTTGAATTAAGTAGGCTTAGATTGTGTGTAAAAACCCGTACCTACTTATTCAGTTTTTTTTTCTGTTTATTTTGTGTTATTCGTTTTCTTCTTTATTGTTTCCTGTGTTAATGTCATACAATTAAAAGCTTTTTTAAGTTTTAAATAATTTACTATATTTTTACCTCATAGTTGTTTCTTTGTTCCCGCGCATGAAAATTATTAATTGTTTCATTTTAAGATAATTTATTAATTCGGTTAGCATTACTTGCTGAAGACCTGAAATAAGTCCAAAACCAGTAATTTTTTTGACTTTCAACAAGAGTATTTTTTTTTGTTGTTTCGTTGTTTACCACTGTCCGAGAAATAGTTCGGTTAGGTATTTAATCAAAGTATTTTCATTTATGTTGTTATATTCTATTAATTCTGCTACTTCTTTATGTTGGTTTCTAATTAACCTCTACATTTGTTTTTGCAGCCCGTAAGTTCTTCAATATTCTTATTTATCACTCATATAAAAACTATGTACTTTATTTTTAAAGAAAATCCGTTTATTAATTGGGACTGTCAACTATTTTTTAAAATTTTATTTTTTCTAACTACTATAGTTTTCCATTATTTTCAATTTTATCATATATTTTTTCTGAGTTAATACAATTTTTTAAAATGTTTTATTATCCATTTCTTACATTAAATCTTAATTTAACATTATTAGTTAATACGAGGGGGGATTGATAAGTAAGATCTCATAATTTTCATACATAATTCAGGTAGCAATAAAAATTAATAACCAGCATAAAAGTGAAGTAAACTTATTCAACTTTAATGGAAAAAATAATTTATCAACATAAGCACCATGTAAGGCAATACATTTCCCCAATCCTACCGTTGGAGAAAAATCTTGAAAAAAGCCAAAAGTCCGAGTGAGGAAGAACAGAGAACTTCAGCGATTTGCACTTTGCCATTGTTTGTTGATTACAGTGAGGACGAGCATCGTCGTGGTGCAAAAAAAATGTTGTTCGCTCACGCCTGATTCACTGTTTAAGTAAAGTTAGTGTTAGAAAATGTGATTTTCAATTGATGAGCATCGTTCCAAATTTTCGCGGAACAGGAGAATTTTGATTTTCATATTTCGTGGACTGTCTTGTTTTCAGGGTCATAGTGATGGACCCTAGACTCGACTCCTGTAGCAATATTCATGTCGATTTTCATCAAAAACCCTCATTCTGCCAGCATTCCGCTTCTAGCCCGTCGTACCCGCTGGCGTACATTCTTGATGTCCACGCACACATCACCATAAACTGATTTCATACGCTTATGCATTTTGATGGGCGCACAACCTTCTAGTGAATCACAGATCGTGGTTTTATACGTACAACAAATATAATAATTTATATTTAATTATGAATAAAGTTAAGACGTCAAAAATACTTTTCTTTTCCTTTTTGGAAAGTTCTTGTTTCAAGTAAATTTAAACTAATTAATACAACTTATATATCTAGAACTTAATTACCTAATATAAAATTTGAATTCGTAACTATGAAAAAAATGTAAAAAATTTTGTTTTAAAATTTATCTTTCAGATTTTGTAATCTTTGAAAAAAACATACATAATGCCGAAACGTAACAATATTAGTTTATAATAAAATATGATCTAATTATTACTATAGAACAACGCTTTTTACTTACCTGATAAAGCGAATCGGTGCTACATCTTGCTGAAACATGCACGATTAGTATATAATATTAAGTTAACTTCACTCTTCTGCCTCGTATTTACGTTGCACAAGAAAATTTGTGTAACAGATTGCTCATCTGGCAACACTGTATTTTAGTATATAATAATTTGTTTGAATGGGGGAAGTTCGAATTAAAACAATTACGATTATAAGGATGTAGGCGGTATCACAGTTCATTGCACAAATGATAATAAATAATTTTTATTTTCAGGTGTACTTCCAAAGAGCGTAGCCAAGAAATTTACCTATCGAAAGATAAATTAAAAAAATGTAGCAGTATATCATCAGAGTACGCCATTCCACAACTTTTACGCGAATCTACTAATATACAGCAAGATCCAGATTATGGTTTAAGTTTACCAAATTACTATCCTGACAGTGATATTTCATTAACAGACTTATCATCGGATAAATTTTCTCTTAAAGACGAGAAAAAGTCGTTATCAACTAATAATTTATATCAAAGTTCCGCTGAAATTATATATCACGATAATATATCCTTCGGTAAAACTTTTGATGATAAGTATTTAAAACCACGCACTATAAGACATTATACACCGTTCGATACGGATCTGAGTCAGTTTTACGAGGGCAAGCCGAGAAGTTTACCGAATTACAGTATTAAATTTGAAGCAGAAGAGGAGCCTAACTTATACGAGTCGGCGGATTTGAAGATTTATGAGGAATTAGACGAGGTGTTCAAAGAGGAAACTTCTGATTTTTCACAATCAGACTTGAATTTCGACGAAATTAATTTAAATAACGATAATATAACTAAAGCGAATTCGACCGATTCTTGTTTTGAGAATAATCCGATTTATGATGAAATTCCGATATTAGAAATACCCAAAGATTACGAAATTTTAAAGACGTGCGTGCAGGTCAAGGGTGAACCTGAAGAGGAGGAGACGAAAAAGTACAAAACTATAATTAAAGTAGACGAGGACGCGCAAGAGGTTCCCAGACATAGTCACAATTATCTAAAAGACTTTATAGAGTCTCAGAAAGGTTCTAAGAAACCTTTACAAAATTTCTTGTCAAAAAAAATCACGCGCGCTTTCGATAATAGCAAGAAAGAGGAACCGAATCAGTATCACTCACTCCCAGATTTATCGATTGGAAAAAATTTACGGCAATGCGAAAAGATCGATAAAAAACTGCGTAAGTGTGAAAATTCCAATCGGTTTATTGTGAATATTGGCCGACATTTTGATGTAACCGCTGAAAGCAATATACCAGTAGATTTTGAAGTGAAAATTTCGAAAATACCTAAGCTTAAGAAAAATAAATCGATTAAAGGTGACGGTAAACAAGAAGAGTTTATTGACGCTGTTAAAAATCTTAACACAACACTCAACGGAATACCAGAAAAACCGGAAATTGACGTAACCAATAAACATCAGTCAATCAAGCGTTTAGGGCGTCCAAAATACAAAAAACACAAGGAAGCCAACGGGGATAGCAAAAACGAAAAAGTGAAACTGCCGCGTATTAACGAAGTCGTCGAAATGGACGTTGAATGCAATAAAGAATTCCAGGAAAAATTAGATACGATGCGAAACTACTGGGATAAATTCGGAGAGTCTGAACCGGTCAAACAAGAATCGACAAAATGTAAAATCGTCGATGTGCAAACCAAAGTCGAAGATGTGATTAAAAAATTTGAGAACAAAGAAGAAAAAAATGTGGACAAACCGGAGAGTATAGTCAAAGTTGCAAAGCAAATCTTCGAACAGAAGGAAAAATCGGGGAAATCGTCACCAATCAAGGAAAAGTTGGATATATTCGAGAACCGCGCCCAATTCGAAAGTCTCAATCCTAATATAGTTGAAATCATCGAGAAAGAGCAGCAACCTAAACAACAAATTGTAAAATCGCTTAGCGACGCTTTCGAAACTGAATTTGATCACGTCCGCTACCGTGTCATGAAATCCGACCTCTTCCAAAAGAATATATTTGCGAATTGTCAAAAAGAGTCGCAATTTGACGGATTAATGCAATATTTGCAGCATTACAGCTTCCAAGAGTTATTAATCGATAATAATATAGTAATAATCGAGCCAATACGCACGAAAGTTTCACATGAGGCCAACGCTCCATCGAAAACACCGAAAAACATAACAAAAATGCTGCACCAATCAGAAAATCCAGACTCGAAAGACTCGACATTACGACGGCGTTTCTTTTATCATCCGATTAGAGTAAATAAAGAAATGAATGAGGACGAGCTTCCAAATCCCGATACTGTTAAGCTTGTCCGTCAACTCTTCGAAAGTGGGCAGAAAAAATCTCAAAGCTCGCAAGGATTAGACAACTCTACCAAAAAGACGGTGCAATACCAGACGATCGATCCGGATAAAGATAACTGCTCATTTACGGACTCATCAAACACTAATCCTTCATCTGAAGTTGGTAGCAACGATAACATAAATAATAATGAAGAGCTGTGCTGCGAGTTGCAATACGTAAGCGAGGATGTTTTACAAAAAATACGAGAATGCGGTACGTCAGTTACGTATTACGGTGGAAAAGTGATGAAAAAGAATAGAAGTCCGAATCCAATGACGGAAACAATAATGGAGGAAATTAAAAGGGACTGTAAATGCACACATTCAGATAACAAAGATACATATAACGGCATCAAATTCAAATTGCTAAAATCGAACAGCTGCAGCAGCCGCATCGAGTTAGTAGGAACGGAAAATATAGAGAAGTACAAACAGATATACTTTGATAAACAAAAAGACTTAATTGATCAAAAGAATCGTGAAAATCAAAGAAAAAATTCGTGTATAAGTGAACAAGATGAGAATGAAGCAAAGGAAGAGAGTGAAACAAAAGATGAAAAACAAATGACGAAATGGGGTAGTGTAACTGATCAGAAAACATGCAATAATATTATGTTTAGTAAGACAAATAAGAAATCAAATTATGATTATCACAATTACGAACAAATACGAAGAAACTCGAAGAAAATGGACGAAATCGAATTTGAGAACTACGAAATAGCAGGAACCTAATATGTAATTAATTAACGAACAAAATTTGTATCTATTTTTAGGTTAAAATTATAAGGTGTAGGATATGTTAATGTGGACTTTTATTAGTGTATTAATAAAAAAAAATTTCATGAATTCTTTCTTATTTAACAGATTAAGCAAGTTTGATACTGTTTCGACAAAATACTGGTACGAAATGTTAACTGGCAATATGTACACAACAAAATGCAGTATAGAGTATTATACAGCACATATACAGGGTGTCCCAACGATAGAGTAAAGTAAGTTTATGCTTAACTAGAATTATTTGTGTAAATATTGTATGGACCATGGGGTAGAGGTAAGAAGTGTGCATTTTTTTAAAATATTGGAAGTTATACAGGGTGTGCCAGTAAAGCAGGACGTGAAAAAGTATGATTTTTTAAATAGAACACCCCGTATTTGATTTTAGTTTTAATTCTACGTGTCCATACAAACATATTTTGTCATACAAAAGATTGGCTGAAAGTTTTAGTTCTTGAGATATTCGCGTTTAAAGATTATTATGGTCATTTTCGTGGGGTTGATGAATGGGTAATTGTTCCGTTATTTCATAATAAAAAATTGATATTTCGTGTGAAAAATGAGTGATATTATACTAACGTTTAGACCGAGTAGTATTTCTAATTTTCTCAACAGGGTGTTTGTTATAACCATTCAAATTTGAAAATTCTCAAATTAAAAAATCAGTTTTTTAATTGCACACCCTATATATTTTTATTTCATTTTATTCGGGATTAAAAATCTATTATTTTGTCAAATATATCCTATATCTATCTTTGATAGTTTTCGAGTAATTTCGATTTTTCACACTAGCTACTTTATTTTCGATAACATTGCATTGCATGGATCTTGGTAGCCATGGAAAATAATAATTGCGTTACTAAGATACAAAGGTTTCCTACTTGTCAAAATAAACACATATTAAATTTGTCGTTTTCGCTTTTAACTTGTTATCAATTCTTGTATCAATTATGGATTATTCGACAAATGAATTAATTGATATGATATACGTGTTGGGCGAGGCTGAAAAAACCCTTTATTGGCACAACGAATCTACAAAATGAAATATCCTGAACGTCGAATACCTACTACTGTTGGCTTGGAAAATTTGATGGATAGATTTGATTCTAGCGGTAGTGTTAAATACTTCAAACGTAAAGTTGTTAATAAAAGGGCAGCTAATGAAGAAAAAGAACTTGAAATATTATTAAATATTCAAGAAAATCCCCAAGTGAGTTCTAGAACATTAGCGACGATATGTGATACCTCCAAATCAAACGTGAATCGAACAACGCTGAAGTATAAGTACCATCCCTATCACATTGAGATTGAGATTACTGTTTCTCACTCATAAAAACTGTTAATATTCTCGCTTAGGTGGTTTGTTTTATTTCGTCGCAATTGTTTTCCATGGCTACCACGATCCACAATAATGTTATAGTATCGTATGTAACGTAGCTAGTGAGAAAAATCGAAATTCCTCGAAAACTATCAAAGATAGATATAGGATATATTTGACAAAAATGATAGATTTTTTAATCCCGAATAAAATGAAATAAAAATATATAGGGTGTGCAATTAAAAAAAACTGATTTTTTTAATTTGAGAATTTTCAAATTTGAATGGTTATAACAAACACCCTGTTGAGAAAATTAGAAATACTACTCGGTCTAAACGTTAGTATAATATCACTCATTTTCACACTAAATATCAATTTTTTATTGTGAAATAACGGAACAATTGCCCATTCATCAACCCCACGAAAATGACCATAATAATCTTTAAACGCGAATATCTCAAGAACTAAAACTTTCAGCCAATCTTTTGTATGACAAAATATGTTTGTATGGACACGTAGAATTAAAACTAAAATCAAATACGGGTGTTCTATTTAAAAATCATACTTTTCACGTCCTGCTTTTCTGGCACACCCTGTATAACTTCCAATATTTTAAAAATGCACACTTCTTACCTCTACCCCATGGTCCATACAATATTTACACAAATAATTCTAGTTAAGCATAAACTTATTTACTCTATCGTTGGGACACCCTGTACATTACCATGCAATACTGTACAGGGTGGTCAGATTTCGAGCGAATTTTCTACTTCTCGTGCTTCTCAAAAATGTAAACCTAACTTAACGTTCACGTCATTCCCTTGCGGGGTAGGCAAAACAATCCCTGCCTGTTATTTATTTTTCATTTACAATCTTTCTCTACTCTCTTTTCCACCTTCGCGATTGAATACCATAATCTTAGTTTTGTTCACGTTACCTTTAGGTCCATGCTTTCACAGACTGTATCAAACTTCCACAGAGCAGTTTGTAACTCATCCACACTGTCACTTAATAAGACTGTCACCTGCATACCCCAGAAGTCGTACATTTACGTCACGAACCATTACACCATTTGTATCTGTACATGCTTGTCTAACACATTCATCCATGTATACATTGAACCACCACGGTGACATCACATAACCTTGTCGTACTCCTTGCTTTATATTAAAGTATTCACGCACACCTGCACTCACCCTAACACATGCCCGACTACCGTTGTATACTGCCTTTATTCCGTTTATTAGACCTTTATTTACGCCATATTCATTTAATATTTCCCACAGCTTCTCCCTATTCACTCTGTCGTTTGATTTATTCAGATCTACAAACGCACAGTACAGCTCCCTTTTTACACTTAAACACTTGCTGCAGAGAAACCATCTGATCGAAACATCATCTCCCTCAACCTGTTTTAAGCTAGCAAGACTAAATGAGCAGAATCAAACGAAACATATCAGATTATTTAATACTTACTTTGTACTAATTTGTACCATTAATTAAAATGTAATCCATGCTGTTTTTAAAAAACCCGTGACGCTGCCACATCAAGACAAACTATCAGGACCACAATAAAAAAAAAACGATAAACAAAAATTAAGATCAGCAATAGACAGAACTGAAGTTGTACCATAAAAATAAATTAAATATTTTCATTTATTCTGTGAAAAACCACCACAATTGATTTCAGACCTATTAGGCTCAAAAGTAAACTACTCTTTCCTATCAGCAGAATCAATCGCTACTTGCACATGCGACGCGGCATAATATGTACCGACAAAATATAAAGTTGTAGATTTTGTACCCCCACCGTTCCTTCGAAAACTACCCTCGACCAGTATTAGGCTCAAGAGTAAACTACTCTTTCCTATCAGCTGAATCAATCGCTACTTGCACACGCGACGCAGCATACTATATACTGAAAAATATAAAGTTTTAGATTTTGTACCCACGCCGTTTCTTTGAAAACTACCCTCGACTCCTATTAGGCTGAAGAATAAACTACTCTTTTATTGACATCTGAATCTGAAACATTTTGACGGTATATATTATTTCGCGTCGTGTATGTATACAAGGATTCTACCGATAAAAAGAAGTACTGTACTCTAATAGGGGTCGTGGGTAGTTTCGAAGAACGACAGAGTGAAAATCTGAAATTATATATATATATATATATATATATATATATATATATATATATACACCTATTTAATTATGGACTTTTTATTCAAATTTTATTATCAATGAACGTCAAGTGACAGAGTTACGTAAGTAAACAAGTAAGTTACTTAGTAACAATTAAGAATCCCTATTGATGAACCTGTCAAAAAAATACCCTCCGAAAATGTGTATCCATCATGAGTTTTAAATGCGTTTTTCTCAGAAAGGGTTGCTCCTAGCGACTTCACTAAAGTATACCTTTTTTAGCAGAAAAGATAGGAGAATCGATTTTTCTAGTCCAAAGTGGCATACAGTGTAGCACAAAAAAGTTGCAACGATTTAAAGGGGTCGAAATGGTTGCCGCTGGCGCCCTATAGAAACGACAACTAAATGGACCAAAAATTTAAATTTGTCGTCCCAAAAAACCCCCGTATACGAAATTTCATGAAATTATTTCGAAACAGTCGAAAGGTATTGAAGAAAACGCGATTTCTTTTTTCAACTTTGACACCCTGTATCTCGGAGACGAAGCATTTCCGGACCCATGTACATATGAACTTTTTTGATTAGAATGATGAGTTCTAGTACTCCTTTAATTTTGTATAAATAGGAAAAATCCGAAAATTGTGCTACTTACTAAAATCGATGGGGGACATCCATCTAAAATATTTTCAAGATTACAGCACTTCTGGATATGCCGGAAGTGGATATTAGCTTGCTTATTTCAAATGAGATACCCTGAACATTGTTGCATTTTTGGATTCTACGTCCAATTCTAGGCATACTTTATGTTTAATGCCATATATTTAAGTTTTCAATAAAAAATTACAGTTGCATTGCCCAACAAAGTGAAACTCTAAACTATTGTAAATAAAGTACTGTTTTAGTTCACTAACAATGCGCAGTGGCGTATTAGTATACAGGGTGATTAAAAAACAATAATGAATTTGGCACTCCAAAAAATATAAAAAGTAAACTTTTTTAAATTGGAACCCATACTTTTTGCATCGGATATGTGTTTAACACTAGAAATAACTATGATTTTCAATTTAGTTGCCTATACCTAAATCTAATCCTTTTCATTTTATTGGAAAAAAAGCGTTTTCACTTGCCCATACTCGGTTGCGTTGTTGAACTTTTTGTTTTTAATTTAAACAAAAAAGTGACTTTTTCTAATTTTTTTTTTAAATTCATTATTGCTTTTCAATCACCTTGTATACTAATACATCATTGCGCGTTGTTAGTGAACTAAGACAGTTCTTTGTTTACAATAGTTTTTTTGGGTGATACAAATATCATTTTTTATTGAAAACTTAGAATGTATGACATTAAACATAAAGTATGCCTAGAACAAGACGTATAATACAAAAATGCAACAATATACGGGGTGTCCCATTTAAAATAAGCAAGCTAAGATCCACTTCCGGTATAACCAGAATTGCTGCAATCTTGAGAATATTTTAAATGGATGTGCCCCATCGACTTTAGTTACTAGCCAAATTTTCAGATTTTTCCTATTTCTATTTTTTCCATAATTGGTCGATGTCGTCCATTGTGGGACACCCTGATATATATATATATATATATATATATATATATATATATATATATATACAATTTCAGATTTTGTACGTCTGTCTTCCTTCGGAAACTATCACCGACCCCTATTAGAGTAAAGTACCTCTTTTTATCGGCAGAATCCTTGTATGCATACACGACGCGAAATAATGTATACCATCAAAATGTAAATATTCAGATTTCAATAAAAAATAAGAGTTTACTCTCGAGCCTAATAGGGGTCGAGGGTGTTTTCGAAGAACGGCGGGGGCACAAAATCTAAAACTATATATTTTGTCGGTACATATTATGCCGCGTCGCATGTGCAAGTAGCTATTGATTCTGCTGATAGCAAAGAGTAGTTTACTCTTGAGCCTAATAGGTCTGAAATCAATTGGGGTGGTTTTTCACACAATAAATGAAAATATTTAATTTATTTTTATGGTACAAATTAGTACAATTTCAGTTCTTTCTATTGCTGATCTTAATTTTCTTTTTATCGTTTTTTTTTATTGTGATCCTTGTCTTAAGGTGACAACGCCACGGGTTTTTTAAAAACGGCATGGAGCCCAAAATTTTTATTAATGGTACAAACTAGTACTAAATAATCTGATCAGTTTCGTTTGATTCTACTCATTTGGTCTTGCTAGCTTAAAAGAGGTATCTCCCTGGCATGAAGCCACCCTGTACATCCCAAATCTTAGTTTGTGTAGTTTTTCGTAATCTACCAATAAGTATTCTTCCAAAATACTTTATCAGGCACGTTGAATCTACGCCTGCTCCCTTGCCGTTTTTCAATCTTCCTACCGTTTTCTCTACCTGATTTATCCCAATATCCTTCTCAGTTTCATTCACCATTCCTTGTACATTCTCTTTATTTAACCCTTCAGTGTTACTTTCTTCACTACTGCACAGCTTTCCGACGTATTCTTGCCAGTATTTCCTCACTTCACAATCGTCTCATACTATCTTGTTGCTCATATTTACAACTCCTGCAGCGTTCTGTTCTGGGCCACGTTTTGTATTTTTGACCCATTTCCAGAAGAGTTTTTTGTTTCCCTCAAAATCATTCTGCATTTTCTCTCCTTCCACAGTCATCACCTCCTCTTTACTTATTCTCACTGCATCCTTCGCTTCTTTGTTTCTTAATCTGTACACCTCATACAATCGCTTTTTCTCAGTCTCATTTTTTGCAGCAATCATTGCCATGTACGCATCGTTTTTCTTACATACTGCTTTATTTACCGACTCATCCCACCAAGCACACTTTTTCTGTTTACCTACAGTTGCTCCTCTACATATCCGCATGCACAATTGACAACACAGTTTTTCAAGCTTATACATGCACTTTCAACGTCAGTGTCTTTTATTTGTTCGTTCCACGCTGTTTCATTCACATTCAACTCTTCACTCATAGAACACTCAGGAACACTTAGGAGGATGGATAGAGGGATAATGAATTGCCAATAGATGCCTATGAACAGCTACCTTAAATTAAATTAACAGGTGGTAGGCATGTATACTCCATGCCAGCCGGGAAGGTACCACCACCCTTACCATGGGCTCCTTAATATTGAGTCTCCGATTTTCTGAGCTCAGTAAGGGCTGCCGGTTACCTTTTCCATCATCCTTAATCTATTCTCATCCTTATTCTTCCTTCTCGCCCTCACTGTCTTCCTATCGGATTAAAAGTCCCAAATTAAAAAATAAGATGGCTGTGGTTTCTAGGGTTATAAATTCCGGACGTAAAATCCTGCCCCACTCGGATGTCCGGGAGGGCAGGGCCCAAGCGACCTCGGTCATCGAAAGTATCAACTTTCTGATTCACTACTGCAACATCCGCGGTATCAGGTCTAATCTTAATGCTATTCACCAACATCTTGAACAATTACAACCTGATATATTGTTTCTATCTGAAACACAAGTCTCCTCTGAAAGCTCCGAGTCACCCGACTTGCAATTTCCTCAATACTATCTTCACTCTAACTTTCGATATACCTATCTACTCTAATTCTGGACGTTCGCACTACGTTTGCTTTCCTTCTCCCGACTCACTTTTGCCCTAAACACACTTTCGATATACCCAGAATCACACTCCGATCCGCGCATTACTTTTGTGTCTTTCGCCAGGTTTCTAAGGCGTTCATCATACACTATCAAGTCTATCATACTTTTAAATTCACCTCTTTGCCATGTATACATATGCACATTTTTATGTTTAAACCACGTATTAGATACAAACATGTTTCTCTTTAAACACCAGGCGTTCACCATTCTTATTGACTCTTTAGTATCCGAACTTTCCTAGAATACGTTCAGTATGTTCTCTCTGTACACCACCGATCCGTTCATATCCCCCACTATAATCACTCTGGCTTACATACGTTCAACACGTTCTCTACTTCATTCCAGAAGTTCTCACGCCCCTGTCATGTGTATTTGAACGCCCTGTATATACGTACGTATTTTTTTATTTTCATTCTTTTTTTTGCTAATGACTCAGTTTACGATAACGAAACTTGTTTTTTTTGTGTTCATCAATCTACAAGTGAAAGTAACAATAGATTCTTTGATTTTCTAAGTTGTAATGGTTTTCGAATTAAACTTTTCGTGTTGCAATTAGGATTTCATTTTTGAAATTGGCAATTATACATTTTGGTGGATTAATTAATTGGAAATAGGAAATTTTAAAGTTGAATCTAAATTAGTTTTCCTGTAAAGTTTTATAAAATATTTCGTTAAAATAAAATGTAGTTGTAGATAAGAAAAGTCCGCATATAAATTGTAGGATGAGATCACTCCTTGGTTTGCTCGTTTAAGTAGGGGCTGTTAATGTTATTCTACTTATCGCGTTTAGTAATTGACGCCGTTTTTCTGCCGTAGTATAGTATCTCAATCCTTTAGTGTTAAGTAATTACCATTATCGTTTAAGAAATAAATCATAATAATTTACACTGGAGTCGTGCACGTAGCAGTGTCGGCAGTTTTATCATGTTGAGGAGAACGGTGGTGCAATATGATGGAGAGGGGAAGAAGCTGTTTGTTTTTAGGCGATTAATTGCGCGGGGATTCTCGATCTGATTTTCGTGACTATGAGATGTGATCTGTGAGCTTGGGAGCGTGCCTTATTCGAATACCTAGAGGACCGAACTTTTGGAGAAGTTGTTTGCAACTAAAAGCACCAGTTTGGTGGATACTTGAGTAGACGTTCATCCCTCCTGGTTATTTATTTTGAAGTTACTGACACCGTGGGTCAATTAACGAACATTCCACTAAGTTATGTTTATTTAAGTGGATCTTAGTGGTGATTCGAGGTCGCGCTTAAAGCGGATGTATAGTACCGAATGAAACCGTTGTGAAGGCACAACGTTTTGTTTCCCCCGTAAAAGAACATCAGCTGCAACAGGTCAAAGTCTTACTATAAATAATTTGTAAATAGACCTTTTTTATATAAACAATTAAACGTTAAACCATTGTGAATAAATCTATGTATTTATGTGCTTTTTGAGATATATTTAGGTATAATAGACGAACAATCAATTGAATTTTATGGTGTTAATTTGTGATCTCCCGACTAGCGAAAGCAATAATTTACGAAAGTGGTGGTTTTATTATTCAAACCAAAGAATTTATTGAGAGCTAAATTTTGATTTCATCATTTTTTTATTGATTCATTTTAAAAGTAACCAGTGGTAATTTCCTGCAATTGAAGCATTCAGGATCATACAGTTTTTTTTTGAGTGTTATTAAATATTTTGTGTTGTATAACGTAACGGTTTAGAGGAATATTAAATGACGTTTATCTAGTTTATGTCTTATTATTTTAGTTTGGAGTTCAATTAATGATGAGTAGTATTTAAATTAAACAGTTCATTTGCGCCAACGCAATTTTTGTATTTGAGTCTGTGGATATTTTAAAGGTTTGTTCTAGAGCTAAAGTTTCGAAGCATCTCCGACGCGCACCTGGAGGTAGCCAACGTAAGGTAAGTGAGTCTTTTAACTGTTGAAGGCTGATTTATCTACGTGTGCCCAGGTGTATTCTTACCGATATCGTCTTAATAACAGTCTAGCGCCCTTTTACTTGACTTTATTCTAATTACGACGCACCCTTATCTGCGACTTTCGACAATACGACTAACCACCTTCGGTAGTTTTAAATTCAAAAACATGCCCACGCCCTCTGCCCACCGAGCTAGTCCGGTGCACTCTAATTACCTGTTACCTACACACCCACCCACCCACTCACACACACACACACACACACACACACACACACACACACACACACACACACACACACACACCAATTATAGTGAAGTAACCAACTTGTTCAACGATACTTTCCCAAACCGCTCTCCTATCCATAAGGCGACGGTACAAAACATTGTAAAGCGCATTGAGGACTCTGGAAGAGTAAAAAAATGGATACCGATCAGGTAGACCAAAAAGCAGTTCGAAATGACAACAAAACTTTAGATATAATGCAGAGTTTCATTGAAGATCCACATACATCCTCACGCAGGGTTGCACAATTACATGATATAAGTCATTCTTCAGTCTTACATGCATTACACAAGAATAAATTTCAACCATACAAAATTCATTTATTGCAATAATTAAGTGAAGATGACTTCGACCGTAGATTAGAGTTTACTGAGGTAATGATGGATAAAATTGAGATGAAGGAAATTTTGTTAACAACATATTTTTTTCCGACCAAGCAACCTTTACAATGTGTGGAAGTGTAAATCGACATAATTTAAGGTACTGAAGTGACGTAAATCCACACTGGATGTGTGAAAAACATACTCAAAGACCACAAAAATTAAATGTATGGTCAGGTATAGTGGGTACTCAGTTAATTGACCGTTCTTTATCGAAGGAAATTCAACGCCAGATAAGTACGAAAGCTACTAGGGAAACTTGTTTGGAGCCAATTTTAATCAGATATAGTTTCAGCAAGATGGAGCTCCAGCTCATTTCGGTGTAAATGTTCGAACATTATTTAGATATTTCCCGGACGATGGATTGGTAGTCGAGGTAGTATTGAATGGTATTCACGTTCACCTGATTTCAATCCTAAAGATTATTTTTATTGGGGATACTTGAAAAATTCAGTTTACAAAACTAAACCAGCAATTCTTGCAGAGCTAAGGCAACGAATTATCGATGAATCTCGATTAATTTCTAGACAACCATGAAGAAATGTGGTAGACGCACTCTACCATCGATTAGGGTACTGTCAACTCACAAATGGAGCACATTTTAAACACTTGATTAAGTAATCATTTTGTTGAAAATGTAGAAATCTTTCAATTGTTACGTTTTAATGTAGTTGAAAATAGTTTATATTAAAACATTTATTGAGACAATTAGGCGTTGCCATACTTATGTTTTATGTATTTAAGACCTTCTAGAGTAAATAAAATCATAAGTGTTACATATGGTTGAACTCGTACTGAAGAGGAGATTCCAATAATGACTGCATATACATGTTTAAAAAACCAAAGTGACTAATAATATCAGAGAAACGGCAAATCTGGCAACATTGCAAATGTCAATTCTGGAATCTCCGTATCCCAAAATAGGCTTATCTCAAATTTTGTACTTTCCGACTAACAATTTGCGAGATAATTGGGCGTTTCCAGACTTTTGGCCCATTCTGTATATCTGAACCGATCTGATCTACTTTCGGACATTCAACTTTCAACTTTGAGGTACTTCTCGTTATACCGGAAGCAGCTACCAATTTCTTTATTTTAAATGGAACCCATTTTTTGCCATTTTCGGGTTCCCGGTTAATGTTAAGGCCACTTTATGTAAAGTGTCTTATATCTAAAATTTACCTTTTCCGCGTTATTTCAAAAAATTAGAAAAACTTTAGCAGCTGCAAAGTCCCACGGAAATCGGTGCTGCGCCCTCTTCGCTTCCAATTTCGGAATCGGACTTTTGGGATTCCAAGAGACCCTAATAGGCTACGTTGTGATTTATTTGAATTCTAAAGTCTTTCACAACTACCAAAGTATGAATTTGAAGTTGCATGATTTCAAACGTCCATAATTTGCTTATTTCAAATAAAATGCCCCAAACACGGCATCGTGTTCAAAATTCAAAAGTCTACAACTTTTGTTAACATGGCCATATTCCTAAACGCAGCCATCCCTAAGTTTTAAAAAAATTGCTCTCTTTTTGGGCCAAGCCAAAATTTTTCGTTAGTCGTATAGGTGGCGTAACGTTTGTATACACACTGACGTTTTCTTTTCAAAATTTTTCACAGGTGCAAGCCTTTACTTATTTGGATTTCATTTGGTCGCTTAATGTACAAGTAGTTTGAGAACAATGAATCAAAACAACAAAATAAAATTTGTTCTCAAAAAACCAAGCAAATTAATAAAAAAGTGAAATATAATTTATAAAAAATTTATAATAAATAAAATTTATTGTACCTTAAGTAGAAAAAAAATATTTAAGCTGAATTTAAAACTTTCTTTGATTGTACCCCGAAGAAAGCAATCAAAAAGTGAGATTTGGAGATCAAGCTGGCCAATCACAAGGCCCCAAACGCCGTGTATATCGACCCTTTCATATATTTGTCAATGTTTCAGCAATAATGGCTGATTTAAAACACTTGTGGTATCAGCTGGATGGTATGTCCGCTCAATGTCGCTAAAACATTGAACATCGAAGAGCTTGAAAATAAAGTTTGCGGAGATTACGCCATATCAAATTGAAGATTCCACATTATCAGTCGAAAATAAACTTATTAAACGTTTTGAGGTTAATGGTCGCAGTTTGAGCACTAATTACAAATTGTTTATATTTCACAATTTTTGTTAATTTACTTGGTTTTTTTTTTGAGAATAAATTTTATTTTATTGCTTCGATTCGTTATTCTTAAACATCAAGCGGCCAAATCAGATCCACACGCTAGCACCAGTTAGACATTTTGAAAAGAAAATGTCAGTGTGTAGACAAACGTTACGCCACCTATATGACTAAAGAAAGACTTAAGTTTGAACCAAAGCAAGCAATTTTTTAATCTTGAAACGGCTGCGTTTAGGGAAAGGGTTGTAACAAACCTTTTTATGTATGTTTAAAATCTACGTTCATATTGGCAACTTAAGTGCATTTCGTGTAGCGTTAGTTGCATATCTTATTGGCGTAAAAATGTCCATATAGTTCTTTTAATAAATTATTTCAGGTATTATTCGTCTGCACATCCCTTTCCGCGCTTCGAGTCATTTTCGGTCATTGCGCAGGGTTACTTTAAGCGTCCATCATTCATTGCTTGAACTACGTGTTTAAGTAGAAGCCATTTTCGCTTTGTTTAAATTTTTTATTAAGAGTGCCACATTTATATGGTGAGTTATTAAAACTATTATACTGAAATTTGAGACATTTACATTTCAGGCAAATTTACTTATACCCTTACCACTTTTTTTACTTTGGGTTTAATTTTATTTTAACGTAAACGTTGCAAGATGATGAAATAGACTTTGCTGCTGCGAGGTGGGATTTCAATTGCCAAATTTTACTTTGAACCATACAAAATCAATTCAGTTTGGAGGTTTATAAAGAAATTTCTATATATTTGGAATTACCAGCATATCAATCTGATGTTTACTTCAACTTCCATCAAAATTGCGCAATAAATTGAAAGTGATGAATCGACAACATTTTCTTATCTGCTGAAGTTCCAGTGACACCCAAAATGTAAAAGAAATTACTTCAGGTATTTCATATTGTTAATTAATTCACATTTTAGTTTAAGGCAGTTAATTAAGAATCACTAAAATTAGTTTTTAAGAGATCATCCTTATAATCAAATTAAGTATTGTAATAAAACTCCTTGTTGTAATCATTTTTTTACTTCTTATTTTCATGAGTTTGTTGTGACTTTTCTATTTTTAAGGTTTATTTGTTCCTTAAAAACAAATTGGTGTCCGAGATTACATTATTTATTTTCAGGTTTGAAGCAACACCTTTTTTTTTGTAAAGCGAAAATATCTAAGCAATTCTATTTTTGTTAATAAGCAAATCAAATATTATTGAACCTGGACCTATTAATCTACCGATAAGCAAAGTGGCATAAAATCTTCTAGTTATCCATTATTTTCCATAGCTAATTATAGCTCTGGGCTAGAAGTATTAATCATAAGTGGGTGATTTATTTATAAGATACCCGTTAAGCTTACAGGGTCATGTTAACAAAAGTTGTAGATTTTCGAATTATGAACACGATGCCGTTGAGAAAATTGAGGTATTCCATTTGAAATAAGCAACTTCAGAAGCATAAACCTTTTTTTAGAACTTAAATCACAATAAAGCTTATTAGGGCGCCTTGGACCCCTAAAAATCCGATTCCGAAATTCGTACGGTGAGGGCGCAGCACTGATTTCCGAAATTTTTCGAAATAACTCAGAAAATGTAAATTTTAGACAAGAGACACTTTACTTAAAGTAGACAAATTATTCATGCTACTATTTCGTATGTCCCCCATGACTCAAAACGTTGGGACTACTTACATAAATTAATGACGTGCAACTGAACTTACATGACATTTCCTAATAGTAGATTAGGTAATGTAACTAATCATAAATAATCTGTAAGTTACTTAAATTAAACTAAATATTAAGTACAAATATGTTTTCCATGTATTAATATTTTTATCGTACTTATAAATCATCCAATAATTATGAATAAAATCTAAATCAACCCTATCCTTGAAAACCCTAAAACACCTAATAACAATGTTTTTTAAGTGTTATGTAACTTTTAATGCTACAAAATTAACCTATATTCAGCATTCGTATATCTCTTATTAAAAATCTATTTATTTTATAATTCGTATCAGTGTAGTAATGTAATTTAAACTCGTGATGCAATGCTGTTATATAATTTCCATATAATAATGATGTTGAAATGGTTGAATTTGTATTGAGTAAACATATAAGAAAAGGCATTTTTTTTGTTTACAAAAAAAATTTTTTGTTGGTTTAAATCGATAAGTAATTTCGTAAAGTATTTTGACTTCTTTAAAATTTATTCATTTTAGTCGTATGATTCTCTTATTTCAATCAATCCAGAAATACGCATCCAATCTTGAGAAATTCCTAAATTACATAACCCACTTTGGACATTTTAAAAAGTAATTTCAAACAGAAACGGTTCAGGGTTAGATTCCTAGCTTCACGATGTAAACAGCCTTCAGACTTGGATATTTATAAATATATAGAGCTAATGAAGGTTGAAGTTAATGCTTTGAACGTACTGCTTGTGGAGCAAACTCAAAAAAGTATTCATGTTAGAGAATACTGTAGAAACACAGTTAAAGCAATTTAATTGATTAGCTGCTTCCAAATGTGAGTTACGGGAAAATTTGTATTTTTCTATAATTATTGAAGATACGTATATATTAATTCAGTCTATAATGATGGTTCAAAATTAATGCTATTGAGTTATTGTATTTATGAAAAAATACTGTTTTCCACAATATTTGCCGTAGATAATAAAATTGCTCGCAACAAACGAAGGGTTTTATAACGGAATACCAATATAATTAGTATTAATTCACAGCATAGAAGGGTAGCACTCAACTGTTTTAGTTGCAAAGATAAATAAAGCCTTAGCTTTTGTAGTAAAAGGGGCATTTGCTTTAGGAAACAAGGGCGTTTAATAATAATTCTCAATAAAAACTCATCTTGGCAAAAGGTTATTTGAATTGTTAACCAAAAATAAACAGTTATTATTTACTAAATATATGTGATCACGATATAGAAATTAACAACCACAATAACCTTGATTATTTACTAGACAATAATTAGTAGTGGTCTCGAATGTGGAAATTCACATTAATTTACACATACAATGTAATACTAAAAATAAAAATTAATTAACAAACTGGCTTGTTTCAGCAAACAAAATCACTCACAGGCCTGCACTATTTTGTAAAACGACCAATACATTAAATAAAACAAATCGATCAATATTTAACTGGGGTTGACAAGACACACGTCAAAGTGATATATAAACAGCAAAATTGTAAAAATTATAATTTACGTTTTAAAAATATTTAATAATCTGGAATTAAAAGCATAACGAATTGATAAAAAATTTATATACAAATTTAATCTTTGCAAAAAGCAGTTGAGTTTGAATTTAGATTTTTAAACCTGACGTTACTTTAAATGCACATTTTATACGTGACATGATAGAAAAACGATTTATCCTGAAAGTCCACCTTAATTTAATTTACCTTTCCTATAAACATAAAAGGTCTTTCAGAAATTTATTCTAAACGAATTTTACAATTATCTCTCTAGAAAATAAAATACAGTTTTTTTAGAAAATCCAAGATTACGTAGTTTCCAGAGGTAAAGCAAAAAAATACGCAACATCGCATATAAAAATTCTCCCAAAATTAACACAGCAGTATTCTTTTTGGTTGCATTTATTGAACAATTCAAATGACATATTGGCTATGATTACAAGGATAGGAAGGGGGCAATAATTAGTACGTCACTGTAAATAGTCACAATTAAATTAGCAAAATGTAAATACACGATGTGTACGGTATTATTAGACAAGCCATAGCCTCTAAAATTATCAAAATAGGCAAAGAAACTTATTAAGGCAACATACACATACAGGCTCATTTTGAAACATTTATCACTTCCGATTTCTTGTGAAATAGGGCGCCCTTTTCAGTTAATTCAGTACGAACCACCTTTTAAAATCTGTAAAATCACTAGTTGCATAAAAGCCAGTTATACGAAAGTAGGTGAATATTTCACATTTGTGACTGAAGCATTAAAGGGTTTAAGGAGTTTAGTACTAGCTGACAGTCAGCCTCAACTGTCAATTCAAAAGCCCTGAAGACAAGTACTACAAGAAATAAATAGACAATAGAATATGCTTTATTATAATAAAAATCGAACTTTTAGTTAAATTTACGTTTTGCAGTTTGAAAATTATAGTTGTGACGACTGTATTATTTGGTAATGTTCCATTTTATTTCGTTTACATTAATATCGACTGTTACTTTAGAAATCCATAATATAGTTAAATGTGATATAAATTTTGTGCATTTGCAGTTTTTTGCAATTAGTTCTATAAAATCTGAATAGGTTGCCACGTGTCTAACCTACCACGTCACATAAAATTGGAAGAAGTTAGTTAGCTCGACTAGTAACTCAGTCAAACGGTCCTGAGACTGAAGAGCACTCGGATAGCGTGGGTATTTTGAAGCGTTGATAAAGAGTAAATAGATGGTTAGGTTAGTTAGAAAGCAAGAACAAAAATTGTAGACAGAAAGATAGGGAGAATAGACAAACACCAGACGTCACAAGCTGTAAAGAAATCAAAGATAAATTCCTATTTCTTGAGACTCTGTAAAGCTTGAACCAGGGAAGCAACAAGAATAACAAATATACGAACGTTCCCTCCGTAAGCGGAATTTATTTATGAATTCCCAACAATGGATAATATTTGTATGCATTATTATATCTAATAATAACACCACAACTAAGCAGTCGATATAATTTACCCTTAATTTCGATAATGGGACATTGCGTACGTTTCCTCAAATAATTCATGAATGCACACAGAATATGCATTTATTTTCCCCAAAAACAAAGATAAGCATAGTCTTAAACGATCTTTCAGTATATGTATATACATATATATATATATATATATATATATATATATATAACTAGTAATATTTTAATTCAAAAAGGTAACAATCCAACCTACTATTCGTTTCACGATAGCCAAACGCAAACCCCCATTAATCAGTATAGTTTCAATTATCTAAATAATCGGAGAAACTTGTTCAGTTCACTATATTAATCCTAACATGCATGTAAGTACGAGTAACTAATCGAGTAAGATTAGATCCTGATGATCTGAACACTCATAATAAAAGAAAATTTGTACTTAAAACAACGATAAATACATAAATAATACGACATATACAACACAATGTTTTGAGTTTTGCTACTGCGCACGGTAGCGTAAATAGTAATTAAACTAATACTAAAGATGGGTGCTAAATGATAACACAACACTGGGTGTTTTATGTAAAAGTTCAGTATCTAAATTTGGTTAAAATATTTGCACAAAATATTAGCTAATGGTTTGATGAAATTATAACAGTTCTACTGTAGTGAAATCTTTACGAAAGTCAAATGGATTCGGATATCAATATGACACTGATACTGTAACAAAGGAAAACAGTTTATTAGAATTCTTTGTAATATGGTTAATTTAAATGCACTTTTGTGTAGATGCTGTAGTGATCCCTGCTGAAGGCAGCGTATAACGTATGAAAGCTTCGAAAGTAAACTCAGCAATACAATGTTTATTAGTACATGCGATAATGGAATAATCTAACCTAGTGTTGAACGAATACTTGAACCTTAGTACAGCATAAATTCTATAATCGCAATCTCCAGTGACAATATAACATCAACGATAACGAGACCAAAAGTAATTAAAGCACAGCTACCAGTCATTTACCAGCAGTCCCAGTTAAGAGAACATCGTAGCAAAACCCAAAGCGAGACGAAAAGGTACATGACGTATAACCTCAGCACCAATAAAGAAAAGAAGCTAAAAAGAAGGTAAGGGATATAACTAACAATTCATTCATAAAACGTTGTTTTACCTCTGTAGATCGAAGACGAGCTCTATGTGATGCTTTAACACGATCTGGTTAAAATGTAATTCTTTTAAGAAACAGTATTTAATTATCGTATATTAAGCCTGAAAGAGAGATCATAATTACAACGAAGTTGAAAGAAGCAGTGCACTAGTATAAATGTTGGGAAGCATAAGCCGTTCCAAAATATAAACCTAAAAGTTCGTAAAGGGAGGAGAAATATGAAAGCTGAAAAAATTCAATTACTACATATACCAAGACACTGACAAATCAAAACAAGAAATTAAGTATCCAGTAAATAATTATTCGTTTATTCAATAAACATGCAAGAAAGGGAAATTTTAAGTCAACCAAATTATTGGTTTATCAATAAAAAACAAATTCATGTAAACTGTAGATTTTATATATCAACTACCATTGCAAAATTATTAAGTAAAACTACAGGACGTTCAGCTCAAGGGTATAGGCACGAGCATAACTAAAGGGTTGGTAATTTTACCTCAAACAATCGATCAATTGTAAGTCCGTACTTAGTTATTAATATAGAAAAATAAATGCTCTATGCAGATACCTAAATACGATGACTGAAGTTGAGTCACCGAGAACAGTTAACAAATTTAGCAGTACAAACGCCACAGTGTATTTTATCAATATAAACTGACGGTTAAAACATGCAAGTAAATGCCTACACTTATTAAATACAAGTTATACGCACATAATATATGAATATAGAATATGTAAGTAAATTGTATGTTGAATTGCTTCGTTTAACCAAATTTCAATATTTTAGGTAACGTGTAACTCGCACGAACAATAAAATAGTTGAATAAAAACAGCAAATGGCAGCAAATTAATGTTATATAATTGGTTAGCGTATAGCTAGATATACATCAGTAGATGATGGAACTAACATTTACAATAAATAATTTTTGAGTACAAAACATGTGCAGAGAAGTCTATGTTATCAGATTCTAAAAAGAAAGACTACTTCCAAGACGTGCGCTAGATTACATCTTTTCACTTAACCAGATTTTGAAAAAATCATCAGAATTTTTAATTCTACTTATTATTGTTAGATAGTGTTACGGGAGAAACTGGCAGTAGAATCTGTTGTAACAGACAAGGGAAGGAGTGTCGGTAGCTCAGTGGTTAGGGGTGGGCGTGATATTAATTTGCATGTAGGATAATTCGCCAGTTTGTTTATAATCTAAAAGATCGGGATCTAAGCTTACCTTACATCGCATAAACCAGGTGTATTGGAAAAATAAAATCCCTGAACCGGTAAGCTTCAAAATATTCGCACGTAATCAAAATAAAATGACGTGCTAACAGACCAGCTGATAGGTCATCAACCGTGCCTACTCTAATTCCACTTTACGTTAATTCTATAAGTAAAATTCTATCTTAAACAAACTAGCAAATAGCGAAAACTCTCCTAAATTGTTAACGTTAAAAGCTTTCATCAAAACCATAAACAATAAATAAACATTGTCGGTGCTACGTCGTGTAACTCAAAAATTATTAGTAAATTTAGTAAATAATGTTAGTACTGTGAGATAGGGCCAAAATTACATGTAATCTTACATGCGATAACAAAATAATACGCTTAAAATTCCATTAACAATATATATTACGATCACAACAAAAATAAATAATTCAAGTATCTGTACAAATGTTATGAAGTCACAAACAAATGAATTCACTCCCAAAAGGAAGTAAAGCGTGACCTTTCTTACGTAAAATTTTAAATACTAAATGTAAATGTCGGGATAAAGTTTGCAAGATTCAAAATTTCCAAAATCAAATAACTGTAAACCTTAATTTTAATTACCACCTTATTGTTATAATGATAATGTAGAAAACAAATTTGATAAATTTTCGAGATGTAAATATTAGTGTACCATAATAAAAAATAACACACAATACAAAAATCACAAAAGACGGTTGAATGCGCTTCGGTAAAACTATATCAATCGCCCGAAGGGCCCATCTACGATACGAAATAACAGAAAGCGTGTTCATGCGCTTAATCAAGTACAGAAATACATTATTAAAATTACCAAAAATAAACACAAAAAAGTAATTACCATGATATTCACTTTATTTATTCTAAGTCTAAGTTTTCCTCCCTGGACAGCAATTGAATGTAATTTCTTTCTATGGACGCAGCACTCGACAACTTTTCTAACGTCAATTTAACTTACATTCGCAAATTTAACAGCGGAAATATTTAAACCAATTCTACACATGTAAAGATCTAGATCCTCATCCTAAAAATCCAAAGATTCAGATCCTTATCCTAATTAAATCCTAAAAATCCCAGCAATTGTATTCCTATATGTTCAAAATCTGTCAATTGCGCACCAATCCCACCATTTCTAATTCCTGATAATAAAATTTGCAAATATTCTCCTTCCATCCAGCTCCGTCCCTATAAAAGCGACCGAAAGTTTAAATTCATTCTCTTCTCTTTCGAAAAACCAAACTCCTCTTCTCTTTCGAGAAACCAAACCTGACTCCTCTCTTCTTCTTTGAGAAAACCACCAGCCTAATCCTTTTCTCTTTCAAGAAACCAAACCTGATTTATTTCCTAATAGAACGCCTGAATCTAACTTACACATACACAACCAGTACAAGTTCATCCGCCTTCTGGTGTCAAAACCTTGGAGACGGCACACACAATCACATTACACATCGATGAAGTATCCTCCAATGATGCTACCGTAATTAAGGAGAATAACAATCTTAAGGTCGTAGAAGTAATTTCAAGCTTGGCACGCATTCCATGTGAGAATATCAAATCATTTAGACTAGACAAACCTAGAATTGATAATAAACCGAGACCAATAAAAGTCATTCTTAATCCTTCTAACGACGCTCTAGAAATTTAAAAAAAACAGGTATAAAAGATAATGAGAAGCACAATTTCAATTCAAGCTGATGAAACTCCTGCTCAGAGGGAATATTTAAATAAATTGCGATCGGAATTATCAGCCAGGTTATCCAGTGGTGAATCGAATTTAACCATTCGTGATATAAACAGCATGCCGAAAATTGTTGCAAAACCAAAAAACTAATTAATATAAATAACCCTATCTTCCAATCTAATTTAATTATTATTATTTTTTTTTTACTTATAGTATTCCCGAACAGGCTAAGATTTGCCTAACGTGTTAAAGCACTCAGGAACACTAGGAGGATATTGTTAGGTTGCCGAGAAATGTTTATGAATGGCTACCTTAAATTAACTTAAGTCAAAGTTTGGAGGAAAACAGGAACTAGGTAGTGCATTCCACAATATGGTCGCCGTGTGGAAAAATGTAGATTGAGCCCGTTTAGTGTGACACGATGGAATTTTGAGTGCGTAATTATGGTGTGAATGGGCAAACCGAGTGTTCCTAGCGAAGATGACCTACGAAGGTATTAAGGAGTGTATTTCGGAGGCCCACTTGCCATGGTAATAGCGATAGAACAAGGAAAGAACCGAAACTATTCTTCTATGCTCAAGAGGCTGTAGGTTAGAAGTCAGAGACGGGTCGTTTATAAGCCTTATAGCTCTTTTTTGGATGCGGTTTACCATATCAAGGGCGTATTGGGGAGCACTGGCCCAGAGGTGGGTATTATATTCCAGATGAGGTCGAATTTGAGCCTTATACAGTAAAAGGAGTTGTTGTTTAGATCTGTATAGAAACCCCAGTTTACGGGCAGCTGTCTTGCTGGCTGACAAAAGGTGGTCAACCCATGAAAGGTTCGATGATACCGACAACCCTAATACAGAAATAGAGTTTGAAAACTTGAGTTCTAAGCCATTCATATTTACAGCAGGAAATGTTCGGTCTTCCTTGGCGGATACAAGGAACTAGGTAGTGCATTCCACAATTTGGTTGCCGTGTGGAAAAATGTAGATTGAGCGCAATTAGTGTGACACGATGGCATTTTGAGTGCGTAATTATGGTGTGAATGGGCAAACCGAGTGTTCCTAGCGAAGATGGCCTACGAAGGTATTAAGGAGTGTATTTCGGAGGCCCACTTGCCATGGTAATAGCGATAGAACAAGGAAAGAACCGAAACTATTCTTCTATGCTCAAGGGGCTGTAGGTTAGAAGTCAGAGACGGGTCGTTTATAAGCCTTATAGCTCTTTTTTGGATGCGGTTTACCATATCAAGGGCGTATTGGGGAGCACTGACCCAGAAGTGGGCACTATATTCCAGATGAGGTCGAATTTGAGCCTTATACAGTAAAAGGAGTTGTTGTTTAGATCTGGATAGAAACCCCAGTTTTCGGGCAGCTGTCTTGCTGGCTCACAAAAGGTGGTCAACCCATGAAAGGTTCGATGATACCGACAACCCTAATATAGAAATAGAGTTTGAAAACTTGAGTTCTAAGCCATTCATATTTACAGCAGGAAATGTTCGGTCTTTCTTGGCGGATACAAGGCAACACTGCGTTTCGTCGGTGTTGAACGTGTGTAGATTATACCTTCCCCATTCAAGGACACGTTTTAAGTCACTGTTGATTGAGGCTGACATTTATTGTTGTGGGAAAACTGAGAAGAACTACAATGTAGAGTGCTGTCGTCTGTAAAGCAATGAATAGGGTCAGTTGAAATAAGGTCATTTATGTATAGTAGGAAAGGTGTGGGAGCTATTTCTGATCCTTGGAGGTACGCGCGCATTAATAGTAGTCTCTTTCGAAAAGAAGCCATCGACAACACGTTGTTATTTTCAAAATGTTCGTGGGTTACATTCTAAATTAACAGATTATTATTCTGCGTTAGTTAATAGTGATTATGACATTATTGGTGAGGCCAAGACTGCTTTATCGGATGCTGTATGTAGTTCCGGATTTACACCATCTTCTTACACCATTTATCGGTGTGATCGCAGATTTGAGGTTGTAAATAAAAAGTGGAGAGGGGGTGCGATGCTTGCTATTAAAAATAATATCAGTTCCTCATTAATTAGCACTACTGAGATAAGCAACTTGCTACCGAGCATTTATGTAGTGGGTGGTAAGTATTACGTTAATAATTAAAGTTTGACTGTGTTTATCATTTATATACCACCGGATACATAACTATTTTTTGATATTTTTGAGGTTCTTTGTTATAATTATGATCATTTGCTGATTTTCGATGCCTTCAACATACCCGATTTCGTTTATAAAGAAGTTAATAATACTAAATGCAATATAATGTACAATTTGTTGAATGTACAGTCCCTCTGTAATCCGGTACTTCACCTATCCGGCCCTGTCAGCAATCCGGCGTTGCGAAGAGCTCAGGGGCGGCAGGTGCACAACTTGCTACTCGTCGGGTGGTCGGTCAGTGCGTTCGTGCTGCTAAATCACCCCGGCGTGTTTTATTTCGCCAGTGTAATTTTGCGAGTTTGTAGTGTTGTTAGTTAAAATGTCTCAACCGTGTAAACGTAAATATAAAACATTAACTCTTGTGGAAAAGTACAAGATTTTGAAAAGACTTGAAAAAGGTGACACGTTAGTTAGTCTTTGTAAAGAATATGGAGTTGGTCGCGCTACAGTTTACGACATAAGGAAGAACAGTGACAAGATCAAAACTTTCTTTCAGAAAAATGAAAATGTGGAAAGTGTTTCCTTAAGTTGAAGATAGCCTTTATTTTTGGTGTTTTTATAAGAACGCAAGAGGCACACGCCTATTTCTGGAGAAATCTTAAAAGAAAAAGCAAGATTTTTCTACAGAAAAATTATGAAAAAAGATGATTTTATGGCCAGTTCAAAAGACGTTTCGGTATTCGCCTATTGAGTACGACTGGTGAAAAGTTGTCGTGTGATGTAGATGTGGTCAAGCCATATAAAGAACAGTTCAAGAAAGTTATAAAAGAGATGGGTTTAACTCCTGACCAAGTATACAATGCGGATGAGAGCGGTTTGTTTTGGTGGCTCTTGCTTAAAAAAACCTATGTTCACCGTGCCAAAGCTAGTGCTCCTGGACGAAAACTGGTAAAGGACAGAGTCACGTTTATGCCTTGTTCAAGTGCAAGTGGAACACACAAGCTGACGATGTTAGTGATTGGTAAGGCAAAAAACCCTAGGGCGTTCAAGAATGTTCGTCTTCCTGTTGATTACAAAACCACAGTAAAACGTGGATGACTAAATAATTGTTCGTCGAATGGTTTAATGAACTGTTTGGACCATCAGTGAAACATTCCTTAAAAAACGGAAACTTCCACTAAAAGCATTGCTTATTTTGGATAACTGTCCTGGCCACCCTGACAAAGAGGATTTAAACTTAAAAAACAATTTTATTCGAGTTATGTTTCTACCGCCTAACGTAACGCCTATTTTACAACGCATGGATCAGAATGTAATTCAAGAAATTAAAATGCGGTACAAAAAGAGCCTTTTGTACACGGTTTTAGCTAAGGATGACAGTATGATTAAATGATTAAAACAGGTTAACCTAAAAAATGTGGTTTACTCACTCGCGAAAGAAAAAGTGATTGTTTGCTTGTGTGGATACTTGTGGCCTGACATGGAGTTATTGGAACAATACAAGTCCAATAAAAAGTCTAACGAAACTGCCGCCCATGTTGACATTGATCAAAGTGACTTAAATCAGCTGCGAGGCGAGGTAAACAAACAGCTTGTGGATACAACTGATAATGTTTTGACAACGGATGACGTCACAACTGGCTTACTTGGTGACGAACAAGAAATTTTGACAGAGGGCGACATCATAGAAGCGGTGGTAACGATTGAAGAGGATAAAGAGGAGAGTGGGGGAGGGGAAGTACCAGCTGTTCAAAACATACCTCACGACGCAGCCATTGGTGCCTTTTCTACATCTATTGCGTGGGCAGAAGAAAATGGTGTCTCCGCGTGTGATATTTTAGTGTTAAAGAATCTTCAAGAACAAGCTTTCAAAATATCACTCAAAGTGAAAAATCAGAAGCTAATAGAGCATTATTTCATGCCTTTCACTTCAAAAGAATAATGTAGGCTACTCTAACACCAAGAACACAGTACATATGTACATACATACTGACTTGTATGTAAGTTAATTTTTTCTTTATTGTATTTTTATTTCTGTTAACATTTTAATAACGTGTGTACTACTTTAGTGTGTTATAAAGTTCATAAATATTGTAGCGTACAATAAAATATAGCTTCTGTCATAAAATGCGTTTTTATTAATAATTTCCAGTAATCCGGCGTTTTCAGTAATCCGGCAGTGCTCTGGTCCGATATCTGTCGGATTATTGAGAGACCACTGTACTTGATTTAAAACAATATAATAAATACTGTAGTTAACATAAACGAAAGATTGTTAAATTTAGTTTTAAGCAACATACATTGCGATGTCAGTCATGATGATTGCCCATTTGTAATTGAGGATTCATATCATCCTGCATTATTCATAACCCCGTACTTGCCTGTATCCATGACCAGATTTCCAGTTAGCACTGATACTCAAAAGACGTATAATTTTAGGAAATGTGATGTTCTTGATTTATACTCTGCCCTTTCAGAGGTTGATTGAACCTTTTTGTACAGTTGTTCTGACGTTAACTCTGCATATACTAACTTTTACCCTCTACTGTACAGCATATGTGATAGGTTTGTTCCTTTACATCGTAGCGGTAAACGACAACATCCAAAATGGTTCACGAATCTGATAATTAACCATATTCGCTTAAAAGTTGCGCATTTAAAAATTTTTAGAAAGTATACACGTGCAAGTGATTTAGACGAATTCAAAGGATTACGGAAGTTAATTAAAATAGACATTCGCGAAGCTTATAAGAAATACATAATTGGTACAGAAAACCTAATAATTTAAGATCCTAAACAATTTTGGTCATTTATTAGATCTATAAAAGGTGGCACTAGGATACCCGGTTCAATGCAGCACGAGGGGCGCTCTACTGCAACTCCTAATGAAATAGTTAATGCATTTAAGACACATTTCTGTCAAGTATATCGTCCGTACTCAGATATGATAGAGCCACTACCGAATTTAACAATTTACCATGTATTTATTTCAATACGTCACTATTGACATGGTCAAAGAGGCCATATCAAGGTTAAAATATAATCAAACATCTGGTCATGATTCAGTTCCAGCGTTTCTAGTTAAAGATGGTGCCAATTCCTTTGCTGAACAATTGTCTATAATTTTTAATCTGGCACTGACAACCCATTGCTACCCAGATTTCTGGAAAATTGCCAGAATCTGTCCAGTTCTAAAATCAGGTGATCCATCTGAGTTCAACTTCATTTACAAATCAGTTAAAAATAATATTTCTGACTACCAACATGGTTTCATGCAATGAAGGTCAACACTAACCAATCTGTCTTTTTTTTTTGAATATACGTCACGTGTGTTAGATAATCACGGTCGATGTTATCTACACTGACTTCTGCAAAGCGTTTGATACTATTGATCATAACCTACTGATTAATAAACTAAACAATTTCGGTTTTAGTGAATCTTTAACACGATTATTTTCGTCTTATCCATGGAACCGTTCCCAGTATGTTTACTATAACAACTATACGTCGGACCACTTTATTTCGACGTCTGGGGTATCTCAGGGGTCTACCTTAAGTCCACTTCTATTCGTTATATTTATCAATGATAATACATGTTAGTGCTTGTTATTTCAAGATGACATGACAATCTTTTCTCAAATCTCCTCTTTAGAGGATTGTTTGAATCTACAAATGTATTGATAGTTGGTTCTCATAAAATAAATTAGAACTAAATATCAGCAAATGCAAAATTCTATCTTTTTCTCGAAAGCGAAATATAGTTTCTCACGACTATTCCATTAACTCTTTTCCTTTACATCGTGTTACAACCAAGAAAGATTTAGGTGTTGTGTTTGATCAGAACTTGAGTTTCTCGTATCAAATTCACTCTATATGTGCGTTCTCTTCTAAAGGACTAGGTTTTCTTATTCGTAATAGTAAATCGTTCAAAAATGTTTTCATTTCATTATATTTCAGCCTGGTGAGACCTAAGTTGGAGTATTGTGATATTATCTGGTACCCAATTTACAACAATCATATAAATTCTATTGAACGAATTTAAAGGAAGTTTTTAAAATATGTATCGTTTAGGCTAGATGGAATATACCCAAACAGGGGATATCCAAATGAGAAACTACTTTCTCGATTCAACTTGCCGTCCCTTGAAGCAAGCGTATTTGTAACAGTTTCAAGTTTTTGCATAAACGTTTAAATTATCTTATTGACTGCTCATCGATCCTATCTCTCTTTGATTTTCATACCCCTTCCCGTTCTTCAAGATTTCCAGTAACTTTCGCCCTCCCTACTCCTAAAACTAATCTACTCCTAAAATCACCAGTGCTCATTATGTTAAACAATTTTAATACTTATTGTAATTCTCTGGACGTTAATGTATCTTCTTTGTTAGATTTATTATAAACTGTTTAATTATATTGTTCACTTTTGTTATTGTATAGGAATGGCACTGATTTTTTTTTTCATTTTTATCAGTTTGTCTTTTGTGCTGAAGTGTTTAAGGGTTGTTAATTTGTTAATTTTTTATATATCTGCATAAATGATGATTTTAATTTTTTCTTTTAGTAATAGTACGTAATCAAACTTTGTTAATATGAATATCTTTTTTGTTTTTATATTTTTCTTTCTCGCGCAACTTTTGCTTCTAGATATCGTAAAGTTATTCTGTAAGTGGACTTTTAGTCTGTTGAATAAACAAACATTATTATTATTATTACACGCCGCTTCCAACCAGCCAACCTAGCCGCAAATCCGCAAGTTCTCGAACCGAACCTTTTTGTACCTTGTAATGTGTGTTTTAAAGCCCTGTATATATACATATTTTTTTTCCTTTTCGTTTCTTTTTCTATTTACTAAATTCTCGCTTTCACGCAAACGAAATTTGTTGTTTTGGTGTGTCTTCATAAAGTTAAAATTAAATTGACACACTTTTGCTATTGTTGTTATAAAAAGCTTCATATTGTATTTCGGATTAGAATTTGTCGTATTTAGTTTAAAGTGAATTTCTTTGTTAGAATTAATTTAAAATTAGGATCGTAATTATATAAATTTTCTCGAGGTTTAAAAGATATTTAAAAACACAGTTGTTATTGAGAAATAAAATTCCAAGTTATTTTTTGTATTATGTTTCTGTTAACTTCCATTTGAGGAACAGAGGCAAGATTCTATTGCAGTCCAGTTTACCGATTCACTTTCAATTAAAAATCATTATACGAGAAGGCAATCCTTAGCTGGATTACAATATGAACTGATTAAACTTTAAATGCATATATACTGTAGAGTAGATAAGCGTTGCTTACTTGGAAAAGCTTCCCTTGCAGTTTTTTGTGTGCAGGGGCATATCGTTTCTACCGCGTTTTATAATTTGAATGTAATGAGAGTATGATTAATTGTCGCTTTTAAAATCAAAAATTTTGAATGTATGTGCTCAGTCTTGGAATGATGCCGTAAGTGTCAAGGCTCGTTTGCGCTTCGTCGCATACACGAAGGTTGGTATGTGAAAGTAGTGAAATATATTGTGGAAATTTGATTTTATTGCCCTTAATTGAGGGATTATTTTGTGTCTTCTCGCCTCCTGGGGTATTTATCGTGTCGGTGTCGTATAGCGACATATTCTCGTCCATGGAATTTGGGTTCAATGTCGAATGGTGCTGGCCTTAACTCCTTTGGAGTTCTTTCGCACTTGGTGTGCGGATCAAAAGTAAATAGTTCAAGTAAAGTAAATAGTTCTAGTGTTAGTTTACGTTGACGGCTTCGTGTAAATGGCTAAGCGCATAACAAACTATTATCGCTGTAAATAAAGAAAGCTTTTAGTTTAAGTGTATCCATAATATTCGTCAAGGACTTTGTAAATTTCGTTAATAAGAAGACGCCGTTTAAATAAATATATTTTAAGTTTGAATGAGTAAAATTATTGACGACCTGGTGGACCTGTTGTCCGACCGATTATCAGTAGTTCAGAGGAGGAAGAACATATCTTTGTTGTTGGTGTTATGTAAGGTAACGTTAATTTTTTTATTCTTGGTAACTATAACAAAGCGTGTCTTTTATTTTTTTTTGTTTGTATGGGAGGATGCAAACACTTGCTTTTGTAATCTATCGTATATAGGCCCATCAGGAAATTTTGAAAACAGGCGTATTCATCCTCACAATTTATTGTTACAGCGTGATTTTTTAGTAGTGCAAATTCTGTGTATCGAAAGTTTATATTACCGATATTTTGTATTATTTCTATTTAATGAAAGGTATTTGTTTATAATACATGGTAACTGACCTTAAAGGGTCTCGCAAGCGCCGAGTGAAATTTTATTAGTTTTATTCTAGATTTCTTGTTTTGGAATAGCGAAATTTAATGTTTTTTTAGGTAACTGTTATCAAAATTTGAGATGTAAATGTCATAATATACGACCATTTTTATTGTTTATAACTGTTTTGATAGATATTAATCTATTGTGATTCGTCCTCTGTGCTACAATTTTGACGTAAAGTAATAAGCTAAACGAATAGAAACCTTTTGATTCACATTTGATGAAAATTATTTAAGTTTTTTAACTCTAGCATGCATGAACTATTTTTTCTACATTTATACATTAGGTGAGCCTTTGAGACTGATAACAGAAAAAATAATGTGTTTAATAGTTTATTTTATTTTGCCACCATAATGTTCTTTATACGCCCCCAAATGCGGGCGTAATGTGGTCTTTATAGCACGGAAATGTCATTGTTGCTAAGCAGCATGATTGACACCAAACACATGACATGATATGTCACGTAAGTTGAAAGAATTATTGAAACAACAACCTTACTATACAACCTTTATTAATAAAAATAATAGTAATGAAACTTATTCTTTATAAAAATTGAAAATACAGTTGCATGGATTTGAAATTGTAACTCCAGATGAGCCAACACCAAAGCTGACAGTTCCTTCGCCGTTTTGTGGTATACTTATAGCTGCTGTACCAGTAATGTTCTGAGCAATTTTTATTTTATTTTTCAGAGAATTCTCTACATATGATTCGGCTACTTTATCCGATCGCCATCCACCAAGCTGCTTCAGTGCCCTTATATCACCGCCGCTTTCTGCAAAGATCATCGCTGCACTCCTGCGAAAGCAGTACCCTGTTTACTTATGTGCATCCGGTAGATTGAGGAACTCTGCTATTATCCTCGGCATTTTTCCTAAGGTGTTTTTCCCAACAGTCTGAGCACTACATTTGCCATTATGATACGACAAAAACAAGCTGTCAATTTTAGTATGTTCCGGTCGAAATGCTGCATATTTTCGGTACAAAGAGACGTAATCAACCAATCCATCGCTTGGTACAATTGTAAATTGCCTCGAAGTATAAGTTTTGGTTTTTTTGATCTTCACTAATAGCACTGATCCCTCAGTTGTTACGTCCTGTACAGCCAAATCGTGCAGTTCTTCGCGACGACATGCTCCAAAAATACCAAAGTCTGTGACAACCTATAAAACACAATAATTTTTATAATGAGTATTGGAAAAAAAACTAAAATCGTTATACCTCAACTAACAAGTACGTATGATCAGGCGCCTTCAACATGAATTCTTCTATTTGATTCCGTTGCAATACATAGGACTTTTTAGCCTGATCACCTACAGAATGATTCTTCATGAATTCTGTGAGCATGGAAAAACGAGATATATCAACATCTTCCATCAACTTGAACATCTTTTTCAGTTTAGAATATAAACACCACAGTGACGACGGCTTATAGATCTTTGACTGCAAAAATAGATATTTATTGAATAGAGATAATTGACTAATGTATATATACAATCCCTTACCATTTGAGACAAGTATGCCATCACAACTTTTTCATCACATTTTGTGGACACATTTTTTGGCAAAACTTTTCGTACTCTTTTATGTATAAATAAAACATTGTATGTACCACGGGCATAATTGTAGGTTATCGCTCTCAGGAATATAAAAGCCCTCCGCTTCGCGTCGGGCTTTTAACATTCCCTCGAGCCATAATCTTCTGATTATGCCCTTAATACATAAATATCTATTAAACAATAAATAATTATTTATATTCACTTACATTTTCTTCTTAATACATTTTATAAGACTATGTTCCTTACATATATTTTTCTTACATTGGCTACAAATCATTTTACTTATTCTGCCTAGTTTAGAAGGACATACGTAACAACGTCGTTTTTTTGCGGGTGGTTCATTAGTTTCGACTTCTGGAGTAATTTGAATAAAAATCTTCATGCATTCTAGTGTATCTTTGCGTAAATATGGGTTGTGTGAACGTTTTTCCATATGGGGTGTCACTAATTCCTTACATAGCTGCTTAAAAAAAAAATTTCCTAGCATTTGGTCCATGTGATACACACCTCCTTTAGTTTTATTACAGAATTCTATAATTTCAGGCTTTTTCTTTGCAGAATTTTCATTTATCATACCGTCGTGGTGCATGATACTTCGGACCATAACCTACTAAAGTTAGGTTTTCATTAAATCCAAACATTGTAGAATGCACAGATCGATCCATAGATGGCTTGAATTGTGGAGGAACTTCTCTTTTGTTTTGACGAATTGTGCCCACGGATGTCAAACCTATTTTGAGAAGGTTTTGAAACAACTCTACACTGGTGAAAAAATTATCACATGCCAGTGTAGATACTATAGTTTTTCCTAAATTCCTTTGTGTTTCTTCACCAGGTTGTTTGCCAATATAAATTAATCCATCAATAGCATACCCAGTTTCACTTTCACACATCCAAAAAAATTTGATGCCGTATTTCGCAGGCTTCTTGGGCGTATATTGAATAAATCCACAGCGTCCCCGAAATCCTAGTAACTGTTCATCAATTGTCACATTTACCTTGGGGATCAAAGATTTTCTACACTGTGCCAGAAAAAGTTCCCAGATATATCTCACTGGTGCAAGCTTATCTGTTTCTAGACGTGCTCTGCGAGTTATTTTGTCGTCATATCTAATAAACCGCCGTAAATTTTCAAACCTATTTACCGACATTATTGCTTTATACATAGGATTGGAACATTTATCCAAGAATAGTTCTCGTATTGGAGTATCCCACCGCTTCTCAACACCAGCCAACATCAACAAACCAAAAAACGCATTTAGCTCCACTGTGTCAGTGTCCAACCATGTTTTACGTTTTGCAGTGCACTGACGCTTTGCTTCTCTGTTAGTGCAAATAACTATTTATTGAACCATAATTTGAGTTACAAATGCATTCCAAGAATCAATTATTGAAAAAAATTGATTCCGTTGTCTTGGACCTGAACTAAAACGCACAATGTTGTGACAAAGTGTTTTTGTCTGAATTGATGCATTAGAATGCCATTTGAAACCATTTTTTCCAACCATCACTGTTTCATGCTGAACATCTTTGTTGACTGGTAATAAACGTGGTATCAAGTTACTCAGGAATTAAATCCTCATTATCTTCTGAGTTGTGTTCGGAACTAGAAACCTCTGATTCAGCCTCATTGTACCAGTCCAAAACTGTTTGCACAAAATCAGGATCAGATAACATAACTGATCTTTTTCTGGAACCTGATGCCATATTACAAAAACGCACTAAAAGAGAAAAAACAGATGTATTGCAAATTGATCATTTAGGCATATCTAATATATAAAGCATAATAAACACAGCATAGACTAAAGAAGTGAATTGTTTTTTTCACCCGCATTTATTATATATAGGTATTATCTGCTCAATCCTGACAAATACCTACAGTCCGATTTTTTTATCTTAGGCATACAAAATAATTACATAATAATAGAGAATAAACTTACCTGGCAAATAACAAGAACAAACTCTATAAAACAGATAGGCAGTAAGAATGTGTTTTCAATTTTATTCGAAAAAGAAATTCAATAACTAAAACCACGTGCGAGTACTCACAAGTATTGTTCCATAAACTGACAACATTATACACATTTGTGTTATGCGCATGCAACATTGCCACTTGCAATGTAGTAATAAAGACTGCCATAATACGTGTGTGTCTAAGAGACTCACTTTATGTATAGATGTGGTGGTGAACAAAATATATTTATAAAAAAAATGTGTAAATTTTATTTACTATTAGTACATACGAGGTACATATAGGAATGTTTGAGTTGGGCATTCCTAAAGCGAAATTAATTTATCTAATGCCGTTTTCTTGAAATACTAATTTTCAAAGAGCAGTGAGTCCCGGAGACTCCACCTTATGCATTGCAGAGTTAAGAAATTAATTAAAGGTAAATTTTTGAGAAACGTGATTCATCCGAAAAGTTGCGATCTTTGAAGTATTTTTATAGCTATCGACTTATCGATTGGAGACATTCTAGTGCCTGATTTGCCGAACAGGTAAGCGAATATAATTGTTTGTTATGGCAGTTAGGTAACTTATTTTGGAATTTAAGTATTACATCCCAATATCGACGTTTGATAAACTTTAGAATTTCACAGATTTTTGATAGCGTTTGTTTAGTTTGTGACGACGTATATTTTTGATTTTAATTGAATAATTAAATTGTCGTATTATTTCCAGTTATTCTTGGATTAGTTGAGCTAATAATGTTCGAAGTATATTTATTGAAATATTTCGAGAGTTTTAGGTTTTATTTCGCATTTTGTGGCTTTTATATTTAAAGCTTAAGGTTTTATTGAAGTTTAAGTGAACCTGGCGTTGATATTTTTGGAGTACACATTGTAGAAGCAGTAGATTTTAGAGTGAACGTTTTGGTTTCCTGTTAGACCAATATAACACCAGTTCATGACGTTTTCCCGCTATAAATGATTTTAACAGGTAGTGCCTTTTTGACTTTATCTACCGATTTTTGGAGTTTCTACGAGTGCCTTTTACGATCTTTAAGCAAGAACCCCGCCCACACTACTGAGCTATGCCGTCGCACAAATTGCCTTTACGGACTGGATGCTCTAGTGAGTATTTAGCCTGTAACAACCTCCACTTCACGTATTGGTCAACCAACGTAGAGCGGACTCAATCCTTTCCTCGAGTTGTCGGCGGAGGCCAAACGATTCGGATACTCGCCTCATCTAAGCTTTCGGTGCGAACCGTATTGCTATTTATAACCCTTGTAACTTTAGGCCAAGAGCCTCAAGTTATCCAGTACAACATTCCTGTTTACCAGAATAATTACAAGCATCACACGTATACAAAATACGAAAAACACAATTAAGATTCATCCTGTATATACCAGAAATGAATATTTTATTTCCTGTTCATTTTCTATTATTTATTTCCAAAACAAATTTGGTTCCTGTCATTATACCAAAACATTTTTAATTTTCCTGTTTAAATAATCGTAAAATTTATATTCTTTAAAATAAATTTTACATTATAAAGAAAATTGATAAGCACATTTTTATGCTTACATTTGTATAATTCCATTTGTAGATAAAATTTAGTCACATTAGCGTAACAAAACGTGTTCTGAATACAATCTTTTGATAAAAAGATAAAGCTTTCATTTTATTTAAATCACTATCATTTCGATAAGTAGAATTACAATTAATACATCTCGCAATTGCACATTTACTATTATTAATATCTAATAGGGATTAGATATAATTTGTTTAATTAATTATAAATAAATAAAGAAAACTCATCCATTAAATAATACAATCGTTAACATCGACGTAAGACGTCAATAAAAATCACATTGAAGTCGGCATTTTTCTATACACTTTAAATTAACCAGAATAGAACCCGCAATACTTACATACACTCATTAATAAAACAAATACATTTTGAATTGGTAAACACCGGTTGTCAACAAAACCAGCCATCTTTATTTCTTCAGACGGCCAATAACAATCCCAAAACTCCCTAGTTTTGAAATACACATTCAAACACCCTTAATAATAAAACAGAATAATAAAAAAATAAAGTCCCTCCATCCAGCGAAAATCCTAACGTTCTATCATTCTGCGAATGCTAAATGGACCATTCCTTAAGAAAAAAACCATTTCAAGCCTACGTCTGACACAAATAATTATTTATCTTCCTAAAATAGCGCAAATTATAATTTAATTAGAAAATGCCTAATATGAATGATATAAAACGCCCGTTTGGATGAAATTATTATGTATATTTATACAAACTTTTACTATAAAATTATGAAAGTGGAGTAAAATTCATACGTCAGAAGGTGAATAATAGAGAAAAGGCAAAATTATGAACAGGTCTCAAGATCTTTAAAATTGCATAAAAGTTAAGATATTAGTATGAATATAATCTGGACCGCCGTGATGTAAGTATAATAGAATACTATGATGGAGACTTAAAAAAATGTAAGGTGTTTCGAATGGAATTTCATCTAATGCTGTGTGAGTCATGGATTTCACACCTTGGACTTTCTCTTGCTTATAAACATAAGTGATTAATGCGTTTTTTTAAAGAAATTATCTCAGTCTGTATGAGTCTATAATATGTTTCTGATAACGCGGTTAAAAGAACACCTTTCACCTGTAATGACAAATGTAGATTAGAAACTAGAAGTTTTTATTGAAAATACATTTAAATTAACACGTTCAATTTAACATTAAAAACTTGACTACAAATTATATACAATTTAAAAAGAATTCGGGGTTTAATCAAGATAATTACTAACTCCATCTTGAGCGTTACAATAAACCTGTACAAAATCAGAAAATTTTTACGTATACATTGATAAAACAAATTTAAGCATACACAAACGTTTTGTAAACCGTCAAAAAATTTAAACTTCATAAAAATTTAAACACATACATATGTACAAGTAGATACAATTTCAAGCAACAAATACACATATTTTACATTTAAACTGATAAAAAAAATTAAGAACTACGTTATAGCGTACGCGTGGAAATAGAAAGTTGACAAAACCATTGGAACTCCCTTTTCACACATACATAAAATAAGCAGCAGCATGCAATTAAAACCAATCCAACTTAAGAAATAACGCTAACTGCGTTAAATTGCTGTTAGACACCCGGCGGTTAACACACGAAACAAAAAACCCAAATCAAATAGCATCAAACACCAAACGTAAATTATGAAAATGTAAACTTTCACCATTATTACACGTATTTAAAATACTTAGCTTGTTTGGGTTTTTAATAGTATATTTTTATATTTATGTTTTAAACAAATCTATAAATTTCGATAATACTTACAGTTATCGTCCTCAGTAGTAATAAAATCTTGCAGAGTTTCTTAAGGTATTGAAACAAATTTATGAAATTTGAAAATGTGAAAACGCAAACATACGCTTATGTTTGCTTGTTTACTTTTTTTAAACGTAAGTTAATTTACTAGAATGAATAAGATCAATACAGCAGCCGGCTTGGGTTGGTCGTTGAGTATTAAGATATCAATGAAACTATGTTAACTGACTACGCATACGATTCCCGGTCGGACGGTTGAATTCATATCCGACTGGAAGGTCATATGGCTGTTATAAACCAGAAATCGAATGCATGTTTTGCGTATAGTGTGATTCGTGATTTGCATTTTGTTTTATTTTAGGTTTGGACTGTATAAAACTAAAGATATCGCATACTAGAAAAGGTAACCGTTTCAATATTTAAATAGGTCACCTAGGAAATTTAATAACGTCTTTAGGTCAGAAGTTTTGTTTATAATGTTTTGGGATTTGCTGTTTGTTTTTTGCGTGTCTGGTCTTTTACGTATTTTACGACTAGCCTTTCTGGCGTCTCTTACGTGCCTTTTGAGTATCTTGGATATTTTGTACTCTGTGTATCTTGTGATTTTTTGTATCTATGGTGTTTCTTGTGTCTCTTGCGTCTTTAGTGCCATTGCAGGTTTTGTGTTTTTTGCGTCATTTGTGTGCCCCTTGTATTCCTTGTCTTTTGGGTATTTCTTTTTTTGTGATTTGTGGTTTTGTGTCCTTTGTATCTTATGTTTTTGCACCCCTGGTATCTCTTGCCTTTTAGATATTTTGCCCTTTTTACATGTTTTGAGTCAGCGCGTGTTTTGTGTGTCTTTCGTCTCCAGTTTGTTTGTCTGTTGTGTTTCTTATGCTCATTGTATTGTTGGTGCCTATTGTCTTTTGGGCGTCCTTTGTCTCTTATTTGTCTTTTGTCTTTTACGTTTACTGAGTCTGTTACGTGTCTTTTGTGTCTCTTTGAGTTCCTTATATTTCTTGTGTCTCTTGTGCTTCGTGTATTTCTTGCGCCTATTGCGTTTTGGGTCTTGTGTGTCCATTGTGTCTTTTGTGTCCTTTGCGTCTTTTATGTTTCTTGTGTCTCTATACCTTTTACGTCTTTTGCTGTCTTTTGTGTGTCTTTTGAATTCTTACTTTTTATGTACCTCTGGTGCTTCTTGTATCGTGGCGTCTTTTGTGTCCTTTTACATGTTTTGAGCCTGTTTCATCTTTTGCATCTCTTTTATGTGCCTTTTACCTCATATGTGTCTTGTCTCTTGCGCCTTTTATCTTTTACGACTTTTCTTTGTTGGGTATTTAGGTGTCTTTTCTGTATCTTGTCTTTTGTGTGTTGTGTTTCTTATGTTTCTCATGTCTCTTGCATCTGTCACGTCTTTTTTTTTTTTATGATTGTGGACCTGAACAGGCTAAATAAGGCCTATCGTGCTAAAGCACTCAGGAACACTTAGGAGGATGGATAGAGGGATAATGAATTGCCAATAGATGCCTATGAACAGCTACCTTAAATTTTCTCATATCATAAGTGAGAGGAAAACAGGAACTAGGGAGATCATTCCAGAGTTTAGAAGCCGTGTAGAAAAATGTGGATTGCGCCCGTTTGGTACGACAAGTGGAGATTTGTACTGCATACTGATGATGTGATTGAGCGAACCGAGTGTTTCTCGCAAAGATAGCCGGAGATGGTATCAAAGAATGTAATTCACCAGCACCATAGCCGTTGTAATAACGATAATACAAAGAAAGAACTGAAACCATCCTTCTATGCTCAAGGGACTGTATGTGAGAAGTTAAAGACGGGTCATTTATAAGCCTAATCGCTCTTTTTTGAATACGATCAACGATATCGAGAGCGTATTGGGGAGCACTAACCCAAAGGTGAGAATTATATTCCAGATGAGGCCGAATTTGGGCCTTATACAGCAAAAGGAGTTGTCGAGAGGTAAAGTACTGCTTAGATCTGTACAAAAGCCTATTTTACGAGCAGCTGTTTTGGTAGCTGACAGAAGATGGTCAACCCATGAGAGATTTGAAGATACAGGCATACCCAACAGAGTAATAGAGTCTGAAAACTTAAGAACTGAGCCATTCATACTTACAACAGGAAATGATCGATCTTTTTTGGCGGACATAAGGCAACACTGAGTTTTGTTAGCATTAAATTTAACTAGATTATTGCTTCCCCATTCGAGAATACGTTGAATGTCTTTGTTGATTGAATTTGCCATTTCAGCTTTAATTTCTTGATTTGACATAGAAAATGGATTATCACTATGAGTAGACTGAGATGAACTACAGTGAAGAGTGCTATCGTCAGCAAAGCAATGGATGGGGTTAGTTGTTGAAGAAATAAGGTCGTTTATGTACAGCAGAAAAGTGTAGGCGCTATAACGGATCCCTGTGGTACGCCCGCGTTAATGCTAACTTCTTTTGAAAAAAAGCCATCAACTACGACACGTATTCGTCTTTCATCAAGGAAACTAGAAACCCAGTTGATGAGCGCATCATTTAACCCAAACGAGGTGAGTTTGGCAAGTAAACACTTATGCCAAACTTGGTCAAATGCCTTTGAGATATCTAAAGCGACTACAACTGTTTCACCGGACTGCTCTACTGTATTGTTCCAAACTTGGGTCACATATGAAAGAAGATCGCCTGTTGAACGACTTTGCCTAAACCCATATTGATGGTCACTAAGGAGTTTGTTAGTTTCAAGAAACGTGAGCAGTTGCTGATTGATGGCTTTTTCCATGATTTTAGACAAAATGGAAGTGATGGCAATTGGTCTGTAATTTGAGGGATCCGTCTTATCACCTTTTTTGGGAATAGGTTGAACATTTGCTAACTTCCATGAAGAAGGAATTCCCAGAAGATATAGAGATCGTATAGAGTTTAGATAGGACTGGTACTAGTTCGGGGGAACATTTCTTTAAGACAATAGCTGGGATACCGTCTGGGCCAGTCGCCTTATTGAGATCAAGCCTACTGATGATCGATTCCAAGAGCTTGTACCGAAAATGAATTGGTTTCATAACGTATGAAGAAGAGTTGACTAGGGGCACATCTTTTCCAGAATCATTGAGACACGAGTTTGATGCAAACAAATCCACAAAAACGTTGGCTTTGTCTACAGAATCAGCAACTACCGATCCGTCAATAGATGTCAGGGGGGGAAATGAAGATGTTCGAAAGTTTTTACTAATGGCTTTTGCTAAAGACCAAAATTTACGACTGCCTAAAGGAGATGTAGCTAGTTCATTGCATTTTCGTTGTTCGAACAACTTTTTAGTTTTAGTGATGACACTTTTGCAGATATTTCTAGCACCAACGTATTCTACATGACTGTCAACCGATTTATTAGATTTCCATTTAATGTAACATTTATTTTTTAAAGATATTGCATCAGAACAAGCCTTATTGAACCAGGGTTGGGAACGTGAATGACCTACACGGTACTGTTTTTTCGGAATATATAACTCCATTCCCATGAGGATGACTTCAGATACTGAAAGAGCAATGTCCGAAGAAGAGGACGACTTAAAACAATATGCACGCCATGGAAAGGTTGCAAAGAAATCCCGTAAATCACTCCATCGAGCTGACTTAAAACACCACAAGGTTCTATCGGTTTTGCGAACAACAGTGGAATTACGTACAGTAGAAATGATTTTTATTAGACAATGGTCGGAAAAACCTAAAGGCGAAAGAACGGAAGTTTTATAAACAAGAGGGTTTGATGTAAGAAAGAGATCTAGAAGATGTGGAGTACGGTTAGGGTTAGAGAGGGTAGAGAGAATAGATTGAGGATGATGGAAAAGGTAACCGGCAGCCCTTACCGAGCTCAGAAAATCGGAGACCCAATATTTTGCATGTTTAAAACCTTTCGCGTCTTTTCCGTATCTTATATGTCTTTCGTCTCTTTGTGTATTTTACGTATTTTGTCTCTTTTGCATGTTTTAGGGCATTTGCGTGTTTTGTGTGTCCTTTGTGTCTCGAGTGTTTTGTGTGTCTGTCTTTTGAGTCCTGTGTATGTTTTGTTTCTTATGTTCCTTGTTTGCAACTTTTGCATTTTTTTGCATGTGTGTCATATTGGTCGTATTGTATTAGGGTTTTAGAAGGTTTTTGAATTGAAATATTTCACTAGAGAGATGCAAAAGTTAGAATACTTTGTTACATCAAATGTTTTTTTTTGTAAATAAGTTTTGGTAGGATGCTGTGAATTATACGGTTCATTATTTTAATAAAAACAGACTTTGGAAAGTGCGAATCAGATCGAAAATTGGCGTTTAAAACCGTTTAAACAAATTAATTATTTCAAAAGGTTAATAAAATACAATTAAAAGCCCATTCTGAATTCTAAAATGGGCTATCGGGTGCGCTGTTATATCAAAGACTGGCAGTTTCTACATAAAATATTTTTTTTATTACGTCCACTACAGCTAACATTGTTTGGACCTTTCAAACGAGATGTGGATGATTACGTTCATAAATGTAAAGTTACAGCTTATCTCGTCACGTAATAAGTATATCCCACGCATGTGAAGTTCGCACCCCGACAAAGAGTTCCAGTAGTTCTGATTAGAGTTTAGAACTACTTGATAAAAAATAAAGCGTTCCGCTCATTAACGGTTCCAAATTTTACTTTGAAGAATGGGGTGCTAACTTCACATAGAAAATCGAGATCCAGTAGATATGAAAAAAATTTTGTTTGATAATTCAATTTTGACATGCAATAGTTTCAATCAACTTTTAATGTTCTTTTATTCATTCCTAAAAGTTCTCGCTAATGAAAAACAAATCAAAAATGAAAAAGTTACAGCTCTTTTACTTAAAAAAAAGAAAATGTTAACAACAAATATTTTAAAGAGTTCTAATAGTTCTCGCAACCGATTTGGATAGTAGTGGAAAAGTTCTGAAAGAAATTGTAATGATCGAAAGCGACCCGATTAATATTTATAGAATTGTTCGACTTTAAAAAATTGTATAGCCTAAGTATCGACGATAAATATGTTGAAGAGTTCCAATAGTTCCAAAATAGTTCTCGTGTAGTTCTCGACGTGCACAATGCCTTTCCAAAGAGTCTCGATGTTAAAATTAATTATATAATTTTTTTAAAAATGAATTTAATCGAAAAATGGGCTATTTTTTACTAATTGTTAAAAACATTATCTAATTAATTTTTGTCATCGGAACTCTTTGTAAAGGCATTATGTATGCTCAGAACAATACGAGAATTATTTTAGAATAATCAGAACTCTTGAATACTTTGCAGGGTTTCAATAGTTCCCACAGTAGATTTGGATAGTACTTAGAAAGTTATAAAAGAAATTATAATTACTGAAAGAAATTCGATCAATAATTAATGTGTTACACCAAAAATATACTTTCAATTATTAAATATATATTTTATGAAAATACAAAATGGAAATTAAAAGAAATAATAATTTTAATAGTATTTTCATTAGGATAATTTCCAACCTCTTTTACAATAAGTTCAATACAAAAATAGGCAACATTGTAAAAACAAAATCTATGCCAAACGAAGTTTAAAACTTCATGTCAGACAGAGGTAAATGGACATTTAATTATATTAATAATTTAAGATATACGTTGCGCTATGTAAAGACTCTGTATAAAGTCAAAATCGTTAGTAACATTAAATTTTCTTTAAACAATATGTCACATTATTACTTATAAAATTTAATCGTTTGAAGTTTCAAATGCTATTGAAAACACATTGAACTAATCGTTTACAGTAAATGATCAGGTACACTTATTGATGATTCAATTTTTTTCCGCTTAGAATTAGGTTGTATCAAAAATTGCATAGAACATAATGAATCGATATATTTAATTTCGTTTTTGGTAAATGTTATATATATTTGATATTATTTCCATGTTTGCACTGTTCTTGCAACATCAAAATTTTATGACAAATACATTAATTTAATTATATAATTTAATTCAAACAAAACAGGCATTAAAAAAATCGATGTCAGAATGACGTTTAAAACTTCATGTCAGATATTAATAGACATAACTTGAAAATTCCAAAGACTTCTGTTCACTAAGTTTAACATTTCGTTATATTCAATTAATTTAGCTTACGTTGCCATGTAAAGAAACTTTATAAAAAGTTATTTTAAATTTTTAAACAATAGTTTCTTTAAAATTAATCGTTATTCAGCTATTGAAAATTTGAACTAACGTAAATTCTACTTAGAATTTCTAATTACGCGTGTATCAAATTGCATAGAACATAATGAATCGATATTTAGGTATGTTTATATCTTTGAAATATGCATCTGTTTAATATTTGAAAAAACTGATTCCTGGATTTCAAATGTAATCATCAAGCTAAATAAACAAGCTAAATAGAAATATTAAGTAGGTATTCGTCCTATTATCGTAATTAGCGAAACTTGGCCAAAAGTTGTAAAATGAGCTAATTATATAATTAATTTTAACATCGAAAGTCTTTGGAAAGGCATTGTGAATGTCGAAAACTACACGAGAACTATTTTGGAACTATTGGAACTCTTCAAAATACTTATCGTCGAATAATTCTATAAATATTAATCTGATCACTTTCGATCGTTAGAATTTCTTTCAGAACTTTTCGAATACTATCCAAATCTACTGTGAGAACTATTAGAACTCTTTAAATTATTTTTTGTTAACATTTTCTTTTTTTAAGAAAAAGGGCTGTAATTTTTTCATTTTTGATTATATTTTTTTTAAATTAGCGAGAACTCTTAGGAATAGATAAAAGAACAGCAAAAGTTTATTGGAACTATTGCATGTCAAAATTAAATTTTCAAAAATGTTTAATTTTTTTTAATTTTTAAAAAAGAATTTTTTCATATCACGTAACGTGCAAAAATCGATATGGGATCGATTGCATCATTTTATCTGATTACTGTTTCTAAAAGCTACCTTAAATAGGTATCTGTGACTTAAACATTTAGTAATGTGCTTTAAGCTTACAAGTATCTATTTTCTTTTCTACAATGAGTTAAAATTTCTGTATTAACGGCATTTACTAATGAGTTTGATGGATTAAATAATATACAAATTATTCCTGTACTGTAGTTAAATTCTACTTCACCTACAATTTTCTTTCAGGACGTGTACGCGGTTACGTTATACGAAAATTATTTTTCTCTCGTATCTACTTCTGTATTTTAAAAGTTTACTCGTCTTTACAAAATTTATCTTCAATTAATACCTATAGCGCCATCTCTGAGATGAACGTAGGTTCTGGTTATTTTCAACATTCTTACATTTTATAGATACCTGTCACTTTGCTAAATCACCACTAGATGGTGGTACCCTTTACAAAACTGCATCTTACTTATGCTTTATTTTGAAAATAAACATCTCTTAACAATATTTAAAATGAGATATAACAAATGAAGTTGTAAAATTGTTTCTTGAGGCGTTGGCTGTCTTTTCAAAATCGTCATTGCTGTAGAAGGGTGGAAAGTCTCTTGTAGGAAATTTTCTTGTTTCTATTCACTAGATGCTAAGCATAAATTTTATGGAAAATTTTCACTACATAATATCGCTTTGTTGTATAAAACTGATATAATCTCCATTTAAGGCGGATGTAATAGAAATATTTCACTACACCTACACATTTTGGTAAGCCGTATTAGATCTTGTTAACCTCGTTATAATTAGAACTTCTCTTTCAGATTTCACACACAAAAGAATTTCACATTACTTCTTTAAAGAAATGTGTAGCAAAGTGTTTAAGACATTTAAACTACCGCTCGTAGTCGATCTTAGAGGTAACACCTTATTATTGAATAAACATAGTTTTCATTCTTTACTTTCGTTTTAGCAACTTGGGTTTCCACAAACCTACGTTTCTATATATTTAACTTTCAATCTATTGAAGTGTTCGGTGATATTTTGATACCTGATTTCAACTAATTTTCAACACAATTTCTCTAATGTAGATCTGCTATATGTTAATTAAATAATTCTTTAAGATTTTAACGCACACTTAACCATCGTCATTTTGAACAATTTTTGTTAATATTAGTTTTGTGTTACACCCTCAGCGAGCTCATGTATAACCTACAATTTTGAATAATTACTGTTGTACTACTACTTATGTGGTCGTGGGTAGTAGCCGTGTTGCAACTTTTATGTTTATACCAGATGTAACTTTTTATGCATACCAAATGTAATACTGAATCTGTTAATTGTTGGCGCGAGATATCGTGCTATTTACATTACTTGGTAGCTCAAATATATAATATTCTTTTCTTTATTCGAATATGGATAAGGTTGTTCGGACCAATTTCTGTTTCTAATTTTAAATTGCTTGATTACTATTTTCTTTGTTTCATGAAATAAAATTGGGACTGAACAAGCTTTTCCAATTGTATTTATGTAACTTAAATACAAATAGGGGTTTGTATTCAGTTTTGTTAAACGAAAGGCAAGCTGAATGATTTAATTATTTCTTTCTTATAAGTAACTGATTTAATAAGTTTATTAAATTGGCCTTTTCAGGCTAAGCTACGTAAGATCTTGCATCGGCCGACTTGCCCTCGTAAACTTATTTTAATTTATATCTTATTATAGTTTTTTGTTTTGGCGTGAAGTGTGGGCATTCCAGAAAGTAAATAAATTTACGTTTGTTGCGGGAATTGTTCACTTACTTATTATTCCTATTACTTACTATCTGTTTCAAGCTTTACAGGCTCTCCCTCTTCAAAGAAATAAGAACCTTTTTCTTTTCCTTTTTTTTTTCTCTTTAAAGCTTGTGGCGTCTATTTCGATTCTTTCCTCTCTAACCAAATTCTCACTTCAACTACATTATCGATACCTCCAAAACAACCATGCAATCCGAGTGCTCTGTGATCTGCCGACCGTTCGATTGAGTTTTGGCCGAGCTCACTCATTCCTCTTATTTTGTGCAGCGTGATGGTTAGACACGTGGTAATCAGGAACTCTAGAACTTTGCAACATATAGTAATTTTGCTAGTCAGAACTACTGGATCTCGATTTTCAATGTGAAATTAGCATCCCATTCTTCAAATTAAAATTTGGAACCGTTAATGAGCGGAACTTTTTTTATTTTTTATAAAGTACTTCTAAACTCTTTAAAAGGAAGCTAGAACTTTAATCCGAACTATTGGAACTCTTTGTTGGGGTGCTAACTTCACACGCGTGCTTATCCCGTCGAATAAAAATGATAAATCAGTTAACTCACCTTGACACATCGTTCTAGAGCTACCATTTTGGATCAGTTTATTGAATTTTTTGTATCTCTCACTTTGGGTTATGGGATTAAAATTCACAAAAAAAGTCTATATTGATGTATACAGTGCTTTCATTTCAAAACTAGTCACCCTTAATATTTTTTTAGCAATGGAATCTCGACCTAGAAAAAAATACGTCAATTTAGATGTCGAGGGGTGTTCATGGAATTTTACTTTTCACCCCTCACTTTAAAATTTCAAATTGAACCCCCTAGCTTGTGATACATCATTTTGAAGGTATTCAAAATACAAACCCAACGGCGTTCAGAAAATTGATTTCCATCGCCCCATTTTGAAATTATAAGCGAAAATGTCAATACTATAAGAATAAATTTTTTTCATTGATTTCATTGTTCAAGACAATACCCCTAGTTCGTCAAGTACTGAAATACGAAGTGATACGGAAACGAGATCTCCTCTCTCGAATATTTTTATCGTGTTTTTATCGATTTGGATTATTTTTGCTTTCCGAGTTCAGTTAAGGTAAGCCGTATTTCAGTTTGTAATTTATTGCCGACTGCAATGATTTATAATCAAGTCTGTGTCGGTTAAGTTGTTGAATTTTGACAATTCATTACTTCAGTTTGAAACATTGAATTTGAATAAAACCAAGAATCAATCATTGTTTACATTATTCAAGAAGGAGTTGAAATTATTTATTTGTATGTAGCCTAGAATAAGTGTGCTAGTAGCACAGCCCGAGTCTTCAATGAAACGCATCCTGAAAAAAATGTTGGATATCAATATGTGCTAACTCTGGTGAGAAAATTTGAAGAAACTGGCTCAGTATGTAACAAAGTAAGAAAAACACCACGAGTTCTCAACGAAGCTGCACAAATTGAGGTCTTAGGCCATTTTGCCGCTGAACCTAGGACTTCAATTCCAAAAGTCGTTGCATTAACGAATATTTCTGTTGGTTCCATACACAAGACTTTAAAACGTCACAAGTTCTTTTCCTTACAAATTTACCATTCTCCATGAACTCACTGAAGATTATTACGATAGGAGGATTCAATTCTGTGAAATAATGACTGCAATAATTCAAAATGACAGCAATTTGGCAAAGAATATTTGCTTAAGTGATGAATCGACGTTCTATCTGAATGGGTTTGTTAATAAACAGAACTGTAGATATTGGGATCTTCAAAATCCTAACGTGTTCTTAGAGGATCATACGCAGTTTCCAGAAAAAATTAATGTCCGAGCAGGAATTCTTGGAAATGAAATAATAGGTCCTCTGTTTATTGAAGAAAATTTAACCGCTGATTTGTATTTAAATTTATTGGAAAACTACATTGATCCACTTATAACTGAGTCCTTAGAAAATCAAGCTGGCGAAGAAGGCAACCTACTGTTAGATGAAAGAAATTTGCAATATCAACAAGACGGTGCACCCCCACACTATACGTTGGGTGTTCGCGAGTGGCTTAATCAACGGTTTCCCGGAAAATGGATTGGCAGAAGAGGCGCAAAAGAATGGCCTGCCAGATATCCCGATTTAACGCCATTCGATTTTTTCCTTTGGGGTTATTTAAAATCAATCGTGTATCGTAACCCTCAACCAGAAAATATTTAGGCCCTTAGAGCTAGGATCACTCAAGCTTGCCAGCAAATTACTGCGGAAACATTTCAAAATGTTAGAGAAGAATTCGTTAATAGATTGTTTTATTGTCTAGGTAAGAATGGAAAACATTTTGAGCACTTAATAAAGTGAGGTTACACCAATAGACTGTATTGTTGTTTACCTAAGAATAGAACACATTTTGAGAATTTAATAAAGTATTGTTTTTTTGTCTTGAACAATGAAACAAAGAACAAGATTTATTCCTATAGTATTGACATTTTCGCTTGTAATTTCAAACTGGGGCGATGGAAATCAATTTTCTGAATGCCGTTGCATTTGTATTTTGAATACCTTCAAAATGATGTATCACAAGCTAGGAGGTGCAATTTGAAATTTTAAAGTGAGGGGAGTGGGGATTAAGGGGTGAAAAGTAAAGTTCCATGAACACTGTTTTTGAATGTCCCCCTCGACATCTAAATTGACGTATTTTTTTTCTAGGTAGAGATTCCATTGCTAAAAAAAATATTAAGGGTGACTAGTTTTGAAATGAAAGTACAGTATGGGGAGCTATGCAGTACTTTCATTTACACTGTACCATTCTCACTTACTGTTACATGGTGCAATGGAAAATAGCTACTGTTAATTTGTTTATTGGGGCAACTAAATTATATTTATAACCTTCTATGAGATGACATGAAAAGAAATGGGAAATACTAACTAAACTTTTCGTTTCTTCTAATCGAATAAAATCTAATGTAAAAATAATGCTGTATCTTTACGAAAACCCTGTATCTGCTTTACTTTGCGCTATTTACATCAATGCCGTTGTGAACGGACAAACTGTATTCATACTATTTAAAAGGTTTAGCAATATAAGTAATTCGTTAATAAATAAAAGCGAGAGCAGGAAATACAGTCGAGAAATAAAAACCAATTTTACTAATAGTGTCTTAAAGTTCATCCACCTTTAAAAATTCATAGACAATATTTATCACGGCCCTTGTGAATACACACAATCAAGTACACATGTTGGGAAAGAATGAAAAATAATGGCGTTAGATAAGAAGTTACAAAGTGTGTGAGCGTGTGTAAAAAGAACAAAATCTGTAACCACCTGCACAGGATTTAGAATTGAAAAAGTTTTCTTTTTGTTATGACAAAATCGGGCAAATTAACACTAAAACTTTGTTAACGATTTTCATAGTTGAAATTTTGATGACATTTATTTTGCAGATGAGTGAAATTTAATGCACGACAAGAATGAATTTCAGAGGCACGCTACGTCTGTTACTAATTAATAAAGTTTGATCTAGTTGGCAATTAATTGTAACTTTAACATTTGTTCAGAGTTTTGTAAAAACCACCTAATAAAGATTCTGCATAAAAGAGAGACTGTTCCGCTGTATTGGAATATAATGAATGTATAGTATATGAAGCGTTATGATAAGAATTGTATTTTTATTAATGTTTTACAAATTTAGACGTTCCGATAACAACTACAGTTACCTTTATTGAATGATAAAAGTTTTTATAAATTGTTTAAGATTTGAAATAAATATATAAAATCTGAATAAAACATAAATGTAAGCCTGCTATAATAGTTAGCTACAACTATGGAACATAATTCTATTTTAGTAAATATTAGCTAGATCGTTAATACATTAAATACTATTAAACTGCCTTGAAAATGAGAAATCAGAACACCGTTTAACGGACGAAGGCTAACAATGACAAATTTACCAAAATTTAATCAAATTATAAGTAATCAAAAGCTTTGTTATTATACAATGAAAACATAATATGTATGTTTAATCTTACCTTAATTTTAGCTATACACGGTAGCAAAAATGTCACTACGTTGCATGGGTTACTTTGCTATTATAAGAGATACAAAGTTGGGCATAATCACATGAAGATTTAGAACCCGGCAAGAAAATTGAACATTGTTGCCAAGTTTCCGATTTATTTGAGAAAAACTAAAAATCGTTATAATTTGCAATCAACATTGACTCGTTAGTTATTAAAAATACAGTAAAATCTTAAAGAGGTTTTTAATAGATAATTTTAAGAGCAATTAGATGCACTACTCAAAAAAAAATTTTAATCACTGCTTTTTGAGTTACAACTCTAAGTTACCTTTTTTTTAAACAACAACCATAAGCGAAAGTTAGCTTACTAAATTCCTTATTTTTTCTGATTTCAAAGTTTTGTATATCTAATTTTAATAATAATTATCCGTAAAACTTCAAAAATTAAAAAAAAATCATTTAATTAAATACATCGTTATGGTTAACATAAAACAGTTGAAAACCGTTAAAAATAAAACAAGAACGACGGGAAAAATTCTAAATTTAAAATAATTCTACAATTATTAATGTTTAATTTTAACACAATTCAAGATCAAAACAAAGTTTCAAAGTGACCGCCGTTACGTTGTAGCGTCCCCCAGGTACCCTATCTTGAAAAGCGTAATTTGAACTTATTTGCAATAATGCAGATTCTAGAACAAAACAATCGCTAATCGATTTATCTTGAGTTGACTGACAATAATGTCACTATTACTCAAATTAATTGCCCGCCTTACTTTGACTTTCCGGGTAATAATTAAAACATTAGAAAGTCTGATATTCAATTACTGGCAAACCTCAAATCTGATCAAATGAAGTGGCCGTCTAGTGTTAGGTACGTTGTGCTATCTAAATGAGTTAGTCTGGATGAGGTTGCATCATGCGGGGCAGGTAAAAAAAATGAAACTACTCTAATTAAAATCAACGAACTTTGTGCAGTGGTGGTTCAGCCCGTTAATCTACTATTGTGGGAAAAAACCACCAATAAAACCCACTTTATTCATAAATAAGTAATTGCACACGTACAATAATAAATCAAATAACACAAAAAAAAACAATGAAAGGGTTAAATATATAACAAACACCATTAAATCAGGTTAAAGTGCGTACAAAATTATAACACTAAGAGAACATAATAAAAAGCAGTTTAGTTACACAGAAGCACAATAATAAAAAAACACAATTGGGTCATAAATAATCAAAATAAAAATCGTAACACCAAACATGGCCCTTTTTAAAAACCAATCATGCCGGTCTTTAAATAAATAAGCACATAAAATAATAAAGCAAATTACGGTATATAAAATACAACAACAGTAAAATTTCAATAAGGTAAAGGCAAGGACAAAAGAAAATAGATAAGGATTTACAAGTACCCAATTGCTTAGTGACAACTAAAGCACAAAATACATAAGTCACATTGTAATAAAGCACATACAAAGAGAAATCAGCCCGCAGGCAAATAATTCTATTTCAACAAACTGACAAAAAAAACTCGTAGAAATTGGACCAGCCGTTACGAAGATATTGCCATAACACGCCTAGGCACACACTCGTGAGCCGCTCCCTCCCTAAATTTCGAAGGCGTATATCTCTCTTGTTCGCAGTCCTCGATCAAAGAGAAAATCGATAACGCCTCCCTGCTCGCGCTCCAAATTTGGTCCAAATCCGTGAAACCGACTCTGAGATTTGCTTCCCCAGCTGTTACGACTCATGCGAAAACAAAATTTACGGGTTGCCTTCGCGTACCGAATTCCGCGAAAATCCGTCGAGGTGTTTAGTGCCTCTACGCCCAACAGTAATAATGGCATAGGACGGCCGGCATCCGTCGGCACTACTTAAAAACAAAGTCACCTAAGGCGTGGGTAACATCGCTAGCTAAAATCGCACTTTACGCCACTGCTTATGTACCGTTATCTGTATTAATTGTTTTCTATTTCAATTATGACTTTTCTTTCCACACGTTTATTACTATATTACAATATACTTAATTACTCATATTTACTTAAATTCTACATTAGAAATGTATATAAAAAAAACTACATAAATGCCATGTAGCGGTATAGGTAACAGACCCTCGAGCTTGTTTTGATAACTCGCAAAATTGCTGACTACGTTTTTCTGCGAATACGTGTCTAAAATATTTCCTTCGTTTACTCAATTAAACGTAACCAATTAATTTTGGGATAAGTACATTTAGGGCACTGAAGTTTAAAGAAAGAATTGAAAATATTTTTCCTTCTCGATTTAAATTTCGGATACATTATTTTTGAAAAATTCATTTCTTTCTTAACGTGGTGATTATAACGCTATACCTTCCTTCGGGTATTAATTTCTTTAGGACTATCAATGCTATCTTCCGTATCACTTCTGTAAATATTGGCTATCAGTTTCAGTGGACATACATGGATTTCACTGCTGTGCATCTTGGTCTTCGCATAGATAACTACTTCTATCGCAACACCATGTGGGTGAAAATTGCGTTTATTCCACCTGGCGTTAACCAAATCATTTGAAGTAGTGTTAGTTAATAAAAGTACAGAAGTATGATGGCGTTTAAATTACAATGAAAGTTATGTAGGTTTAATATTACAGATTGTAAATGTTAAGAATGTTAAGTTTAAACAACCCCGTTCGTTTGTATGCGACATTGTTTCGTATTGCTTTCAAAACATTATGTTAAATTTAAATGTTAGTGGTTAAGGATAGTTTTAATTTATTTTAATTATTTAATCAACGATATGTAATTAATACCCATTTGAACTTTTATCTTTATTTTAAAAGCGTTGGTGGAAGATTTGTTTTTCACTTTGTTGATTAAAAATAATTGACCAATTAACTTTTTACGTTTACAAGATTTTATTACAAATATTGTGTGCCGCGCATGAAACTCTCTCTGCTCAAGGGTTTGATAGGTGAATATGATGCAAACATTGATAACATACAATGAGTTGATTGTATAAACCAAAATACATTGATATAAAATACAAATGAAACAAGAATGTGTACCCTAATTGTTCTTTTATTTTCTAAAACAAACTACATGTACTAAATAATTTTTATAACTTCCTTACAAAACTTTTATAAATGTTTAAACAATTTATAAAAATTGCGCACATAACAAGGTAATAAACATTATTCTAGAAGCAACATTATTCCATTGATCGATCAAATGAATGAAAATAATGTGCTTACATACACCCACCCATATACATTGGAGCTCGTTAAAACTGCTGGTAGCCATTGGACTAGGGGCATGTTGGGATAGAAGTTGTCAGTTTCCGGTGATCAATCTAAACAATTCGCTGGACTTGCAACATTCGCTTTCAAACAAATCGCCATCATTGAAGAAACCGCGGAAATGTCTATATAATAGATCTAAACAAACGCGGGCGATCGGGCGCGAATCGGTTATCGATTTTTACTAGATTTAATTATGCCATTACATACTCGTATAATTTCAATTTTAATTCCTAGGTTATACCGGGAATTACGCACAGGCATTTATGGTACTACTTTAATTAAAATCATGCAGCAATACAACAGATTAATTTAACACGACTGCCCTACGTCGACTGGCTGATGTGCGATTTTGGTAGCAATCGCCTAGGTTTAAATTTACCTACGCTGATATTGACAGATACCTTAATCTGTTTTTCTTTGTGTATGTGCGTTCTACGGAAGGTGAGCTTTGGTGATGACAACCCAGACAGCACTCTCTCACACACGCACGCACGCAACCACCCACCTGTTCACGAAGTGTATATAGTAATATTTGTCTATTATTAAAATCAGTATGATCCAGGACCGCCTACTAAATTGTTTTTTTCTAAGAATCAAATGTTTCTTGAAGATTAAAACATTAGATTTCTTAAGCAAAACTCCAGGAAAATTTTCACTTGAAGGGAAATCATTTCCCTGATAAGCGTTAAATGCCACTTATTATAAGTTTGTAATTAATCTTTTGATTACGTCTGTAGGATTATCAAAGCTAGTAATACCTAGTGGTTATCATCGAACAGATTTCTTAAGTAAAGCTCCAATCATTTTACATCCGAAATGTAAAATCCTTTCTCTCAACACAAGCCCAATTGATTAGTTAATCTATAATCTAACAATCAAAGAAATTGCTATGCGTAATACAGCAAGTGTTTTAAACATTGCATATTAAAAGCGCAACCAAATTCGCAATTATTATTAAAAGGATGGTTATTGAGTAAATATGCTCTAAAACCACGTACATGTTAGCATTTTCAGTGAATACTATCGAGAACTCTCAAGATTTTTTGCTACCCTCTAGTGAATTATTAGAACTCCCAGGGTGGTACGCAGAATTCTCAAGAAACGTCACACTTTTCAAAATGCCATACATCCTCCCTTACACTGAAAAAATGGTGATAAGAAAAACAAAATTTCGATAGAACTCACAATAATGGTTTGAGAGTCATGTTCATTAAACATTATTAAAAAAATTATTGTGGTACTACCCAGAACTGTCAAGGAAAGTTACACTTTCAAAAATGTTTAACACCCTCGTGGACTGGAGAAATGGAAATTAGGAAAACGTTGACAAGAATGGTTTGAGAGTCATGTTCAATCAAAGTTATTGACAGAACTCTTGTGGTGCTACCCAGAACTCTTAAAAATAGTTACAGTTTTAAAAACTTTTCTTACACAAGACTGAAAAAATGGTTACGAGGAAAACAAAATTTCTATAGAACTCTGATAATGGTTTGAGAGCCGTATTTATTAAGAATTATTATCGGAACCCTTGTGGTGCTACCGAGAACTCTCAAGAAAAGTTGCATTCTAAAATTGGTTTCGACCCCCTAGTGGATATGTAAAATTCGATAGTATCCTGATAATAAAATTTTGTGAGCCATGTTTATTGAAGATATTATTAAAACTTTTAGAGTGCTACGCAGAACTATCACGGAAATTTACACTTTCAAACATTTCTTGCATCCCCTTGTGGGCTTGGAAAAATTTAGATGAGGAAAACAAAATTTCGAAAAACTGTGCCAATAATGGTTTGATAGCCATTTTCGTTAAATTATTAATAGAGAACTCTTGTTGTGCCACGGAGAGCTCTCCAGACAAGTTTCTTTCACGCTCTTAAGGAAGACGAAACTTTGATAGAACTCCGATAATAATGTGTATTATTAGTTCATAACAGTTGAACAAATCATTCAAAACGCATGTATGAAATTTTATTTTATGTAAATAATTAAATTCAGGGTCTAAAAGAGTAAATAACTATTCAATGAAAGCACGATTTCCTCGTGGGCGGCATCACAAGAGTTCTATTAATAACTTTTAATGAACCTGGCTATTACACGATTATTATCAGTTCGTGTTCCTCATCAAAATCTAGTCCACGAGAAAGTAACAAATTTTTGACAGTGTAACTTTTCTTTAGAGTTCTGAGTAGCACCACAAAAGTTCTAAAGATAATGATAAGAGTAAAAGAATGCAATGTCAATAGTAAAGCAGTTATCGTCAATTTTGACATCGCCCTTTGTGAATTTGGCACCCCACACTTTGTATGCTGAGTCTTTGGAATCATTTAGCAGAACTGTTTCTATCACTCTGATACAACTCTAGAACGATTAGAGGTGTGATCAGAACTCCACTAAAATGAGATTTTTTTTAAATGAGGCTTCACAGCACTAGCACCAAATTATGGTATAGGTTTCAAGCGATTGTGCTGTGCTTGTTTTAGGTGCGTTGAAAATTCTCGTGTATCTGCATTTATACACATACGGGCAACAACCTTTTGAACTTCTTTTAAGAGAGGAATAAATCAAATATTAACCCGAATATGTAACAAATTATTATCATTAAGCTTCCTGATAATAAAGAACCATAATGCAAAATTTTAAATAAATTTGCACATCACGTGAGTTCGACTACATATCGAACCAGAGTCAGTTAAAATTATATTTTTCTAGCAGAATCAGCCAACTCCAGCCCTATCAAACCGCAATTTGTTTAATTTAAAATTTAGTTATGGGTATTGTAATTTGTTTGCTGCTTTTACATTTTGTTTATATTTAAGTTGAAATTATTAAGCAACGTTATATATAATAGGAAATACACGTATAAAACCCGTCTGTTGTTCGCCCGACAGTGTAACAAAAGGTATCGAATTCAGAAATTAATATCCATGAACCCATACCCGTCTTCAGAGGCTTTAATTCTGTGGATAATTAATATAAAGTAGAGCAGCTGTCACGCGTGATTGAGTTTGACTTGTAATATTTAATATTTTCACTTGTAATACATTTGGATATCATATGTAATTATCAATTAAATATTAGCTATCCATGTATACTATTTTAAAATGTTGCTATGGAGATTCCGTAAAACGAAAGGGATTTGTTTCGTGTATTAAATTTTAGCATTGTTCTAGATTATGTGTTTAATCATAGGTTTGTTTTGGGCTGAAGTTGCTGTCATGCAAGCTTATTAGGCCAGACAGCGAGAAGATTGTAATGAGGTTAAGTAGTTCTGCGTACTTCTTTATTGACCATTTCAGTTCATTTATATTGGCTGCTTTATGGAAGGAAGGTTGTTATTTCCATTCTATGTATTTTCTCGTGAGAAGTGCCTAGTTTGGTTTTTTGTATGGAAGATTTTTTTAGAGTGGCGGTTAAAAAATGTTTTTTGTAATTTCATTAAAAATTGTAGATTTGCATTTAAATAAACACATGAACATGGTTTTCGTTGTATGCTTTTGTGATCTTTAGCCTATTTAGTCAAATTTAAGTTTTCTACATGCTGAAAATGGGTTAATTAAAGTTAAGGTTTAATATTATCGATTTTGCAATTTTGAACTTACAATTAATTGATTACATGTATTATTGAAATTTCAAGTAAGCAAGATTGCATATCACTTCCCTTCGGGAACTTATTTGTTTTTTACTTTAAACTAATTGTACGTTTTTTTCATTGATTATTTATTTTATTTTATTATTACAAGGTATGTTAACGAACTTCAAGCATATTATTTCATTAGTGTATGTAATATTATATGTGATTTTTGCCCTATCTCACAGCTTTATCATTATTTACGGTTCATATAAATTAGTAGACAACAATAGCTTAGATTATTTTCTTGTTTATTTTTTTGCTATTTTTTTATTAAAAATAAGATTTTTGAAAATATAATTTCATTGATAAAATTAACGTAAAGTAAAATTTGAGTAAATAAGATTGATGGCCTCTAGAATTGGTCTTTTGTTTTTATTGTGTGCGAATATTATGAAGCTTTTATAGATAGCACCGGTCCAGGAGCCCTGCTGTTGGTTTACCTTGTTGAAAGCTATCAAAGGTAGCAAGTTTTTGTTTGTTTTGGACTGCTGTAGAGTACTAGCGTTTATTTATGTGTTAATTAAATTCTTATTTTCGATTTTAAACAAACTGGCGCCCTTTGATTTATGACTTCTCTTAAGTTTAGGAAGTGGTTTATTTGCTATTCATGCGAATCACCATTTTGATGTTGCAACATTTTCTATACGGTTGAAACCAAAAATAAGTACGTTTTAGTTAATATTAAATACAATATGTACTCAAAAAATGCAACATTTTCATTCACATGTTGATTTCCACTGTATAAATAGAACATTCCTTAACTGTTGTAAATGGAGTAGTTATCTTGTATTATAATAACAGTAGAACTGAGACCACTCGCAGCTACCAGCAATTTACAAGGTCTCTTACACCTATGCTCAATACGGTTATTTAGAGAGTTCGAATTTAATTATTAGAACTTACCATTAATACTTACCGTAGTTATATTATTGAACTACCGTTCAAAAGCTAAAATTCGACTTTAAAGTTTTATGACACAAAAACTAAATCGTTTATTACACCATCAAAGATTAGATCTTGAGCTAAAGAACTACATTAACGAAGGAGCAGGAATTTATGCATAAAGGGTTTGAAAAGGCTGTTTCACGAACGAGGCATAAGTGACATTATATCCCAGAGGTGTGTGCAAGATTCTGTTTACAACAGAATAAATTTGCATTCAAAAGCAAAATTTCAAACTTCAGCTTAGTTAAACCTAGTCAAAAAAATTAATTTTTCAATACGTATTACCGAATTAGTCGTATAGGGATTGTATACCAGGGCATAGATGCTAATAAACATTTGCATTAATTAAAACAGCTTAATTAAATTTTTATCAACAAATTATGAAGCATAGCATGGTAATGCTCTACTGCAATACTAGTCTGATACTTACCATAATCTTGACATTAATATTATTCTTTGTCAAAATGGACTCACCTGAAACAAAAAACTAATCCATCAAAATGTACAAAGTAAAAACAAGTATTAGTAGAATAAACAAGGTAAATATTTTTTGAAATAATCACATATTCAGCTCACAGCAAGGTTTAGTAAATACATTAATTCCGTTACGTAATCTCGGCTCTAATCAACATTTGGGATACATGTGCAAATAGCCGTAGTCAGTGCAACGAAACTGTCGTTAAATGGCATCAGAGCTAAAACTAAACAGTATTCCAAAATGACTACATAAGCAATTATAAAGGATACGTTTTCCTGTAAATAGAAATTTCCATGATAATTATGACGGAGCTCCGGAACCGAACATGGTGCTAATAACGTTAAGTAATAAAGTGGACTTTTGATAAGTTTGATAAGTAACTTAAAAATGATGACTGCGGTAAAGTGAGCACATATTTCATTTTTAAATTTACCGAAATTATATATGTTTATTTTCAAAAATATGTTTAGAAAAGTAATGTAAAGCTATTACTTATCTTATAATGATAAAGTAAGTAAAATTTGTCATTTCTAATTTACAGAACTCGGCAATATCGGATATTAAAGGTTATTGATATAAATATGATCTTACATATCAACAGTCTGAATGTAATTATTTGTATATTTCAACTCTTTTTTAATCACACATCACGTTCTTGAAGAAGAATCTTAATAGGAGGTGTACACGTACCTATGCCCATGCTTAGCTTAGGACGGATAATTCCGTAAGTTTATAACGAGCCCAAACTCTTCACAATGATTCTTTCTTAATTAATCATTTTATAATTAACCAATTTCTCCTAAATTGCAGAATAATCAAATAATCAATTTTATCCCCTCTGCTGTCGATACCAAAAGCGTTGAAATCTTCTACGGTAGACTTCCCACCATTCTCACTACTTAAACAATACCCAATCCCTGACCTAAGATCATCAGCAGAAACAGTACCGGCCTTGAACGGATTCCTATATAACCACAAGACCGCCTCATACAGGGTAGACGGTAACGGGAATCGAGGTAATGGGTTCGATTACCCTTACCGTTTACCCTGTATGAGGTTTTTTCAGGGGGTTTTCCTCATAGACAAGTAGCGGCATGGTCACTGCGTATACGCTCACCATGTGCGGCTATTTAGGCGAATGCTCGGATAGTATTCTCCCCTTAGAAACTCCGTTCCTTCCAATCCTATCCTGATCACACCCATCCTTAATCCCACCATGCGTATATACGTAATGTATGTATATATGCTGGGAATCTAAGCTTGTGGCTGAAGGAGCTTGGAAAGCTCAAGCAGCCCGTCCTCCCCTATGGGGAGGGAATGAAATACGTGACCTTTCCTTTTCTTTCCACCGGGAATCCACTCGCCAGATTGTATCCGAACTGAGAGGTCGTGCTTTGTTAACAATCTCAAGCAAAGAATAAATTAATTAATTAACCAAAAAGAACTCAGCGTTTTCACAGCGTTTCCAGGTTAAGATTGGCACTGATCTGCATACAGTCAATACGAAGAAGCGGTTTCAGTCCAGGAAGAAGTACTACAATCAGCCAGGAACTAGAGCCAGCCGTATAAAGCAGGATAAAGGACACAAAAGTAAAAGAAACACCAAGATCTATCATCGGAATACATCAAACCGGACTAGGAACACCACAGAGAAAAGGGCAAGCAAGGCAAGGACTCAAGAAGCCAAAAACAAGGTTATAAGGTATCTTAATAATAAAGAGTTTTATAATAAATTACTTTAGTCACTAACAAAAAGCTCTCCTCTTTATCGGACTCCCAAGGTCCAAGCATTTATCCAGCGGAACGGGAAGATGCAGATCAGTGGGAGTCCGTCCTTCTAAACAACGGCATTTTCTGCCACCCAACTTCACTATCACATACTAACAGCCATGGTAAAACATGGCAAGCCGGGTCTTCTGGCTATGGTTCCAAGTTAGGATAGTCACTGCTCTGCAACCAGTCAATACGAAGAAGCGGTATCAGTCCAGTAAGAAGTACTACAGTCAGTCAGAACAACAGCCGGCTAGGAATTACAGCCAACCAGGAACTACAGCCAGCCAGGAACCACAGCCAGCCGCATAAAGCAGGATAAAGGACACAAAAGTAAAAGAAACACCAAGATCTAACACCGGAATATATCAAACCGAACTAGAAACACCAGAGAGAAAAGTGCAAGCAAGACAAGGACACAAGAAGTCTTAATAAAGAGTTATGATAAATTGTTTTAATCACTAACAAAAAGCTCTCCTTTTTATCGGACTCCCAAGGTCCAAGCCTTTATCCAATGGGAGTCCGTCCTAAACAACGCCATTTTCTGCCACCCAACTTCATTATCACATACTAACAGCCATGGTAAAACATGGCAAGCCGGGCCTCCGGGCTACGGTTACCTTATCCACCCCGAAACCTCCGACATCGCCTCCATTCCTTTCCTTTGCGGTAACCATAAATTAAAGCGGGCACCTTCAATTTCCTCTAGAGCCTCATCCTATATCGCACCCACAGCTAAACGCATGTGCCCAACCTTCAAACCACTAAACGTTCCTCTACCGCTTCAACTTCTTCGAAACCTTCAGCTACCGCTCCCTACGGTCCCGTCGGCCACTATTGCATCCGCAATATTCCTGTCCATCTAAACACTCTGAAATCAGTTCGGCGATCCAGCATTGACGCGCACGCAGCTGTCGGGTCCGTGCACAACCCCCACCAACCCCAAATCATTATTCTTGTGCTGCATCATCCGGGGAGTAGACAAAGATATCCTTTCTGAGAAATCCTTGATTCCATTAACCGTTCTAAAGTCGTGAAAGCCCTCCTAATCATTTCCAAAATCCTTCATACCTTATCACCCCTTCTGAACCACCCTAAACTTCCTCCTATCCAAAGAAGTCAGCATTTTCGGTAGGCACTTTCCTTGCGAGTCCTCTCACATTCACAACCCAATCCCCAAGTATTGCTCTACTCGTACCCTCCTCTGCCCTACCTATGAATAAAGCCACAACGTCGCTTCCTGTGCTCGCCTGAATACACCAAAGTGTGGTGAACCTCACGCAGCGTACTCATTTGCTGCGCGAACAGTTGTGTACCTCTCTCTCCTTCCACATTTGAAACAGCAGATGGCAAGCCCAGCCAGCTTCTCTCCATTCCTGATTTCATCGTCTCCTTTACGTTCTCCTTAATCCAAATATTACCTGACCGTAGGGCCAAAATTTCAAAAGCTATCGACAATACGTCCAAGGCATACTTGAAACGCCGTACTAGGATCAACTTCGTTGGTAATGGTATCCGGTATTTCCACCCACCACAACCGTTCCTAATCCCTCACCCTGAGTACAATAGATCTAATAATAGAGACAATTAATGCGCGCGGCGTCCGTCACAAGCGCCTCCTCATTAAAACCCACTAGCTACCAATAAAATACAATTACTGACCATCACGGAAACTAAACTCAACAACGGATGCCACTTGCAAATCGTTTCTTAAATTTGGCGCCCACAATAGTTCGCGAGGCACAGCCCACATGAAAATTCATTTCCTACCAGTCATCTTTTTCCACCGCACCTTTTATAGATATTAAAATCCTTCCGAAGAAGACATTTCCAATGACCTGCCGGATCACATCTCTGGCCTCCCCAATGCAATCATCCTAAGAGATTGTTAATGCCCACCATACCCAATTTGGAGATTCCATGACCAATAGAGACGTATTTTCACCTTACAATTGCTCCGTATAAGGAACATCGACCCATCCTTTTAGCCATCAAGGCTAATTAAAACATCCCTTGACCCCGTTCCACCTCCTCCTCTCATACCACACATCATCCCAATGATTTTCAAAACGCCAATTGGAATGCATTCAGTGAATACATCTTCAATAATATGCAGGCGTACGAAACCCACACTCCCCACAATGTCGAGAGAACGGTCACCAACTTAACTTACGTTATCAAGGAAGCGATCGAAGCCTCAATTCCACCAAAATGAATTGATACATATCTCCCACAATAAATTTCCACCTTAATCAAAAGGTAGAGGCGAGTATATCGCTCTCAAGACCGAGCATAATCGACTGAATGGCGTAATACGGCGTGAAACCAACAATACTGAAAACCAATGGATCCAAACTCAATTATAGAGATGGAAAAAAGTTCTGGCACACCTTCAATGTACTCACCAAACATAAAAGACCCAATCCCATCTAACCGATCCTAAGGGAATCCTAATTTCTAGCGACCAAGGTAAAGCCGAACACTTCTGCCTTCACCCACAATCCGTCTTTACCTCACCAGGAAATCCCTCGTTCGATGACGCTTTTAAAAACCGTCTAGAGCAAGATCTTGACGATTTTCGAAACTCCAAATCGCCCGAGACACTCTTAGACGAAAATTACCAGTCGTACGCCCAATGTCTCCGATCCGAACCATCAAACTTCAAAAAAGGCAAAATATCCGCACCTGGAAAAACGAACTCAACACTCTGATACTGAGATACACCACCCTCCGCCATCCGACGCCTAACGTCCATATACAACAAACGCCTTACCATTCTCTATTTCCCGACAGCGTGGAAATCTGCCTCGACCGCCATGATCACTAAGAACTTCTCCGACTTGACAAAGCCCTCATCCTATCGATCTTTGTCCCTCCTCAGCTGTCTAGAGAAATGATTTGAGCAGATCCTAGCTCGAAGACGGAAAGATTGCCTGGAATCCAATAACCTACTCGACAAACAGTCCGGCTTTCGACCAAACAGAACATGTTAAGACCTACCATTAAAACTCAACATAAACATCACCGCCACTGTAACCTCGTCAGTGTCTTAGACAAAGCAAGTCGGGCATACGGGTCTAATTCACAAAATGAAAGTCTTAGGTATTCCCCCAGAGCTTACAAAGGTCCTAGTGTCGTATCTAATAGATAGGACAATACAACTCCGATTAGGCTCACCCCATTCTCAAAGTTTATCTTCGACCACGACATTCCTCGCGTGATAACTCCCGGAATATCCCTGGCAGAGTTTGCCGACGACACTGCCTTCTGGACAGCCAATCGGTCTACTCAAAATGCCTCTAATAAAATTTGAGCCAACCAATACAGTCTCCATAAACCCTACTAAAACACAAGCCATCCTATTCCGACACCCCGTCTATACCAAACAATACTATCTAAAGATGAGAGGCTGAGGAGTTATATGGATAGGTGTGGTAGTCCATACCACACCTCTCATGCAAAGAGCGAGAGTTTGGATAAGTTACATGACGTGCCCATAAAACTCTCCGAGGTCGACGTTAGGCTGAGAACTGACACTATAAAGTATTAAAGTTCTTTCTTGTTTCAGGAAGAAGCTGAGAGGACGCCCGATTCGCCTTGTGATGGTAGAGTTAACAACAGAAGAGGAGAGTAAGAAATTCAGAGGTGGTGTACGTCGACGCCTCCGAGTCACCGTAAAGGACTTGCGGTGGAAAACAGGCGTCGTCAGTATCATCGGTGTTAGGGTTTAAGTCACGAGCAGTGTTGCTGCAGGGCAGCGGCCATATATCTTATATGGTGTCTCCGCGCCACCTTTTTTGGCTCTTCGCACTCTGCAACATTTGGCAGATTTACATGGTGACGAGTTTCCTTTAATCGCCGCAGTTCTTCGAAGGTCCATTTATGTGGATGATATCGTTGTTTCTTGGCCTACTAAGGAGGAAACTCAAAGTACAAAATCGCAACTAATTTCGCTTCTCAATTATGGGGGATTTGAACTGAGAAAATGGTCAAGCAATGACCAGTCTCTGCTTTCGGACCTACCCGATTCGCACCTTTCTTTGGACGCCCATAGCTTCGATGTGAACGAACATGAGTCTCTTAAAATCCTTGGGCTCAAGTGGGTACCGCCCGCAGATACATTCCGCTTTTCTATTTGTCTGCTTTTAACGGAATGTACAAAAAGACTTATTTTGACTAATTTAGCTTGTATATTTGACCCACTTGGACTTCTTTCGCCCGTTACCTTTCTAATAAAACACTTAATTCAGCAGATATGGCTGTATAAATTAGGGTGGGATGATACCCCACCTGCGCACATACTCCGCCTCTGGGATAAGGTATAAGTCTGATTTTACTTGCCTAAAGAAATTTTCTATTCCGCGCCAGCTTGCTCCTGAAAAATTTTCTCATGGCGAACTCCATTGTTTTGGAGACGCCAGTGAAAAGAGATGTTGTGCAGTAGTTTATTTCGTATTTCCGAACACATCGGAGTCCTTCTCTACCTTTTTGGTATGTGCTAAATCGAAGGTAGCGCCTTTAAAAAAGGTTTCCCTACCGAGATTAGACCTATGCGCAGCTGTCTTGGCTGCACGCTTGATCGCTTACGTGCAACGTGTTTTTTAACACAAGATTGTGTTTTCTCGTGTTGGTCTGATTCGCAAATTGCGCTTGCTTAGATTAGATCTGAACCGCATCGTTGGAAAACATTTATCGCCAACCGTGTCGTCTACATTCAGGAGAGGGTGGCTTCTGAGTTTTGGCATTACGTGCCTTCCTATGAAAATCCCGCGGATTTGGGGTCACGTGGTCTTTTACCTAGTGACTTATTACAGTCTTCTATATGGTGGTCAGGTCCTCATTTTTTAACAGTACTCGAACCTGAGCTACCCAAGTGGCCTGTAGAGATTGTGGAATTTTCGACCTCACCTGTCGCTGAGGAGGAAAAAAATTATTGTCGCAATGACACACGTTGAATCTAATTGTCTGGATTTTGTTTTTAGCAAGTACTCTACTTTTTCTACTGCTCAACGTGTTATCGCTTATATTAATCGTTTTCGTTGGAATTGCTTATATCCTGCTAGTAAGCTGACAGGTTCTTTGACCTCTTCGGAGCTATCAGACGTTTTAAAGTTATTTTCCAAACACGCTCAGTCTCAACATTTTTCTGAGCTATTTTCATTAATTAAGAATGGTAAACGCTTACCTAATTCTTATTAAAAACTTGCCCCATTCATTGATGATGATGGTATTCTGCGTGTGGGTGGTAGACTGAGGAACGCTCCTATTTCATTTATTCCCCGTTATCCCATGTTGTTGCCTGCAAGTTCATTATTTACTCAACGCCTCATTGAGTTTACGCATAAAAGGTACATGCATGCAGGAATTCAATCGGTGCAGAATATTCTCTCTCATTCTTTTTGGATCATATCGTCGAAGCGATTGATCCGCCGTATTATTGACAAGTGTCTTCAATGTTGGAAATCATCCAAAGCCGTTTGCACCTCCTTTAATGGGCGATTTGTCGTTCGTTCGTGTAACGGGAATCAAATGTTTTCTGCACAACGGTGTAGATTTCGCGGCCCTTTTAGGGTGTCGATGTCCAAGCACCGTGGTTCTAAAAGTTACAAGGCCTATATATGTTTGTTTGTTTGCATGACCACTAAGGCTACACATGTAGAATTGTGTTCAGAACTCACCACGGAAGCTTTTCTAGCTGCCTTGCGCCGGTTCATCGCTCGTCATGGTCGATGTACTGATTTATATAGTGATCACTATCACTAACTTTATCGGAGCCTGCAGATAATTGAATACCCTAATGGAGAAATGTGCTGCCACAGAGAGTCTTTCTTGGCATTTTAATCCTCCTTCGAGACCTAACTTTGGTGCTTTATGGGAGTCTTCCATCAAGAATGTTAAAACATACTTGTTCAGGGTTGTTGGAGTTCAGGTCTTGAATTAAGAAGAGTTTCTAACGGTATTAGTACAAATTGAGGCTGTGGTCAATTCACGACCGTTAACCCCCGTAAGTAACGATCACAATGACTTTTGCGCCTTGACCCCTGGCCATTTTCTAACGTCTGAACCGTTGAGGGTGTTGCCTGACAAAAGCATATCTGCCTTACCGCTACATCGCCTAACGCGTTGGCAATTGTTGTCTCGTTTCCATCGGCACTTTTGGGACCGATGGTCAAAGAATACTTACATACATTACATCAACGTTCTAAATGGTTCGCAGAACAAACTCCTATTAAAATCGATACGTTGGTTTTAATTAAGGATGACATTACATTGGGTATTGGGTCGCGTATCTCAACTTTTCACTGGTGTAGACGGGAGAACACGAGTTGCCTCCGTACGTACTTCTAAGGACGAACTGCGACGTCCTGTTTCAAAACTGTCCTCTTCCTCCTTCTTAAAATGTTTTGCATTTTGGAGGGGAGTATGTCGCGTCCACAGTTACTTTATATTTTGTTCGGTTTTTTTTACTCAATTTAATTATTTCATTTTGTTCAAAATATTAATATTTCAAACTTTGTATTCAAGAATATATAATAAAATAATATGCTCATGTCACTCTCCATAAAATTAACAATATTTCATTCGTGCAGACGAGCCTTTAAAGATTGCACCTAAAAGCGCATGCACGCGCTATGCAAAAGAACTGACATGAGCACGCACTTGGTCGTTAAGTATTGTTCCAAAGGCCAATCACCCGCTTGAATTATCAATCGCCTTAATTTGGTTTAATCGCAAATTATAATTTCATGTGTTGTTTACATATGTGTTAAATAAATTGGTGTCCGTACTGGCCAGCCGAAGAAAGCGAAGAACGTACCTGCCTGGATGTCATATAAAGAGGTAAGTCTTTAAGGCTCACGTTTTATTTCATATCTATCTGCCGCCAGTCCTCTATTAATCTCTCCTACGAGCAAAAATCTTGGGAATTCCCAAACAAAAAAAACACGGGAATTCATGCAACAAATTTCATATTTTAAAAAAATATCAGAAAAAGTAGCTCATCTATTACAAAAGAACAAATTCAAAATAGCTTTCAAAACTAATACAAAGGTTCTTAAATGGTTATTTACTGCCAACGAGTCAACTAACGACATTTTAAAGTGGAGTATTTATAAACTGAAGTGCACATCATATAATTCACTTTATATTAGACAAACTCTTAGGAACGCTAACATTAAAGACAAAGAACACATTAGATGTTACAAATATAAACATAGACAAATCAAATCTAACAGTAAATAAACCTCACAAAACAATATTAAATTTTTACATTTTTGTAATAAAAAAGACAAATTAGATGTTTTGAAAGCATTCAAAATTTATAAACGTAAACAGAAAGTACCTTTAATGATGAAACAGGTTGATTTTATAGACTCATAATACATAGGTGTACAAACAAGCTGTTTGACAAAAGTTGACGCCACGAACAAGGTAGGACATTTGTCAACAATACAACCTTAAAATATTAGTGAGTTTTTATCAGTACAATATATTCTTTTATGTAAAGTCAATAAAACATCTGATATCTAACACGGCCAGACTGGCGCTGGCGACATTCTCGGAGCCTCTCATTTACATACCTAAACAGAGAGACCGTCAGTCATAAAGTGTATAGTGGAGACCTCAGCCGCCACTTGGCTCTACTACTACCGGGAAAGAGACTATCAAGCATATCGTGCATAGTGGGCACCGCAGCGACCACTTGTCTCTACCACTACCGGGACAGAGACCATGAAGCATATCGTGAATAGTGGGGACCGCAGCCACCACTTGGCTCTACCACTACCGGGACAGAGACCATCAAGCATTCGTCCGTAGTGGGGACCGCAGCCACCACTTGGCTCTATCACTACCGTGACAGAGACCATCAAGCATATCGTGCACAGTGGACACCGCAGCGACCACTTGGCTCTACCACTACCAGGACAGAGACCATCAAGCATTTACCTTTAATTGTAAAATTTCTAATATATACCTATATATATATATATATATATATATATATATATATATATACAGTGTGTCAATTTAAAAACTTACAATAGACTATATCTTATGAATAAATGATATCAAAAAATTCTCTAAACCGTTTCTAGGGCAGAAAGGGGAAACCAAAATGACATAGGAGGCAACTCACCCAAATCAATCCCCTACGCCCCACCTACCCTAACTAAAAAAATTTAAATAGCGAACCCCTACTTATAATACATCATTGGAAAGCCTGTAAAAAATGATATCTAGTGGTATAAATAAAAATTATACAGGGTGTATTAATATTAACTCAATTAAATATTTAAATATTTTAAAAACAAAAACACTCTACTTGCGATATAATGTTAAAAAGCTCTAAAGATACCAATAATTTCTTATTTTGCATTGATAAGTGTCCGTACTATTTGTTGTTAGACAAAAAAATAGTTTTGCCGTTTTTGTCATAAGTTGTAAACTGTTATCATTTTTTGAGATCTATCAGGGTCCATAATCTATTAGTTTATTTGACGTTTGAGGTCACCAGATTTTCCGCCACCAGATTTTTTCTTTGGGGTTACCTCAAGTCAGTTGTTTGCAAAACCCAACCTGCGTCACTTCAGGAGTTGCGGGAAAGAATTACTCAAGCATGTCGGGCTATTACCAGAAAAACATTTACCAAAGTTCGTGAAGATACAGGCTGTATTATTGTTTACAAAACAACGGAGTCCACTTTGAACATTTACTTTTAGTGAATATTGATGTATTTTTTTGAAATAAAATATTATAGTGTTATTTCTGAAAAGAGATTTGTGTTCATTTATAAAAATGACTGAAATAATATAATACACCTGCATAATTTTATTTATACCACTGGATAGCATTTTTACAGACTTTCCAATGATGTATTACAAGTAGGAGTTCGCTATTTAAATTTTTTTAGTTGGAGTAGGGGGTTGATAGGGGTGAGTTATCTCCTATGTCATTTTGGTTGCCCCTTTCTACCCTAAAAACGGTTTAGATAATTTTTGACAGCATCATTTATTCATGAGATATAGTCTATTGTAAGTTTTTAAATTGGCACACTGTATATATATATATATATATATATATATATATATATATATATATATATATATACTAAAATGCACAATAACAAAAATTAATGCATCTCCGCATTCTGGTTAAAACGCATAAGGCATAGTGTTAGGCAATATCAAAATATGTTTTGATCTGCATATCAAGAAATAAAATTTCGAGACACCCTTTTACCTGTGCACAGGTAAAAGGGTATCCCGAAATTTTATACTACTTATTCAAGGTAGTCGTGTATGAATTTAATAACCAGGTTCGATAGAGCACTATTTGTTTTGCTGTGTTTATTGATTATTAATTACACTTTGAATCATAAATATAGACTTTATTCACATACGTTATACTTGGGAATCATTTTGATTATTACTAAATTTAAGTTTAGTATGCGTCAATATTATATGAGTTACATATCTTTTTGGGGCTGCTTTATACTGCTACACTACATTCTAAGTTAATAAACATCATTTTGGGGCTTAGGATTAGACTTGCACAGATCAATTTGGTATAGGTTTATACTATAACAAACACAGGTTAGTTCATGCGCTTACAAAAGCTTTATGGAAAGCTCTTCCTAAAACCGCGTGCGCCATAATTATTTTTTATTTAAACGTTTTATGCTTTACTTGTCGCCCATGCTTACGTAAGTTTCTTTTTGTTTATTTTATTCTAGTTAACCTGGTGCTGCCGGCCCCTGCTGAAGGTCTGATAGTGCTAGTTGAATTAATTCATTTTCACCAAAATTAGTGTAGTAAGTGGGCAGTGCACAAAATGGCATAGTTGCCATATTGTGATTTTTGATCAGTTTTCATACAATTTCTTTATCCATAATGAATAATAATCGGTATTCCAACTCCGAAATGGCAGATATGCACATAACGTATGGCAGAGCTTTTGGGAATTGTACTGAAGCTGTTCGTTTATATTCCCAGGTATTGCCAAATCGCCGGATACCGAATAAAAAGACGTTTGCCAACATTGACCGGTGTCTTCGTGAAAGTGGTACATATTATCAATTTATAAAACTTCTATTCATATGGGGTTCTCACAGGTTGTTTGAAGCCACCAAAATTGACAGTGGTAGGAGGCGAACTGCAAGAACACCAGTTTTTGAACAAAGAGGTGCTGGATGCAATTGACGCTGATCCCACAACAAGCTCTCGTCAATTGGAAAGAGAAAATAATTCAAATCAGTCCACGATATGAAGAATTATTAAAACGGAACTGTTGCGACCTTTCCATTATCGAAAGATACGAGCTTTTCACGTTTCACGTTGGTTTCTAGAAAAATTCAATAATGACCGAAATTATCCATCGATTATCTTCTTCACTGACGAGGCAGGTTTCGCCAGAAACGGAACTTTTAACTTCCATAACAATCATTACTACGATTATCAAAATCCACGCGTTTTCATTGAAACCAATCATCAACAGCAATTCAGTGTGAATGTATGGGCTGGTATTATTGGCAATAATTTAATTGGTCCATTCTTTTTGCCACAACGTTTAAATGGTAATTCATACACCAATTTTTTGGATAATGATTTACCCGAGTTACTAGAAGATGTCCATCTGGATGTTAGGGGTCGGGTGTGTTTCATGCAAGATGGTGCGCCTCCTCATTTTGCACTCACTGCTAGACGGTCATTGAATCGAACTTTTAATGCAAACTGGATTGGACGTGGAGGACCGATTCCTTGGCCTGCACGTTCACCGGATCTAAACCCTATGGATTTTTTTTCTGGGGTCGTTTAAAAGACATGGTGTATTCGGTGCCAATTACAAACGTCCAACATCTCCAGCAACGAATTTTTGATTGCTCTAATTTAATAAGAGATGATCCGAAAATATTTTTCAACGTACGTCAGTGAATCATGAAAAGAATTCGTAAATGCATAGCAGTCAATGGTGAACAATTTGAACATTTAATCAACTAATTTGTTTGTTAGTTAATAATTTGTTTAACTTAATAAACTGTTTGTCTTTTAGTCCACGGTCCACTTACTAAATTTTGGTGCGGTAGTTTTAATTGACCGTGACTGATGAAATAACTCGTAAACCGTTCACTTTATCAACTTCAACGAAGAGGACCAAATTTGCAGAAAATTGAATAATGCACCCAAAAAAGTCACCAAAATACCTGCAAAATCACACACAAAAAAGTTGGAATAGAAAGTATACCGGAACAATGTGAAAACTAATACTTCCAGTCCATTCATAGACAATCCAATCAAACCAGAAAAATCCTCGTCAACAAAGAAATAATTTTCATTGTGGATAGTATTTTGAAATTCCTGAAGGTTTTCGAGTTATTTGCATTTGCGAAAAACGATTTTCAAAATTCAACTTTGAGGGCCTGTCACTTTGTAGCCATACATTTTAGAGAAAAATTTTATCTGACTTTTCATCTTTAATGTATGTGCAGAATATACACTTGAACAGGGGTACGTTTTTGGTTCATGTTGTGTGTATGTGTGTGTGCCATATATATATATATATATATATATATATATATATATATATATATATATATATATATATATATATATATGGAACGTAAACATCATCTTGTACTTGAATAGTGAACCTATTTTTAAGACGAATTAATGAATTCCCCCACGACACAATGTATAAAGCACGTGTCGGTTTTGCAAATAGTCCCATTAACAAAAACAGTGTAATTCTAACATTTTCACGTTCTGGTTTGGAATAACAAGTTTTTCTACTATTATATGTATATCGTATAAGTTTCGTAACAAATTAACATACACGCGGACTAATCACCATTTGCGCCATAAATATAACGGCGCAATAAATGAAAGAAAAGTTTTTTTCTTCATAATGTAATCAGCGGAACATATGACAGATAAACTATAAAATTACAGTATTCATAATTTTTCCAAGCACAGCTTTCGCCAAACAACGATTTTTCTGAATAAACTACTTTATCTAAATTCTATACCGGAGTTTCAACAATAATTATTATGTTAAAATTAGTCACAAAGGTTTTAGTGGTTTGCTGTACAAAAAATACTGACAATAGGATAAAATTACGGCCAAACGCTATTTAAAAATAACAATGTCACACTAAAAGATTTTTTTAACACGAACGGAACTCGGAAGTAAAACCGCATTTCGGGGTTGATTATTCACACAGTTTACTCTAAGGATTTAGATAAGTGACAATTTACACACTTAATTATGTTTTAACGTTTCCGAACTAATTTTGCAAAAAAAAAAAACGTTGCGCAGTTACATAGTGTAAGATAAATATTTTAAATTCTGAATGCTAAGTTTAAAGAGGTAATTATGATTGACATCATTATTTAACAAAAGCTTAAGCCGACCTATCACAATTCATTGGCAAAGCGAGGGCTGTCTAGAATAACATCAGTTGTGTGGTAGAAGTTGAGAAGGGTTGCTCTAAAGTGCTTGTGTTTATTTTAAGTTGAAATTGATTACTGAAGTGAATATGTTTTGTATTGTTTGATAACTACCTATTTATTGTCGTATTTGTGATAAGCTTCTGTTTTATTTTGGTAAAACCTCGGGCAGATAACCGGATATATTCCTGAACCCTTATTGTATCAGTCAATGCTTAATCAGCATGGGTTCATGTCACGGTAGCGAATAGCGACCGCGATCCATTTAAAGGCGCTATCTTCTGGATAGCCCAAGGCGTCGACCTAATACAAAACTAAGGTCTTATTGCTAACAAACGAGTTAGGGCGAACTCGGTCTAGATGTCCAGGCAGGGAAATAAGAGACTAGTTAACGAACTATTGGCTTTGTAGTCCTGTGGTGGGGATTCGAGCGGGCTTGTAACCTAAACTACATAGTGGCGTATTAATTAATTAACATGTATTTAAAGGGAGCTCCAACGAGACCAAATCATCTGCCCTGCTGACACAATTACTACTGCAGCCGATGAGGGATGTACGGGAGTAACCTGAAGCGCTTGCCTCCTGGTGAGTACTTTGTTTGTCATTAACAGATAAACAGTTGTGACCGGCTCTTACTGTCGACTCATCCTATATCCACTTCAAAGCACACTATTGAATTAGTTTTATTGAAGTAACGATAAATAGTTACAATCTTTAATAGATATATTATTAAACCGCCTACAAAATGACACTCCAAAACATCCTCTACCGCACGAATAATAACAATGGAAAATACAACAATCCAAAAAATTAACAACATCTAATCTAAATTATAATGTCGGTGCAATGTTGTGAAAAACTTGAATTTAAAAGATGTAAAAGCATTCACAACTAAAACTTCGCAAACCAGTTAAAGTTTTACAATTTTGAAATTACTAAACAAACAAAATACATCACGTACCACAAAAAAATTAAAAACGAGGGACGCGTTTTAATAGCTAAGCCATCATGATCAGCGGTTCACTAAACATATTTCATATACACCTTCATCGAATAATGTTTCGTTGCATATAATTTATGAAAGTTTAATGAGTTCTAGGTAACCGAAAGATCATTATTCATTAGAATTTGTTTGTTTTAGAAGATTGCAACTTTCGTAGCAATCTAGTTCATACTTTAACATGTTTGTTTCCTCACCTACTATATGATTGTTATCAAACATGTAGTTCGCGAATGTTGATAGGCTCTTTAGTTTGCCCCATATAAATAAGTTATTAGAAATTAATTTTTATACTAGATTTGAAACTTCTCTGGAACAAACCTAAAATCAGCTTTTTTGACATTCATTAAATCTACCATTTTGCTATAAATTATTATTAAATACATCAACTAATGCATAAGTTTCATAAATTCTTATTGTTCTGCTAGAAATGAATGATAGGAAAGGGTAGGAGAAAAACTTTAAACTATGCGTGAGTTATTATATATAAAAATTAGCCTGTTTACTCAAAATGTTCACAAGCTAAATTTTTTCGTAAAATATTTTTAATATTGTTCAATTATATAATAAACTATTATTATCTTTTACTTTATGAATTTAAAAAAAAACTGAATTGATATTCAATTGGTCAATTTTTTGTGCAATCACCATTACGATAAAAAATACAAGTTTATATTGTTGTTCTATTCAGTAGAATTAATCCTAAAATGAAATATAAAGATATTAACACCGCATACGGAAAGGTTAAATAATAGTATTTAATATAGATTCTTGTTCTTATTTACTATGTAGAAAAAATTAACTATCACAAATGTTCCGGTTTCTTTTTAAATTACCATTATTTTATACTTAATTAGCGCAAAATAATAAAAACTAACATAGCACATGTAACATTTAATACTTCTTAATTTTAACGACTAAATGATACACCATTTAAAAACTTTACGCTAATGACAATGCATTTTATTTATTCAAATAATCCGTTTAAGTTAAAAAAACTGAATGGAACTTTTGTGTTAAAATAAAATGTTAATTGCAAACGCTCTGTACTTATAACACGAACTAACCTTAAGAGATGACAACGATTTATTTATAGTACCTTCAGAAAAGTAAGTGTATTGTTTCAAATATAGTGCAATCGTGGATAAATTTATTATTGTTAGAAGTACTAATCAAAATTTTAAAATATTGAAGATTACTAAATTAAAACAATCGATTGGACGTGTCACTTTGATTTTTAATTGCTCTTAATATCAAAGAAGTCTTATTTTAATTTTACAAATGTTTAAAGCTCTCAAATTTATTATGTCAACGTAGTCAGCCATTTTCATGTCATATTATAGTTGGTCTTTGATGTCTTGCTACAATTTGCTTTTACGGCGGCAACGTTGTCGGGACTCACAAGTACCTAAGAGTACATACGAGTTGTGTAAGCAACCCCTACCTCGGGATTCATAGCGACCTGATAACATATCGGGTTCAACAGAGTACTATTGGTATTTTATATATTGAGATGATTAGAAGTAGGAATAATAAAGGGGCTAGAGTTTATTGAGTTTGAAATTCTCAATAGTAGGCAAGTTAGATAAATTTGTGGAAGTATACAGTTCGTTTTCAATGAGAAAATAGTTATGAGTACAAAATTATGGTTTTGATGTGACAAAACATGCTTTGTGGGGTTTGCACATGGTTGTTATTCTCATAAAAGCATTGAGCTATACCAGTAGCATGTGAGAAAGGTCAACATGATTAATATTAATGGGTACAATTAGTTTCGTATAACATATTTATGTAATTTCGCATTTTATTCAATGAATCTTAATATTTTGAACACAATCAGATATTGATCACATGGAGTATGATAATTATAATATGTAGAATGTATAGTATTAGGTACAATGCATAAACTATTTAAAATATGAAAAAAAAGAGTATGGATAGGAACATAGTATATTGTAATTCAAAGACAAAGTACATAAAACGTGCATAAGAAGTGATAGTGCCTTAAAAACATAATTAGTTAAACAATTTGAAAATGCGAAATGACAAAATTAAGAACTATGGAGTACAAGTGAACAGTATTGGTGTTAGAGACAGATATAAGAACACATTTTATGAACATTTCAAGTGTTATAAACAGTTATTACACAAATTAAAAGTAAATTTATATTAAGATAGGTTAAGTATTATTTGTAAGAATTTCACAAAATTATAGTTTTTATAGGGTAAGATAAGTTTAAAATAAATTATAAAAACATTTAATAGTAGGTTTCCCTCATTTCAACAAGGAATTTAATTATAAATATGTAATATAAACATAAAATTAGAAAAGTTAGGTTAACTACCTAAATGTTAGATGTGAAGGTGGAAATTTTGTAAAATTTAAATAAAATGGGTTGAAATAAATGTATTCTGATACAGTTTTTTATGTGGAATTTGAATATGTAATTAATTTAGTTGTAGGATGTAAGATTTTTTGATATTAGTAAATTTAGATTATAAGTTATCAGAATGAAAATTATCGAAGTAAAATAGGGCTTGTGAGATGTCTTTTTATGCGGAATTTTGCCCTGATTCCAAATCTATAATTAAAAATCAAATCCGAATTGTATTAAAGAAGATTTAGCATAATTTATGTTTTAGTTAAGTTTACAATTTTGTTTAGACCAATCAGAAGCTAGAATCTTTTGTGTGTAATGTAGGAAAAAAATTGAAAATTTGGTATCTAGGAGAATGTATAAGTGATTTCTCCTCTTATTTGTTTGAAATTTTATTGACTAAAGTCATAGTGTTAGTATTGTGTTAACATGTAAACATTCTCGTAACATCGGAATTGAAACGCGATCGACGTAGAGTTGAGATATTAGAAACAATTGTTTTAACCTATAACTAAAGTTGAAAATATGGTTACCGATCACAATCGTTCGATAAAATTGTAATTCTTTCGTTTTTAAGATCGTGTGTAAACATCGGGTGATGTGCAATTTTTTTTGTATGTTAATAAATTCTTCAATTATTTTGGATTCAATGTTTATTTTGTTGACAGTGATTAAGAGCATAAAATAAATTTTCACTTCATAACGGAATCTAAAATGAAGGTGCAAGTGAATACAAAAATCTACATACAATTAAAATACAAAATTAAATAAATAATACAACATTTTAAAAAACACAAGTAAAATAAGGTGCTTGCCTATAAGTATTAGCATTGTAAGTACATCGTATTTACCACATGAAGAACAGCCAACAGTTATTTGATTTTGATGAAATAATGGAATGTTAGCAGCATATTTGGGACAGCAAGCAGTATCACCGATTTATGGAAGGAAGTCTACGTCCGTTTAATGTGGACCAACCCGACATGAACATTGTTTGGAATTTGCAGCAACACATGTGAGTGTATTTCTCTATCATAACCTTATTGCATTGATTATTTTTTTGTCCTGTATTTAATTTTTTTTTAATAATGTATAAATGTTTGTACGAATTCACGTGTCAATATCTGAAAAGTAAATGATTCAGTGTTGTTATAAAATTAATAAGTTTACCTCAAACAAAATTAAAATTGTGCTCAATAATTTAGATCAATTGCAGAAATTTTTGACAAGCTACATTTATTTCAGTATTAAGTGCGCAACGTATGCGTATTTTGTGCAGATCTCAACAAAGTTGGTTTCACATTGTAACTGTTTATTATAAAATACAATTTGATCATTTACATGAATATTCACAGATTTAATTTATTTTGTCAACAATCTATGTTTAATACAATTGAACCCTATCCCCAAAAGAGATTTTGAGTTAGTACGACGCATATTTTTTTTGTTAATATTATTACACACATATCCCCATGTAGTATAAATTGAATAATTAGAGTATATGAAATAATTTTTAACATTAACCACTACAATATATATATATATATATATATATATATATATATATATATATATATATATAATATATACAGTGTGTCCGAGATTCAGCATGCATGTATTGCTATATTCGTTAATATTGAAGATAGAATGTCGGTTAAATGGGGAAAGTTTTAGAGAATTTTATGGCTATCATCATGGTAAAGTCAGATTTGAAGTAAATTTTTGTTTTGAAATAATTGAAGAAAACAAAATTGTGCATTTTCTACTACCCTGTAGCTCTTTTACTTGAAGTCTGACAACATTTTCATTTGTACATTATTATGACACTTTTAAAAGACAATTTTAAAAAAGTACCAAAATTTATCTACAGTCATTTGTTTTGAAATACACTAACTATTGTTTTTCATATGGACGCCATCTTGGATTTTACATTATCGAATAGTATTTTTATCACCTTTTCAGCGCTGTATCACATGATACGAGAATTTACTTCAACTATCAAAAATTTAAAAATATAAAATTGAAATAGTAGGCCTTGAGAAGGCATGGATTAATAAATGAAAATTTATACAATTAGATTCCTAATTATTGTAATTTCTAATAACTAAAATAAAAACAAAACCGATAATAGTAACTATCATAAAACATGCTCGATATGTCCCTCTACACTCCACACATTTTCTACATTTTCATATCATGTAATACATTGTAGAAGAGGTGTTAAAATCCACTATTGATAATGTAAAAATCCAAATAGCATCCAAAACAAAAGTTAGAAATGTATTAAATTTTGTAAGTAAAAACAGATAAATTAGCAAGGGTTTAAATTTTAGATAGTTCTCGTATCATGTGATACATCGCTGAAAAGGTGATAAAAAATACTATTCGATAATGTAAAAATCCAAGATGGCGTCCATATGAAAAACAATAGTTAGTGTATGTATTTCAAAACCAAATGACTGTAGATAAATTTTGGTACTTTTTTTAAAATTGTCTTTTAAAAGTGTCATAATAATGTACAAATCAAAATGTTGTCAGACTTCAAATAAAAGAGCTACAGGGGGTAGTAGAAAATGCACAATTTTTGTTTTCTTCAATTATTTCAAAAACAAAAAAAGTTACTTCAAATCTGACTTTACCATGATGATAGCCATAAAATTCTCTAAAACTTTCCCCATTTAGCCGACATTCTATCTTCAATATTAACGAATATAGCAATACATGCATGCTGAATCTCCGACACACTGTATATATATATATATATATATATATATATATATATATATATATATATATATATATATTTCTAAAAAATATATATTAAATTACTCAGTGGCTCAGCGGTAAAGGTGTCAGACTTACAACTTAAAGGTACCAAGTTCGAACCTGAGAGTAGTCAAGTAGTAGAAAAATCCGACTCAAGTGCGAAAAAACAGTCCTTCGCAGGACAGCCTGATATGGAAGCAGAGTCCGCTTCCGAAACGTCGCGTTAAAAAAAAGCGAACAAAACTGTGGAAATAGGCCGACTAACCCAATTAACATACTTAGGAAGTTTGATACAAAAACACGTTAGTTGTTACAAATATAATCACATAGAAAAATCGAATTACGGTAAACATTTAATATTAAATGATCATATTATGACTTTACAAAACAACTTTAACAAGAAAGAAAAATTAGATGTTTTGCAACCATTTGACATTTATAAAAATAATATAGAAAGCACCTTTAATGAACGAACAGGTTAATCATATAGACTCACTTTTAATAGACATTTTCAATATGAAATTAAATTTACAACATTGCAGTTTTACCTTACTAAGTTCTAACCGTAACTACTTATCTACTCTCTCTTGATAATGATACATGCTGCATTGATATTCGTTGAGAAATATATATATATATATATATATATATATATATATATATATATATATATATATAAAAGTTGCGGAATTATATTTGAAACATTAGTGAGTAACGATTTAAATTAACTTTTGAAAATATTTTAGATAGACCTTTTGCAAAGGAGGATAGTTTGGTAACTTTATATACTTTGTTTCTATTTGTTCTCTAGCGCTAGCTAATGTAGTTACATTCTTAACCCTTATACTGTGTTTGTTTTAAAACTATATTACACAACTACTTCATCGAAAACCTATTGTAAACAGCACTTTCTATAATGGTGCGTCATTCTTTATTATAATTTTGAACTGAAAGAAAAATTAAGCAATCTGTGATCCAAAATATTAAATGCCGCGATGTATGCTGCTTATAGTGGTTAGAATTATTGGTCAAGAATGGTTTAGGGCAAACTTCCTTACCTAGATACCAACCTCCAAGGAGGTGTTAGTATGGCTCATTTGTGATCGATTGAGCCATATCCAAAAATCAACGGAATTCGAGATATTTAAGATTTTGTGATTTTGTAGTAATTCCCTATTTTCGTTCAGTTTCGGCCGCTTCTGTAGGAATTGATCCTTTTAAACAGTAATTTTAATCCAGTCTTCAATAGAGACTTAAAATCAGAATGTGAAAGTAACCAAAATCGATTACAAATTTTCTGTGGCTTATAACTTTTAAACTATTTTCTACATGTAGTGTTTAACATCGACTAAAAAACTAGCTCAGTGTTTCAATTTTCCGAGAAAAAATTCGTACGATAGTTCCACCGCGCTACCTCTCGAAAATTCTAAATTGAGAATAATAAATCATTGAGGCGTTGATTCAATAGAACTGAGAATTTTATTCAATAATTTTACATTCTATATTCAAAATGACCACCACCTTCTCTTATACAAGCTCGAACTCCGTTTCTTATTTCTTGACAGGTAATTTTCTTTCAAAATCATTCTTCATTCTTCCCGCTCCTTCTTGTATCTTTTCTATTAATTGCTCACGAGTATGAATTTCTGTCGCATAAACCAATTCCTTCAGCGTTCCCCATATGTGAACAAACATTTTGACAATAATGTGCTGGACAACTGTCCTGTTGGAAAATTATGTGTTGTCTATCAATGATAGGTATCAACAATTTCTTCCATGTGGTTTCTCAGAAATTCTTCATATCCTTCCCCAGTCAAAACGTTAGGAAAAAAATATGGACGTATCAATTTATTACTTATTGCGCTCATCCAAACATTCATTTCCTTTGGAAAGATGTTTCTTTTTGTAAATGTGGGTTTACATCAGACCATGAATGTAAATTATGTAAGTTAGTAATACCTTCTCTGTCGAATCTGGTTTCGTATGTCCATAAAATTCTAGATAAAAATATAACATCCTCTCTGTCAGCATTTCTGATAAAATGACAACATTGAAGTCTCCTGGCAAATCGTTCTCTTCTAACCCTTGAACTCGAGTATAATGATATGGGTGTAGGCCATTCTTTTTCAACTTTTTTTGGGAGGTCCCAAGTTCACTGACAGCTTTGCTACCGTTTGTAATATCGCTTCATCTAGGTCTGGATTTCCAGGTGTACCAGCGTTTCTATTTTTTTTAACAGTACCAGTTTGCGCAGTTCTGCGATAGATTGAAGAAAATACCCTCATATACGTATTCTCTTGGTGCAAGAGATGGATTTCCATTACTGTATTCATACATAAAGAGAACACCAGCATATTCAGCATTAATAAATGTAGCCATCTCAAATACAGTGTGTCCGCGGAGTTCGACAACGGAGGATATCTTCTTACACAATAGGAATAGAAAAAAAGTTTCAATAGAAAAGTTTTTCAGTAATCCAATCCACATTTAAAGAAAATATTTTCGTTTAAACAGGGTCATATAGTATTCTCTTTGTGAGATGCATTTCATTACTGTATTCATACATAAAGAGAACACCAGCATATTCAGCATTAATAAATGTAGCATCTCAAATACAGTGTTCAGTGCGACAACGGATATCTTCTTACACAATAGGAATAGAAAAAAAGTTTCAATAGAAAAGTTTTCAGTAATCAATCCACATTTAAAGAAAATATTTTCGTTTAAACAGGGTGTCTCATATGAACTGGAGAGCATGCAACTTCATTTTTTAAATAGGACACCCTGTATTTTATTACATTTTCTGATTTTTCTATAAATTCTGAATCGGTTTTATTAAGTTATTATAAGTTTTTGTTTTCGTTCATAACAAAACTTATAATATTAATATTATCAGATTTTGGTTGTGTGAAATCCTTGTGATATTGCAGGCTCGCATTCCATTAATATAAGTAATTTGATTGTAATCTCATTAAATTTAAAATTTACATCAGTTCTACATACATAAAGACAAAATTTATATCGATTGGGGCTTGAACCTTGATCAGTTTTAGGAACTCTTAAATACAGGTCGTAGTTCAAATCCTACTATAAACTTTTATTTATGTATTTAATAAATTATAAACGGTTTTATTAAGGTCTATTATCATCTAAAATTAATAGTTTTTGAGATATTAAATGTTTTTTAACAAAATCGGGATTTTCACGTGTCGTTGACACGGGGCATACTTTTTTATCTGATATCCTTAAAGGAAAATATTTTGCAGGTTACTAGCGCATAGACACATTTACCTTGTATTCCTATAAAAATTTGAAAATATTATACAGGGTGTTGCCAAAACTATTCACAAAATCATAATTTCAATTTTTTTAAATGGAATGACGTTTTCTTACGGAAAAATGTTGATTAAGTAACAAGATAACTTTTTTTATAAAACATGTCCTATGCCTATCTTTCATAGTTATTGAGTTATTTTAGTTTTTAAAACCTATTTTTACTTTATCGTATACTTAGTATAGAGAAGGTATTGTAATCGTGAAAAAAGTCGACCTCGAGATTTTGATGGTTATGGACGTTTTCGAGGTCCCCGAGTCCGAAAAAAGCATTTTTGGAAAAATGTCTGCGTGTGTCTGTATGTAAACACGATAGCGCTCGTACGCTTTGACATAGACAATTGAAATTCGGTATGGAGGCCTTACATCTATCAAATTTTGGGATAGATCTGGGGACCGGAAGTGGCACTTGACCTTAACACATTTGTGTCATGCTTCAAATAAACTACTCCAAAATATCAACGTATCTGTTTCAAATTTGGCAGAGGTAAGGCGACACATCTAAATATAAAGTTTCATCAAAATCTGTGTACCGGAAGTGGCACTTTACCTTAATGTTAATGTTTTGTGTCACACTTCAAATAAACTACTCTAAAATATGAACGTATCTTTTGGAATTTGGCATGGGTAAGTTATATTAGGTGACACCCTTAAATATGATGTTTGAACGAAATTAGTGTACCGGAAGTGGTACTTTACCTTAACCGATTTGTGTCACACAAACAGATCTTGTGAAATATTCTATTGATTCTAACGATCGCTTATGCGATTGAGCATAGACGTCTTGATTTTCATTTTCCCTTGTGTTTTAACAGACACCTATGTTTATTTCACTCTACTATAACTGCGCTAGTATACGAGAAAGTGTAGGTAACCACAGTTTCGATTTTTTAAAATACACACTTCAATTTCAAAAATTTATATTAGCTGGCAATGGTTGTTATGGAAATATTAATAAACAAATGTTTGTTTGACACACAATATCTCAATACTAAAATGAATTTTTCAAAAGAAGAATTGATACAAATGATTTATTGCATTGGCGCATCCGACGGAAATTGTTTATTAGCGAGTAGAATTTACGCTCAAAAGTTTCCAAATACAGAAAGACATCCAAATCGCTTGGCATTTGAAAGCCTCACGGAGAGGTTTTAAAGAATGGAAACATCAATTATGAATCAAATGGCGAACGATCAACTATTGCATCAAACGAGGAAACTCAGTTACATGTCATGCAAGCCGTCATGGAAAATCCGCAAGCTTCTTGCAGGCAAATCGCACTGAACAACAATATCGGAAAATCAACGATAAATAAAATAATTCACAAGCAAAAGTTTCATCCATACCACATCCAAGTAGTACAAGAATTAACGGACCAGGATTTTATAAATAGGAGAATGTTCTGCCTTTGGGCATTAAATAAGATAGAGGAAAACAGGACAGGATTACGTATTGTTTACTGACGAAGCTACCTTCCACAAAAATGGATTTGTAAATCGTCATAATTTCCATTATTATAGTGATACAAATCCAAGATATGTGATGCCATTAGACCGTCAACATAGATAGACACTTAACGTATGGGCCAATATTATTGAATTTTGGGACCTTATTTTTTTGACTAAACAGTTAATGGTGAAACCTTTTTAATTTTTTTTGGAAAACAAGATTACCTTGATAATTTACCGCTTCAAGTTTTACGGCAACTATGGATTCAATTGGATGGAGCGCCTGCCCATTTTAGTGGTATTGTGCGTGATCATCTAAATTTGCAATTTCCAAATAAATGGATTGGCAGGAGAGGGCCAATTTCTTGCCCATCTAGATCCCCGGGTCTTACAAAACTTAATTTTTTTTTGTGGGGATTTGTGAAAAATCAAGTTTACCAAATATCTTCCACAACAAAGAAAAACATGAAAGAAAGAATAAGAAATGTTTTTCAAGGTATACATAGAGAAGTGCTTCAAAAAGTAAGCAATTCTGTTGTTGAAAGAATTCATTTGTGTGAGGAACATCAGGGAAGACACATAGAACAATATTTTTGGTTATTTTATGATATTTTATGACGTTTAGTTATATTGTTTTAAAAATATCTAACTTAAATTGTTTTTTGCATCTTTTGTTTAGTTGTTATTAGCATTATTAGATAGAGTTTACGAAGTTTTACGCCAATGAAATTATTTTACACATTTTTCAATATTGTTTAAATTGAATTTTTAAACTGTCAGTGTCAAACAAACATTTGTTTATTAATGTTTCCATCACAACCATAAATTTTTCAAATTGAGGTGTGTTTTTTAAAAAATAGATTTTAAAAGCTAAAATAACTCAATAACTATGAAAGATAGGTATAGGAAATGTTTTGTAAAAAAGTGAGCTTATTACTTAATCAACATTTTTCCGTAAAAACATAAGCCATTTCATTTAAAAAAATTGAGATTTTGTGTTTTGAAGATTATGATTTTGTGAATAGTTTTGGTAACACCTTGCATAATATTTTCAAATTTTTATAGAAACACAAAGTAAGTGTGTCTATGCACTAGTAATCTGCAAAATATTTTCCTTTAAGGATATCAAATAAAAAAAGTATGCCCTTTGTCAATGACACGTGAAAATCGTGATTTTTTTTTTAAAACTATAAATTTTAGATGTTAATAGACTTATAATAAAAGCGATTCAGAATTTACAGAAAATCAGAAAATGTAATAAAATACAGGGTGTCCTATTTAAAAAAATGAAGTTGCATGCTCTCCAGTTCATATGATACACCCTGTATAAACGAAAATATTTTCTTTAAATGCAGATTTGATTACTGAAAACTTTTTTTCTATCCCTATTGTCGCAATCCGCGGACACCCTGTATAAAACGAATGATAATGAATAAATAAATGATAACAAACGAAAAATAATAACAAGAACAATAACAACATGAACGAAAATAAAAAGGAACGAACAATAACGGAGAAAAATTAACTACTCAAATTCAAAAATAACGAAAGTCAGTAACAAAGGCGAATTAATTTATGAAATGTCACAAGAAATCAATTTTTTTTTGTCTAGAATTTGCCGAACCAGAGTTCTTGATTTCAAAACTGAATTTTTTCATAACTACTCAATTTGGAAATTTTCGTTACCTATCGAAAATTCAAATGAAAATTACCTGCCAAGGAAAAAGAAAGAGAGTTCAAGATTGTATAAGAGACGGTGGTGTCATTTTGAACACAAACTGTAAAATAATTGAATAATATTGTCAGTTCGATTGAATCAAGGCTTCAATGATTTATTATTCTCAATTTAGAATTTTCGAGAGGTAGCGCGGTTGAAAATCTTTTTTTTGGTGAAACTATGGAACGAGTTTTGCCAAAAATGGATTTATCCGAAAATTAAAACATTGAGCTAGTTTTTTAGATTATTTTAACACTACATGTAGAGAATAGTTTAAAAGTTAAATAAGCAATAGAAAATTTGCAATTAATTTCGGCTTCCTTAGCATTCTGATTTTAAATCTCTACACTTTTCTTCTTATAAGCATATTCCTCATACTTTGCATTTTTTAAGCGAAATGCATATTCTGCTATTGAAAACGTAGAGTGAAATTACTATTTAAAACGACCAATTCCAACAGAATGGGTTAAACTGAACGAAAATAGAGAAGTACTACAAAATCACAAAATCTCAAATATCTCGAAAACCGTTGATTTTTGGCTCAATCTATCACAAATGAGCCTTACTAACACCTCCTTGAAGGTTGGTAACTAATTTGGAATCACCCTGTATATCTATATTTAGTTCATTACCATTTCTATCTGAAGAAAATTTTATTGTCGAAAATTTAGAATTAAAGTTCATCCGTATTTAATTCAAACTTTAGGTAAATAAGTAAAACCGGATTTTAAATCTGGTTCAAATATTTAGGCTATTACCCACAGTCGCCCCTGTGTGTGTGTGTGTTTTTTTTTTTTTTTTAAAATTGTTAACGAAAAATGTTTGTTTCATACACAACTCTTCTAATTTTGCATCGTCCAAATTGTTTTAAAACAAGTTGCACATAAACTATTGAAACACTTGTAAATAATAAATAAACGCCAGAAATTAAAATTTCATTTTCTGTACGTTCAATGTTTTTAATTTTATCAATAAATACATCCAAATTTGAAAGACTCAAGTTACGTTGTTGATAAAAAAGAGAATTACATTTACTAGATAAACAGCAGGTAAATAGGTGTATTAAAACCAGAAATAATGGCTCGCACAGCATTACTTTATAACATGCAATGTAATTTTAGAAATGCTCACATTATTTAACTTATTTCACCATTAATGTCGAGGCTATTGTGTAATACTATCTCAATTTTAATTTACATATGTTTATTTTAATATTAAACGATTCTATCTAATTTCCTTTAACATGGAAATTTTCTGTTGTTATCCTCGCTTCTCTAAAACAAAAGCTTGTTATGGCTGTTGCTAGGAAAAAAAAAATAAACTATGGTGTATGGGTGGATTGAAGTGTACCAAATTTATCTTAAAACAGATTTTTTTCTGAATTTTTTCTATCGTCCATTTAATTACTACAATCGAATTAAAAATTAAAATTTCTACAGGTCGTAGGTTCAAATCCTACTCGAGGTAAACTTTTCATTTATGTATTTAATAAAATTAAAAATAATTTTTAAATATAAACACTATTTAGCCATTTATTATACATCTCAAGTACGCACATAATTGATTTAATTTTGTATTTTATTATAATTATTTTAGGCCGGTTACATTCCCGTCACTTTTCTTTTTGATGGTTCCATAGCACATTATAGCTCTGTAGGATACTTGCTCGTGTCAACAGTAATAAATTCATCAAACACCTCGATGCTAGATGGTTCATTTACTGATTCTCCCGAAACCCCACATAGTGGTCAGAGAATTCAGTTTCTAATATGTCTCGAATCTCCATATTAATGTCTTAAACCACAAGTTCAATCTGAAAGTGAATAAATTTCTACCCAAAGTAATAACGAAGGTTTAAGACTTGTAACGGGCTCAAACAGCATTATAACATTGCACAGGCAAATAACTGCAGGAATCGACTAGCTCATCATCAGGTATAGCTTTTTTACTTATCGGTACTACCAGCTTTAAATAATTTTTCCTACTCCTATACCGTGTGTCCGTTCTCAAACCCGAACGTAGGGATTAAATATTGGAATTTAACATTGGAACGATTTTGTAGATTCCTGTTCGCCCATTCAACGGACAGAACAGGTAATGGTATAAATCAAAAGGTAAAGTGATTGCACATCCAAAGGTTCTAATTACAAGACTAAAAAATGAAATATTTAGTTTAAATCACTAAATAAGTAATTGGGTTTTTTTAAATATGATATGCCTTGATTTCCAATTTGTTTGAAAGTGTCAATTTTAAAAAGTATTTAACGTTGATAATATTGTCGTCCATGTTATTAACTATAAAATGAATAACTACTGCAATGAAGAAAGAATTAGTAAAAACATTTTACAGTGGTGTTAGCTTACGGAAAGTTAGAGAATTGTTTGCCGTCAATTTTGATAACAGACCTATACCGTTTTTTAGTACCATTCACCATTATGTGCAGAAATTTGAAAGATCTGAAAATATATCTGTCGAATCAGAACAGAAATATCTAAAACACAGATATAGGACATACTTTGGAAGCACAAATATCACCCCTACCAGGCCCAATATTATCAAGATATTTTTGATTTTGACGAGGAGCGCAGGAGTGTATTCTGTGAAGAAATGTTAGAGCGCGCTAATACTGATCGTCGCTTTTTGTCTAAACTTTGTTTCACAGACGAGTCAGTGTACTTTTACACTCAATAACGAATCAAATGTTCAAAACACTTAGGCCCAAGAAAAACCTCGAGTGAATATTAGTACACGAACTCAGTATCCTCAAAAAATTAATATCTCGACTGGGATCTTTAACAATAACATTATTGGTCCGTTTGAAATCTAAGAAAATTTGAATTCAGAAATTTGTTGAGAATTATTAGTTACTAAAGTTAGGCCTGTATTAGAAGAAATCAGGAGATCTGGTTTCAACAAGACGGCTGACCTCACATTTTGGTTTAGTTGTTAGAAGTTTTTTTATTGATTCGTTTCCAATTCATTGGATAGGTAGAGTGGTGCTATAAATTGGTCTGTCCGATCTCTTGATTTAACCCCTTGCGACTTCCTCTTGTGGGGCCACCTTCAAAGTAAAATTTATAAAAGGAGATATCAATTCTTTGATGGAGGCAATAGACAACAGTGCCGGTTAATTACCGAAAAACAGTTGGCTAACGTTAGAAGAGGTTTAAGAGATTTAATTGCGACTTCCTCTTGTGCACCTTCAAAGTAAAATTTATAAAAGGAGATATCAATTCTTTGATGGAGGCAATAGACAACGAGTGCCGGTTAATTACCGAAAAACAGTTGGCTAACGTTAGAAGAGGTTTTTATAATTGATTGGGGTATTGTTTGTTTCAAAACGGGGGTTTGTTTGAATATTTATTGCAATATTACTTTTCTATGTCTTTCTTTAAATTTCACAATAACGTTTTAAAACTCTAATTTTATAATTTACTATTTTAAACTACATAATTGCGTCTTTTGTATGAATTAGTTTCAATTTTTCACTCATACCACATAACTTTTTCTTCATTGCAGTAGTTATTCATTTTAAAGTTGATAACATGAACGATAGTATCAACGCTAAATACTTTTTAAACTTATTTGCCACATTTGAAACAAATTGGAAATCATGGGATACCATATTAATATGGGTTACAATGACAGTGGAGTTTCGAAGAATTTTTCTTATTGCATGCTATGCTATGACCAGGAGCGCGAGAACTTCTGGAATGATGTAGAGAACGTGTTGAACGTATGTAAGCCAAACGAAAGAGTGATGATAGTGGGGGATATGAACGGATGGGTGGGTGTACAGAGAGAACATACCGAACGCATTCTAGGATAGTTCGGAGACCAAAGAGTCAATGAGAATGGTGAACGCCTGGTGAACATCTGTGTGGAGAGAAGCCTGTTTGTATCCAATACGTGGTTTAAACATAAAAATGTGCATATGTATACATGGCAAAAAGGTGAATCTAAAGTGATACATTTGATAGTGTATGATGAACGGCTTAGAAACCTGGTGAAAGACACAAAAGTAATGCGCGGATCGGATTGTGGACCGGACCACTTTTTGGTTATATATAGAGTGTGTTTAGGGCAAAAGTGGGTCTGGAGAAGGAAAGAAAACGTAGTGTGGACGTCCATAATTAGGGTAGACAAACTCATGGATACTGGTGCGAGAAGAAAATACGCATATGATGTGAGTAAAGAGTTGAATGTGAATGAAACAGTATGGAACGAACAAATAAAAGACGTTGAAAGTGTATGGATAAGCTTGAAAAACTGTGTTGTCAATTGTGCCGTGCGGATATGTGGAAGAGCGACTGTAGGTAGACAGTAAAAATGTGCTTGGTGGAATGAGTCGGTAAAAAAGGCAGTATGTAAGAAAAAAGATGCTTACATGGCAATGATTGCTGCAAAAAATAAGACTGAGAAAAAGCGATTGTATGAGGTGTACAGATTAAGAAACAAAGAAGCGAAGGAGACAGTGAGAATCAGTAAAGAGGAAATGATGGCTGTGGAAGAGAAATGCAGAATGATTTTGAGGGAAACACAAAACTCTTCTGGAAATGGACCAAAAATACAAAACGTGGCCCAAAACTGAACGCTGCAGGAGTGATGAATATGAGCAACGAAATAGTATGAGACAATTGTGAAGTGAGTAAAAGAAAAAAATATTTCGAGAAGCTGTACAGTAGTGAGGAAAGTAAGACTGAAGGGTTAAATAGGTAGAATGTAGAAGGAATGCTGAATGAAACTGAGAAGGATATTGGGATAAATGAGGTAGAGAAAACGGTTGGGAGGTTGAAAAACGGCAAGGGAGCAGGCGTAGATGAAATCACTGGTGAAATGCTAAAGTATGGGGATGCAAAGCTTATACAAAGATTGTGTGAATTATTCAATGTATGCCGATCTTTGTGCCACTGTATAAGGGTAAGGGGAACAAGAGTGACTGTAAGAACTGCAGAGGAATAAGTTTGCTCAACGTGCCTGGTAAAGTATTTGGAAGGACGAGAAACTACACAAACTAAGGTTTGGGATGCGCAGCGTGGCTTCATGCCAGGGTGAGGATGTGTTGATCAAATGGTTGCTATCCAGCAGGTGATCGAAAAGTGTATAAGTGTAAAAAGGTAGCTGTACTGTGCGTTTGTAGATCTTTTGAAAGCATACGACAGAGTGAAGCTGTGGGAAATATAAAATGAATATGGCGTAAATAAAGGTCTAATAAGAGTAGTATAGACCGGTAGTCGGGCATGTGTTAGGGTGAGAGAAGGTGTGTGTGAGTGTGTGTGAATACTTTAATATTGAGTAAGGAGTGAGACAAGGATGTGTGATGTCACCATGGTTTTTCAACGCATACAGGGATAAATGTGTTAGACAAGCATGTACCGATACAAATGGTGTAATGGTTGGAGACGTATTTACGACTTCGGGTGTATGCAGATGACACAGTCTTATTAAATGACAGTGTGGATGAGCTACAAACCACTCTGAGGTAATTTTAGTAAAGAATAACTAGTTATTCTTTACTAAAATTTGAAATTTAATTTTTTAGAGTTGGCTTTTCACGTTTCTCAAACTGTTGTATTAATAGCAGGCTGATGTTTATGTTTTAATTTTTCAACTTTGACAAAATTGTTTACAACATCTTTAACAATTCTTACAAATATTACTACTGACGAAGATAACTGTAAGTGTTATCGAAACGTTTAGATTGTATAATTTAAATACACCATTAAAAATCCCAAAAAAAAAGATAAGTATTTTATTATGAGTGTTAATGGTGAAAGTTTACATTTTCACACTCTGAGGAAGTTTGATACCGTCAGTGAGAGCATGGACCTAAAAGTAAATGCGAACAAAACTAATATTGTTGTGTTCAATTGGGAGGTGGAAAGGAGAGTAGAGTATTTACTCTGCAAGATGAAATTGTGCAGCAAGTGGACGAGCTGGTATATCTGGGTAGAATGTTTACTGCAGATGGTACAATGGAGGGCGAGATTGGACGAAGGGTCAATGCTGGAAGGAAAGTGATTGGAAGTATGTGGACGATGAGAAACGGAAGCATGAGCCTAGCTGCGAAACGAGCAAACTATATTGGCGTGTTTATCCGATCAGTACTGTATGGAAGTGAGACATGGGTATGTCAAGAAAAAAGCACGAAAGAAAATTAAATGTCGCGGGTATGAGATTCCTGAGAAGCGCATGTGGTAAAACGAGAAGGGTCAAGATAAAGAATGAATGCATAATGACGGAGTGTGGCAGGAAATGACGATGATGGATATATATAAAAGTAGTACATTAAGTTGGTTAGGTCAGATTGAGAGAATGAACAACGCAAGATTAACGAAGCAAATATATGTGGGTGAGGTCTAAGGTAAGGTCGTGCCTAGTAGGCCGCGTAAAACTTGGCTGAATGTAGTAGAATGTATGATAAGAGAAAGAAAGATAAGGAGTTCTAAAAACAAAAGGGCATGTCAGAGACAATGTATTAATCTTGCGGAAGCTAGGGAGGTATGCGGAGATAGGAAAGCATGGAGAAAAATTGTGAATGAAAAATAAATAAGAGACAGGGATTACTTTGCCTACCCCGCAAGGGAATGGCGTGAAGGTTAAGTAAGTAAGTAAGTAAGGCATATCATATTTAAAAAACGCCAACTACTTATTTGGTGTTTTAAACTAAACTTTTTATCTTTTAGTCTTGTAATTAGTACCTTCGAATGCACAATCACTTTTCTTTCACCATGTTCGGGTTTAAGATCGGACACCCGGTATATGTAACACTACTAACAAAACTCTACTATACGTATAAACTTTCAATTACGTAATACAGTTACGTAATGAAAATTACAACTGATACGTTATATATATATATATATATATATATATATATATATATATATATATATATATATATATATATATATATATATATATATATATATATATACATATTTCCATAATTTTTATTTGTACATAGGTTGTTATACATCGTTCAAAACAGAAAAAAATCATTTAATTGTTTAAAAATCCAATATGGCGCCCATTTAAAATAAGAAAGTTGCTATTAATATCTTGGAAACCGCCATCTTGAATTTTATTTTGACATCATTTTTAAGTGTGCCTCATCGAAGTAAGTAACTTTGATCTGAAACTTTTTTCATAACTTTTATAGCTACGGAGATATTTGAGTTTTGAGAAATCGTCGATTTTTTTTTTTTTTTTAATAATTTCGAAACTTCGGAAATTGAAATCTTCCTCAACGGAATCGAATTTGGTCCAAAAAATTAAATACCCATACTATCCTACTCTATTTGGGACAGCCTGTACATATATATATATATATATATATATATATATATATATATATATAACAGGGTGATTGCGATAAAGTTCAGTATCTTCTATGTCCTTCGAAGTATGAAAGCAAACGTTCGGGAGATTATAGCCATCATTAAGCTTCATATTTTAAAATTAGTTACAATGTTACAGGGTGTTCCATAACGCCGTGCCACACCAAAGTTAAATATTTTAAACGAAACACCCTATATTTTAATTTAAATTTGAAATCCTTCACTTCCTCATTACAAAAATATATACTTGTAATATGTTATACAGGGTATTTAAAAGTTATAACCACTTTTCCATGAAAATCGTAAAAGTTCACCGCCCTGTATAATTTCAAAGAGCTACAAGAACAATGATCTGTTGCAGCCGTAGCTTTTCAATAATTGTCAAGTTTTATAAAAATGATTTGAGTTTGTGAATATTCGTTAAATTGATTACATGGTGAGTCAAAACATCAATTCATTATTTTCTCAGTTTTTTCAAATGGATCAACCTGTGTTTTACATTACTATCGAAAAGTACTATTGTTTTACTTATATTTTTGTTAAGCATTCCCTATACCCAAAATTATTAGTTTTTGAGATATTTTCATTTTTATATGCAAAGTATTAATTATGTGTCTAAATGTTTGCAAATTATGAGTTGGTCATGATTTATTTGTCAAAAACTGACAGTTATTTCTATATATATATATATATATATATATATATATATATATATATATATATATATATATATATATATATACATAACAGTTTAAGAAATATTCAAAATGCTGAGTTTGGTAACACTGCAGAAGTTTTGTTAACCTGCATGTTTTGTTTGGTAGAGTTCAAAGTCAAACAATTATTACATTTGTATGGTGAACATATTAACATTTTGTTTGTGTCCCGGGATTGACGAATTAAATATTAAAATTCTGCCATGTCTACAGTTTTAATTATTTTAAACTGAAATTCGGTATTATTGCTAACGATAATTATGATTAATTATCCACAAAATTTCACCTAAATGCGACCATTTTTTTGGGCGCCACAAAACATGCAGTTTTTCATAAAGTTTAAACATTTTAATTTAATATTTTGTTTAACTGTAACTGAAACTCCATTCGCAAAATGTCACTGAATTCGGGAAAAAAATTTCAGCCGCCATCTTGAATTCTCCATTGTGTTAGAATTTCGAAAAAAATTTGAGACCTCTGAATTGGTCACCCATGGTATTAGTAGTAAAAGTGTCATTAGTTTTCAGCTCTCACGTAAAATGCTCCTAATATTATTTAACTTATTTTACCTTAAATGTCTTTGATATTTTTTAATACCTTATCTTAATTTACATAGGCTTATTTTGATATTAAATGTTTCTATTTAACTCCCTTCAACATTAGAAATTTTCTTTTAAAAATTCCTACACTTACTTTAATTCTACACTTTCTTGGTAAACAGCCATTTGTCAAATGGCACCGTATAAACAATATTGAGCCATTTATTATAAATCTCAATGCGCACATAATTGATTTCATTTTGTATTTCATTATCAATATCTTAGGCCAATTACTTTCCCGTCACTTTCCTTTTTGATGGTAGATATGTTACATAAGTGCATTATAGTTCTGAAGGATATTTGCTTACGTCAATGTAATAAATTGACCAATTAAATACCTAGATGCTAGATTGTTCATTCCCTGATTCTCCTAAAATCCCAGATAGTAACAATAGTACTTTAGCACTTATCTGTGATAGTACTCAGATTTCAAGCTGAAAGTTATCCCTGTCAAAAGGATCTAGAAACGGATGCAACCCTCGAAACACAGATCAAAAGGAGAAAATCGATATTCGTCAATTTTTTCACATTAGCCAAAAAAAAACACACGGAAACAGTATGGCGCAAACAAAATGGAGGAGAACCAAAAACGCACACGGAAACAAGATGGCTGAAAATAAAATACGGAAACCAGATGGTGTAAACAAGATGGCGGAAGGTCAAAAAAGCACACGGAAACAAGACAGCGCATGGAAGTGATCGCTAAAAAAGAACACCTGGTTATTGGCATTAGCATTAACTTATTTTCAGATGTCAATCCCACGGCAAAAGGGCACGCCTGACCATCATGCCATTATAAGATACTGGCTGAAGCCAGCTTCGGCAAAAAAAAACCTAGATATCGTTGCAACCGTCAATACATGATGCTGATTAAACTACCAAAAGGACCCTATACAGATGCAGCTTCAATATATTGACCGACCAAAAAAACTTAGATACGAATACAGCCTTCACTGTCAATGAGAGAGTCATATTTATCTAAAGCCGATAATTTTTTAATCAAAACTATTCAGCGAATAAAAACACAAACAAGAATTTCAAATATTATTAATGTAAGGTAGCATAAAACATATACAAAAAGTGGTGTTGCACTTACTCATAAAAGACATAAGTAAAAGACTTACTGTATAATTGTAAAATGAGAACTCTTTTATCAACAAGTCGTAGGGGGTGTCAGAGATAAGTCCACAGATATAAGATAGATCCTTGCTTTTTTGTTGGGACGCCGCTCGATTTGTTTAGATAGATTTAAAATAGTAAAAAGCGAAAAACTTGTTAAACACATTAAATGAAACAACAGCTGTATTAAATAAATCAAAATAATGCTTGTTGTTTAATTACAGTATAAATGTAAATGTAATGGTTCGAATAAATTAATATAAAAATAAGAAAAATAATTACATACCGTTACAGGGACAAACCAAATACACTAACTCAACATACAGAAAGAAAAACTTAAATAGTGCTCATTAGTAACTGTTTTTAACACACCCAATACACAATCTTAAACCAAAATAATTAGTTCCTCTTAAAAAATTTTTCATTTTTTCTAAATGAATTCCATTGAGGCATGATCACTGTAAATTTTTACAAAACTTCACATATCACTTACAAATAGTATAAAAGCTACTTTTTCAGACTCCCATAACTTCTCTTAACTTAGAACAATACCATTTTCGATTTCGTGTAATATTATAACGGCGCTTCTTCCATACACCTAGCCTCACACTTTGATCTGCTAGCGCCATTTGCAACGTCTCAAACAGACCGTAAGAGTTGTGACAGTAAATCGAAAAAAGATTAAGCCAAGTTGTGTTTAAACCAATGGATATCTAGTCCAATCAGTTACATAAATGTAGATACACTCTATCTATAAGAACATAAATCAGAACATAAAATCCAAAGGTCAGAAAGCTTGCTGTTATTCGTAGTTTTATTTCCACTTCAATTCTGTAAAACTGGCTTACACAAAATAAAACTTTACCCCCTAAACTTATAGATTTATCAATGACCTAAGAGCTGTACACTAAAAAATTAAAAAAAAATATATCTAATGGACAAAAATAAAATGTTTAGTAAAATGTCTATAAAGTGTACAGGATTAACCAATTTGGTGATCGAAATTTGTACTAATCATTAAAGTTAATCGACACAAAGTTTAAATTCGCTCTTTTTATTCTCAAAGCTATACTTGCGAAAAACGGACAGCTATAAACAGTTTACTCAATCGCTACCTTACTCCAAACTGCATGAACCACCTCTGTCAGTTAGAATGCTTTGTAGGTGGTAGGCATGTATACTCCATGCCAGCCGGGGAGGTACCACCACCCTTACCATGGACTCCTAATATTGGGTCTCCGATTTTCTGAGCTCGGTAAGGGCTGCCGGTTACCTTTTCCTTCATCCTCAATCTATTCTCATCCTTATTCTTTCTTCTCGCCCTCACTGTCTTTCTATCGGATTAAAAGTCCCAAATTAAAAAATAAGATGGCTGTGGTTTCTAGGGTAATAAATTCCGGACGTAAAATCCTGCCCCATTCGGATGTCCGGGAGGTCAGGGCCCAAGCGACCTCGGTCATCGAAAGTAACAACTTTCTGATTCACTACTGCAACATCCGCGGTATCAGGTCTAATCTTAATGCTATTCACCAACATCTTGAACAATTACAACCTGATATTTTGTTTCTATCTGAAACACAAGTCTCCTCTGAAAGCTCCGAGTCACCCGACTTGCAATTTCCTCAATACCACCTTCACTCTAACTTTCGATATAAAGGAGGCGTATGTGCCTACATCAAGGACAGAATTGCTTGCAAGAGGGTTTCTTCCTTAGAAAATAAACATTTTGACGTGATTTGGTTTAAACAATCTGGTCCTAATTTTGTGAAATTCTACTGTTGCATTTATAGGTCTCCTAATGACAGTAACTTTCAAGACTTCTTCGATTACCTTAGTATGAAAGTTGACTATCTCCTGTCTCAGTTTCCATCTTGCAATATCTCAATTGTAGGCGATTTCAATGTTCATAACTCTAAACTGGCTTCAGTTTTCATCTACTACAAATCATGCTGGTCATAGTGCAGAAACATTTGGTATTTCATGTGATCTCACACAAATGATTTCTGAACCCACAAGAATCCCTGATAACCCTAACCATACTTCACATCTTCTAGATCTCTTTCTTACATCAAACCCACTTGTTTATAAAACTTCCGTTCTTTCGCCTTTAGGTCTTCCCGACCATTGTCTAATAGAAATCATTTCTACTGTACCTAATTACACTGTTGTTCGCAAAACCGATAGAACCTTGTAGTGTTTTAAGTCAGCTCGATGGGATTTCTTTGCAACCTTTCCATGACGTGAACATTGTTTTAAGTCGCCCTCTTCTTCGGACATCGCTCTTTCAGTATCTGCAGTCATCCTCATGGGAATGGAGTTATACATTCCCAAAAAAACAGTACCGTATAGGTCATGCACGTTCCCAACCCTGGTTCAATAAGACTTGTGCGGATGCAATATCTTTAAAAAATAAATAATACATTAAATGGAAATCTAATAAATCGGTCGACAGTCATGTAGAATACGTTGGCGCTAGAAATATCTGCAAAAGTGTCATTACTAAAACTAAAAAGTTGTTCGAACAACGAAAATGCAATGAACTAGCTACATCTCCTTTAGGCAGTCGTAAATTTTGGTCTTTAGCTAAAGCCATTAGTAAAAACTTTGGAACATCATTCCCCCCCCCCCCCCCCGACATCTATTGACGGATCGGTAATTGTTGATTCTGTAGATAAAGCCAATGGTTTTGTGGATTTGTTTGCATCAAACTCATGTCTCAATGATTCTGGAAAAGATGTGCCCCTAGTCAACTCTTCTTCATACGCTATTAAACCAATTCATTTTCGGCACAAGCTCTTGGAATCGATCATCAGTAGGCTTGATCTCAATAAGGCGACTGGCCCAGACGGTATCCCAGCAGTCCCGTGAAACAGTTGTAGTCGCTTTAGATATCTCAAAGGCATTTGACCAAGTTTGGCATAAGTGTTTACTTGCCAAACTCACCTCGTTTGGGTTAAATGATACGCTCATCAACTGGGTTTCTAGTTTCCTTGATAAAAGACGAATACGTGTCGTAGTTGATGGCTTTTTTCAAAAGAAGTTAGCATTAACGCAGGCGTACGACAGGGATCCGTCATAGCGCCTACACTTTTTTTGCTGTACATAAATGACCTTATTTCTTCAACAACTAACCCCATCCATTGCTTTGCTGACGATAGCACTCTTCACTGTAGTTCATCTCAGTCTACTCATAGTGATAATCCACCTTCTATGTCAAATCCAGAAATTAAAGCTGAAATGGCAAATTCAATCAACAAAGACATTCAACGTATTCTCGAATCGGGAAGCAATAATCTAGGTAAATTTAATGCTAACAAAACTCAGTGTTATCTTGTGTCCGACAAAAAAGATCGATCATTTCCTGTTGTAAGTATGAATGACTCAGTTCTTAAGTTTTCAGACTCTATTACTCTGTTTTTGTACAGATCTAAGCAGTACTTTACCTCTCGACAACTCCTTCTGCTGTATAAGGCCCAAATCCGGCCTCATCTGGAATATAATTCTCACCTCTGGGTTAGTGCTCCCCAATACGCTCTCGATATCGTTGATCGTATTCAAAAGAAAGCGATTAGGCTTATAAATGGCCCGTCCTTAACTTCTCACATACAGTCCCTTGAGCATAGAAGGATGGTTTCAGTTCTTTCTTAGTATTACCGTTATTACAACGGCTATTGTGCTGCTGAATTATATTCTTGGATACCATCTCGGGCTATGTTTGCGAGAAACACTCGGTTCGCTTATTCACATAATCAGTATGCAGTACAAATCTCCACTTGTCGTACCAAATGGGCACAATCCACATTTTTCTACACGGCTTCTAAACTCTGGAATGATCTCCCTAGTTCCTGCTTTCCTCTCACTTATGATATGAGAAAATTTAAGGTAGCTGTTCATAGGTATCTATTGGCAATTCATTATCTCTCTATCCATCTTCCAAAGTGTTCCTGAGTGCTTTAGCACGATAGGCCAAAGGATTTAAATATTAAATTAATAGTTATTTATTTCGGAAATATTAACCAAAATATCAAATTGCGCTTTCTAACATTTAAAAGGTATGCCTTAATGTGGGAATTTTAGAAATTTAAATTTTTTTTTTTCAAGCCCCCTTCAAATTCGGAACTTAAAAATAACAGGAATGAATTAATTTTCTCCACTTTTATGTCCAGCCTTATGAAATATGCTGATATATGATTATATATATATATATATATATATATATATATATATATATATATATATATATACATATTTATAATTTTTATTTGTACATAGGTTGTTATACATTGTTGAAAAGAGAAAAAATCATTTAATTGTGTAAAAATCCAATATGGCGTCCATTTAAAATAAGAAAGTTGCTATTAATATCTTGAAACCGCCATCTTGAATTTTATTTTGACATCATTTTTAAGTGTGCCTCATCGAAGTAAGTAACTTTGATCTGAAACTTTTTTCATAACTTTTATAGCTACGGAGATATTTGAGTTTTTAGAAATCGTCGATTTTTGTTTTTTTTTTTTTAATAATTTCAAAACTCTTCGGAAATTGAAATGTTCCTCAACGGAATCGAACTTGGTCCAAAAATTAAATACCCATACTATTCTACTCTATTTGGGACAGCCTGTACATATATATATATATATATATATATATATATATATATATAGGGTGATTGATTAGTGCGATAAAGTTCAGTATCTTCTATGTCATTCGAAGTATGAAAGCAAACGTTCGGGAGATTATAGCCATCATTAAGCTTCATATTTTAAAATTAGTTACAATGTTACAGGGTGTTCTATAACGCCGTGCCACACCAAAGTTAAATATTTTTAAACGAAACACCCTATATTTTAATTTAAATTTGAAATCAGCTTCACTTCCTCGTTACAAAAATATATACTTGTAATATGTTATACAGGGTATTCAAAAAGTTATAACCACTTTTCCATGAAAATCGTAACAAGTTCACCGCCCTGTATAATTTCAAAGAGCTACAAGAACAATGATCTGTTGCAGTCGTAGCTTTTCAATAATTGTCAAATTTTATAAAAATGATTGAGTTTGTGAATATTCGTTAAATTGATTACATGGTGAGTCAAAACACCAATTCATTATTTTCTCAGTTTTTTCAAATGGATCAACCTGTATTTTATATCACTATCGAAAAGTACTATTGTTTTACTTATATTTTGTTAAGCATTCCCTATACCCAAAATTATTAGTTTTGAGATATTTTAAGTTTAAGAAATATTCAAAATGCTGAGTTAGGTAACACTGCAGAAGTTTTGTTAACCTGCATGTTTTGTTTGGTAGAGTTCAAAGTCAAACAATTATTACATTTGTATGGCGAACATATTAACATTTTGTTTGTGTCCTGGATTGACGAATTAAATATTAAAATTCCGTCATGTCTACAGTTTTAATTATTTTAAGCCTGTAGAGCACATGGCTTTTCTATACGGTGGAAAGTTTACTGTTTTAGTGCTTCGCTAACATCTTTTCTATCCATATTACAAGTTTCTAAAATCACTTAATAATAATTCACCGCACAATTGTATTAAGTTTCTAAATCAAGAAAACTTTTAATCAAAACTAACTGTAGTAGACGTACTCAAGCTTTTTACATTTTTTATATTGCCTAAAGTATGCGTTTATCTGGTGATAACGTCTTTTACATAGTATTAACATATAAAACGCTTCTCCATCGAAACAAAAATTTAACAATTGTGAATTTTGTAGATAAAGATTAATGTAAATATTTAATGGATATATTTTTGAAGAAAATCTTAAGCAAAGAGCAAACAGAACGATAAAAATAACACAAAAACGAGAAAATGAATGCATAGATAAATATTACTTGGCAGTATACTGAATTATTATTCTATTGTGAGAATTAAACGTATTAAATTTTTTTAATGTAAAAAAAATTTAATTCTTTTACTAATTCTTTGTGATAGTTTACCCTTTGTTCTATTTATCCTGAGAACGGTGTTTCATTAACAGAAATCCACAAAAATAAATAACGACCATGGACTTGGTGATAAGCTATTTATTAGAAAAACATCCCAAGACATTGTATCGATACCCAATAAGTAAATTATGTAGTTTTTCTGACCATATAGATTTTATCCAAGAGATGTCGAAATCGTTATTTATGAACCAATGTTCTCAGAAAAACGTCCAAAATCGTCGTTACCCAATAAGCTAATTCAAAGCATATATATATATATATATATATATATATATATATATATATATATATATTATATATATATATATATATATATATATATATATATATTATATATATAGATAATTCAGGCATGAAAACCTGATCTGTTATTCTACTTGAGCCTGCTATAATGTAGAAAAAGAAAGTAGAAGGTACTAAATGTAGTAGTTAAGATACGGTCCTGAAAATAATATTTAAATATGTAGGTGCCAAACTAAGTACAACTTGTAATTAAAACAATGTTCCAGTTTAATTAGAGAACTAATAAAATATCTTTTCCATTTTGTTTACTTAATTTTGCCGCGAATATTGCAAACTCATTATATCTTTAAAATGTACAATCGTTATGAAGCACAAGCGTACAGTTTAATTGCGTACCTAGTTAAATAATAAATGTCAAGATTTCTACGTCAGTGACGTATAAACAGAAATGAAAACAATTTAAAATCTCAAGGGATCATATGTATTCAAACTGCGATTGACAATTAGAAATACGAAATCTGTATTTAACATACGATACAGATTCTGACAAAAATGTTAATTTATAATATTCACAACTAAAAATTATCTTACTTTAAGACGAGGCGCTAGTATTAATGACGTTGTTGTTTATCGATGGTTCCAATTACAAATCGTTGCAGTCAATTAACATAAATGCCATCCTGTTGATGGAGTCGTTAATGGCTTGCTTCTATCTGGTACAAATTTGCATCAGAAATCTGGTTGATACTTTGGAATGGATCTTCAACCTCTTATACGTGATTGTGAAATGATTATAGTGCTAGTAGATTATGAAAGAAAACACTAATTTAAAATTAAGATATTGACGTCTTCGCTAAATTTATTTCACTGGGCGATGGTTAGTAGTTTAAATTGTCAACTAACTTATTTAATAGTTTATTTAAAGTTAAGACTTACCTCAAGTGTCGGTAGTATCCTCGAATACCTTCAACCTCTTTAGCGAGGTTGTAAATAGGGAGCACCGTATATTACTGCTCAAGAGTTTAATTAATGTCTGTCGTTAGCTCTTTACCGTTTTGTTTCGAGTTTTGAACGAAAAATACTACCTTTGATGCTTAATTTTTTTTATTGATTTATAATTATTACAGGAAGAACTGTTTTATTTTAAGTTTTCCTATTTTGGATAAATAAAACACAAAACCTACGTACCAAATTTAATTAATAGGTCATCAGTGCAACTTTACTCATATCATGATTTATAATTTTTAAGTTGAGACATAATTTTTTAAATCAGTTAAATTCATAAGCGAAGTTTTAATTCCAAGGAAGTTACAATATATAATGTTTTATTCTCCTGAACTTGTTCAGTTAAACAATGCCTATCTATGATTACATACGATAATTCTAACCTGATATTAAATGTACTCTTGTTATTGGTTGAAGTAAAATAATAAACTATTCGAATAGTTAGATAATCTGCGTGATGTAACCTCAAAAACCTCTTACATTAAGCTTTGAAAGAAAATTTACATCACCCTATCGTTTCTTAATTTATTTTAACTTGAATATTACCCTATCACTCTGAAATCTAATTTAATACCCACGAAGCTCGTTAAATTAACTAAATTATGAAATTTGTTTCAAATCGATACTCGCATCATTTCACTAACTTATGATTAATTAAATATTTAGTTAATTATATGCATCTCTTTCCAAATTTAATCATACTTTTGGTATAAAACATATTCGTAACCTAATTTCCACAGGTTTTATTTGTACGTTAACTTGGTTACTACTTACTCTATGTGACTAACCCAATTTTTTATTTACTTATTTTTACAACATAGCGTTGTCGTTAATTTGAGATACTGTACTTGAACTTCACTTTTTACTAATATTTAACTTTAATTATATGAAAATGTAAACTTTCACCATTATCACACATAATAAAATACTTTTTTTAATGGTGTATTTGAAATTATACAATCTAAACGTTTCGATAACACCTGCAGTTATCTTCGTCAGTAGTAATATCTATTAAAATTGTTCAAAACAAAGTTGAAAAATTAAAACATAAACATCGCCCTGCTATTAATATAACAGTTTGAGAAACGTATAAATCCAACTATAGAATTAAATTTTAGTAAAGAATAATTAGGTCATTAAAAATTAAATATTGTTAAACTGCCTAAAGATGACAAACCAGAACACCCTCTAACGGTCGAAGGCTAACAATGAAAAGTGTCAGCCAAAAAATACATTTAACAACATTTAATCAAGTTATGATGTAAGTGTAAAGTTGTGAAAAACTTCAATTTGAAAATGATGGGAGCATTAAAAAATATAAACATGACATCAAATAAAATAATTCAGTTAAATCTAACAAAGAGATATTTTTGTCAATAATTGCAAGTATTATTAACATTACTTTTTTATTGGTGTTCCATTTTACCTATTTAAAGCACGCCTTAGTGTGTTTAAATCAAACTTTAAAAACGCCCGTTTTTTTAAAGTTACCATGGCAACATCAACAACTCAAGAAACGTGAAGTCTAAATGACAATTTTTTGATTATTGATCTGACAGGAGTACCTTGTAATGTCAAATAAAATATTAGTAACAAATTCATCTAAATGACAATTTTTGATTATTAATATGACAGGGGTACCTTGTAACGTCAAATAAAATATTACTAACAAATTCAAAACCTTTATTTAAACATTATTTAACACTTTTAATTTTATAAATGAAAATAGAAAGTTCAGTTACTATTGTTAGATATATAAATTTTTATTTACATATTTTACATTATTAGTTCTCATTTCCATTTTTTGTAGTAATAATACTAGTATTTATGATTTCAAGGTGCACCAATAAAAAAAAATAGCGTCAAGTATTCGTGGATAACTGGTCTTTAAAACACTTACGAAAAATTGCGCTTATTTTAAAGACCTTTTTATCCACTTATACTTTAATATACTATTATGTTCGTTTACAACGTGAAGCTATTGAGATATATAAACACCCTAATAATTTGAATAGACAAGAAGAAAATCTCCGTTTAAATAGGTTTTGGCATCTTATAATTAAAAAAAGGCATAATAATACGTCTTGATTTTGATTTTAATTTTAACGAAGTTTTTTGATGTGTTTTTCCTAAATCTTGAAGCAAATGCTTTACCAATTATACGTTAAAACATAACAGCACTATAATTTAACATAAGTAGTTGAAATTAAGATTAAAATTAAAATATTACAAAAAACGTTCTGCACTATGCTTTTCATTGTTAATAACACTTGCAATTATTGATAAAGACATCTTTTTGTTAAAATTAACTGGATTATTTTATTTGATGTCATGTTTATATTTGTGAATGCTTCTATCATTTACAAATTGAAGTTTTTCACAACTTTACACTTACATCATAACTTGATTAAATTTTGTTAAATGTGTTTTTTGGCTGACACTTTTCATTGTTAGCCTTCGACCGTTAGAGGGTGTTCTGATTTGTCATCTTTAACACAGTTTAACAATATTTAATTTTTAATGACCTAGTTATTCTTTACTAAAATTTAATATTTAATAATGTAAGTGTTATCGAAACGTTTAAATTCTATAATTTAAAATACACCACTAAAAATCAAAAAAGATAAGTATTTTAACTTTAATTATTTTTTAATTTTCTTACATTATTTTCCACTTTTCTCTATTTTTAGGTAAACGGCTTTGTTTCAAGAATTTACAAATACAGAAAATACAAAACAGAAGTGAATATTTACCTCTTTTTTACCCGTTTGATTTAGTATTCAATTTTTATCAAGACTGATAAATGTTTTCCATTTTAGTTTTTTATGGAACGTAATATTTTTTTTCCTTGAATTTGTGCTTTAATTGTTTTCATATGTGTTATTATAAGACATTTATTATTATTACTGTATTCTAAATTAATTACTTACATTTTTATTTATGAAATCAAACCCCGGTTTGGTCCATAAATGCTCTAAAGGCCATGCCCAAAGTTTTATTGTACTAGAGCTAAATTCCTTATTTGAACAATTTTATGTTTCTGAGTTTATTACTCACAGTATATGGTGGTAGCCTTACCTGAGGCCTTTTTAATTTGTTTCGTTTATGTTATGTTATAAAAAACATTAGTGGAAATTATTGAATAACCTGCTCAATACTTTTTTGTGCAAATTACTGACTCATTGGTTGTTAGTCGTACAAAAAGTTCGTAGCCCAACGATAATCAAATAACCAGATAATCAGTTTAGTGTAATTAATGAATTCTCTTCCATTATTGGGCTACTTGAATACCTCATCAAGGTTTTTTCCCACCTCAAGTTATAAATTGCGACACAACGTGCGAGTCATGTTAAAAAAAAACCTGAATCACTAAAAAATGTACTACTTAGGACTAATATTGATACACTTTTAGTTTCAAAGAATCATACAACATAAAATTCGCTTAAATTAATTTGCATTTGTTTTAAACTGGGTTCTTTAAAAATTCAAAAATGTTTATATAACGATTAAACTTATGATAAGATACGTTTGAGTGGTTTATAAGAAATAGCGGAAACAGTAAATCACTCGAAAATGCTACAATGTACTTCATAATAAGTATTTAAAAAATGTCATCCAACGATTATGGCGGTTACTCATTCAATTTATTGTTTGCCATCAGTGACCTATTTGATAACAGCTATACACATATTAAATATTAAATTCATTATTTATATTTACTCTATAACCCCTCAACCTATGAATTTTTTGGTTAAAACTACAACAGCTTTCTTTTAAATTTGTTTTTTAGCAAATATTCTCGGCTTAATAATTCACAAAGAGCTCTGGTCCTCCGGTCTCGGGCTCTTAATTTGAATTATTAAGTCTCAAATATTTTCTAAACAAATTTAAAAAAAAGCTGCTGTAGTTTTAACCGGCAACATTCATAGGTCTTGGATTTAACAGACGAGAATAATTTTAAGTATTTTGTTTTTATTGAATGATAACGTATTTTTTTATTTGACTTCTGTCATCAATTTGAAAGTTCAGAAACCTTAATTTGTTAAAATAAAACTATAATATTGAAAACGTGTTTCTTATTGTAACGTCAAAAATAATCCAACGAGTACCACACGAGAGTTCGATAAATTAGAAAATAATTCTCCATATTTTCTCTACCCTGTTGCAATTCGGCCGCAGCCACTCGAGCCCATTGCCTGGCAACAGGTTATCGAAAATCTTTCAAATTATTTTCAATTTATTCTCACTCTTTTGTGGTATTACTACTGACAATATTAATCAATGGCAAGCTTTCAAACTGCTCTGTACGTTGCTATGGAAACGGATATTTAAAAAATCTTCATTTTTAATACTTAAAAAAAAGGTAACGTATATCAATCATGTGAAAATAAATTAATCAAATTTGACGTTAGTGAAAAATAACTCCCAAATCTAGGGGGCAAATAAAATAAAATAGATTTTATTTAAAAGTAATGATTCTGCAACTAAACTTACTACTAATTTAACGACTGACAAAAGCATATTCATGAACTTGAATTGTTCAATTTTTTATTTTATTTTGCCACCATAATGTTCTTTATACGCCCCCAAATGCGGGCGTAATGTGGTCTTTATAGCACGGAAATGTCATTGTTGCTAAGCAGCATGATTGACAGCAAACACATGACATGATATATAATAGCAATATCACAGTATCTTAGTAACAACAAATTAGCCTACTGTCGACTTTATTTCACTGCATTTGCATTTAAAAACTTGCCGAAAATACTGAATCTTTTTAAAATTTTGTTCCAGTTTCATGGTGCAAAATAAAATAAAACATTAGATTACCACGGGCATAATTATAGATTATGGCTCAGGAATATAAAGCCCTCCGCTTCGCGTCGGGCTTTTAACATTCCTCGAGCCATAATCTTCTGATTATGCTAATATAAATATCTATTATACGCCTCCAAATGCGGGCGTAATGTGGTCTTTATAGCACGGACCTTTTTGTGGTTGTATTAAAAAGTACATTAATTTAGTAATCGTTCATTTATTTGGCGTAATATTAGAAAAGTTTTTAATTATTAAAATGTAGAATTGAGAATGGCAATTTAATTGGCATTTCCTAGAACAAATCTTTTGGGTGTAATATTACATAAATAGTTTTAATTCCTTTCTTAAAAAATTGGATTTATATTATTGTATCTGCGCAAGCGTGAAGACTTTAGGGGAATACACTTGAGTTATTCTGAAAGCTTTTTTAATTCACTTAATGCTGAATATTACAGCTATAAGCATGATTTTTACTTAATTTTTTATATATTGGTGCCATCAGATTTTGGTGGTAAGTTATTTTTTTCTCATTATATTTAAAACTAAAGCCTTTGCTTTTTTTTAGGCACTTTTTCTTAAGTACTTTTTAAGTACTCACCTTTTAATGCATACTTTTATATGGCATTTTATAATATATTTTAATGGCACGTATAAGTCAGTAATTTTACTATTCTATTAATTTAAATGGCAAGTTTTACTTGAATTACATTTACAACGCAAGTTCTACATACTTTTACAAATAAATTTGGCGAATTAAACTTCAAGGAAATTCCATGTTTTAAGGATAACTAAGCAAGACATGGACCTCACCATATGAACCATTCTGCTTCATAGTTACCAGTTACCGTGTATGTACAGAACCGTTAAAAGGTAATGTTTTTTATATAATTTAGTATAGTTTATGACTTCTGATTTTTTACGTTTTCAATCATATATTAAATAAACTTATGTATAACTTGTTATTTTATTTTCATTTGTGTTAATTTGTTTAGTAGTATTCATTAACTAGGTTTTGTTGTTCCTATATAGATATATAAAAAAAGACAACATGGCGCTCGAGAATTTATCATTTTTCATAATTTTTAGATAACATTTGTTTTGAATTAAGGATAAGTGAAAATAATTAAGCAGAAAAGAAGCTACTAGCATTTCAGGTAGTTAATTAAACTAAAATTAGAACCCACCCTTTTCTTAATTTACCGATGAGCCGACGGCAGTAGCGATTGATATTTAATATTTTTTATTAATTACAATTATTCGATCAATTACAATCAATTTATTAAATTATTGCTTCATCGCTTTTGTTTTAATATTATAAGTTGGCCCAGTTTTAGTGTTTATATACTTTAGCAGCCGCTTTTAAGGTTACAATATATAATAGCAATATCACAGTATCTTAGTAACAACAAATTAGCCTACTGTCGACTTTATTTCACTGCATTTGCATTTAAAACTTTTTAATATTTTGTTCCACATTCATGGTGCAAAATAAAATAAAACATTAGATTACCACGGGCATAATTAGATTATGGCTCTCAGGAATATAAAGCCCTCCGCTTCGCGTCGGGCTTTTAACATTCCTCGAGCCATAATCTTCTGATTATGCCCTTAATCATAAATATCATTATACGCCCCCAAATGCGGGCGTAATTTGGTCTTTATAGCACGGAAATGTCATTGTTGCTAAGCAGCATGATTCACAGCAAACACATGACATGATATGTCACGTAAGTTGAAAGAATTATTGAAACAACAACCTTACTATACAACCTTTATTAATAAAAATAATAGTAATGAAACTTATTCTTTATAAAATTGAAAATACAGTTGGATGGATTTGAAATTGTAACTCCAGATGAGCCAACACCACAGCGACAGGTCCTTCGCCGTTTTGTGTTATACTTATAGCTGCTGTACCAGTAATGTTCTGAGCAATTTTAATTTTATTTTGCAGAGAATTCTCTACATATGATTCGGCTACTTTATCCGTTCGCCATCCACCAAGCTGCTTCAGTGCCCTTGTATCACCGCCGCTTTCTGCAAAGACCGTCGCCGCACTCCTGCGAAAGGAGTGCCTTGTGTACTTATGGGCATCCGGTAGATTGAGGAACTCTGCTATTATCCTCGGCATTTTGCCTAAGGTGTTTTCCCCAACAGTCTGAGCACTACATTTGCCATTATGATACGATAAAAACAAGCTGTCAATTTTAGTATGTTCCGGTCGTAATGCTGCATATTTTCGGTACAAAGAGACGTAATCAACCAATCCATCGCTTGGTATAATTGTAAATTGCCTCGAAGTATAAGTTTTAGTTTTTTTGATCTTCACTAATAGCACTGATCCCTCAGTTGTTACGTCCTGTACAGCCAAATCGTGCAGTTCTTCGCGACGACATGCTCCAAAAATACCAAAGGCTGTGACAACCTATAAAACACAATAATTTTTGTAATGAGAATTGGAAAAAAAGCTAAAATCGTTATACCTTAACTAACAAGTACGTATGATCAGGCGCCTTCAACATGAATTCTTCAATTTGATGCCGTTGCAATACATAGGACTTTTTTAGCTTGATCACTTACAGAATTATTCTTCATGAATTCTGTGAGCATGGAAAAACGAGATATATCAACATCTTCCTGCAACTTGAACATCTTTTTCAATTTAGAATATAAACACCACTTATAGATCTTTGACTGAAAAATAGATATTTATTGAATAGAGATAATTGACTAATGTATATATACAATCCCTTACCATTTGAGACAAGTATGCCATCACAACTTTTTCATCACATTTTGTGGACACATTTTTGTGCTCCGCCACGCGCAAAACTTTTCGTACTCTTTTATGTATAAATATTTCGAATTACTTGAATTATTTTTGCCTGGCGGCCTCAAATTCATCTAAAATTTCTTGTGAATAAGTTTTGCGTTTTCACCTTCCATTTTAGAATGCAAATTATTTACAAACAAACAGTACCTTAGCAACAATTTAGCAATATCACAGTATCTTAGTAACAACAAATTAGCCTACTGTCGACTTTATTTCACTGCATTTGCATTTAAAAACTTGCCGAAAATACTGAATCTTTTTAAAATTTTGTTCCAGTTTCATGGTGCAAAATAAAATAAAACATTATGTACCGCGGGCATAATTGAGATTATGGCTCTCAGGAATATAAAGCCCTCGCTTCGCGTCGGGCTTTAACATTCCCTCGAGCCATAATCTTCTGATTATGCCCTTAATACATAAATATCTATTATACAGCACATAAAAAAAAGTTATGGTATACAACGAAAAGTCAGATTATATGTATTATATTTTACGCCGGTTAAACAATTGATTAATTCAGTTAAGCTAATTTACTTATAATTACCTAAAAATATGAATGAACAATTACAATTTTCATACGTAAAAGAGCCCTTCAACTTTTGAAAAAAGCAGCTAAATCAACACTTACTCAAAGTATTTCAATTAAATATTGTAATACTATTAATTATAATAAATAACACATCCCAGTAAGTTATTGAAATTAAAGCATCCAAAAAATACTAATTAAATATCGCAACCTAAGAGCAAACTGTAAAAAGATAGGTTAGAAGTCAATAATCTCTGAAATGCACTTAACAGTACGTGTACCGAGGTACGTGTTTAAATCACAAAATTGATGTTACTAAAAGGGTAACGCTGAAATGAAAAAATTTAAGTACCAAAAAACATTTTATAACATACCGCTACAATATCTCAAATTCTTAATGAATTAAAGCGAAAATCAAACTATAACACCGTTTCGATTATTTCTTAGCGAAGATATGCGGCATAACACTCGAAAAAGGAGTCAGAAAAACGTCTGCTTTGTGTCTCAAACATACCAAGAATGATTTTAGTTCCCTTCCATCCGGTTATGGTATCAATTTAAAAATTTAATGGTCGCATTCAAATTTATTGTTAGAATTATAAGTTTTATTATGAATCAAAAGTAAATATGTAAAAAAAATTATTATTAATTTTTTTAAATTAATGTTAGAATATATGATTTTAAAATTGTTCTTTTTATAAAGTTATTAAGGAAGCAATTCGAACCTGTAACACATATAATTTTATATATTTTCGCTCGTATCGAGATCAATCACCCCTGTTGCATGATAAAGAACGAATTGCTGACTAGTTTTATATGCAGCTTTTTAATGTAAAATGTCACTAGTTAAATAATTAATTACGTCAGTACACACTGCAATCAAAGACGTCTTTGTTTGGTACTAGGAAATTTGATATTAAATGTAGGGTTTGTTACGGACGAATGCATATTTTTAAAATTACGATTTCGTTCTGTTAGGAATGTGAAAAAATGATCCCACGAAATAATTTCTTGTTGCTTTTTTTTATTATTACTTGCAATAACGGGGGTTGATTTTCGGGAGTAAATATAGTTAGTTTGAAATCGGAGGGGAAGGCAGTTGTAAAGTTTCAATTGCGTAAGATTGATTGGGGTGGTTGATTAAATACCTTCCTTGTAAACAGTCTATATAAATATTTGATCGTATACTTTCATGGAAAACTCAAAACGCGAATTAGATTTTTTTTACTAAACTAAATATTCGGGTGGTAATAAAAGTGAGTGCAAACAATGTATGTATAAATAATCGTCTTGCGTTTAAACGGCGTGTCTTAACCCGTTAAACATTGGTAAATAAGTGGTTAATTGAAGAATTATAATATTCAACGTAAGTAGGTATTTTTAATGTAATTTAGGCTCACAGCAACCAAATCTACAAGCCTAAGTAACTTATGAAAAATCAAACATTGCCTTGCAAAAGTATCCCATTCTGCTAAAATAAAAGACAGTACAAGAATCTCTCACTCATGTATTTGGGTGAATTAGCATTGTTGTTTGTTATTTATATTTATAATTGTGTAGAGGTGGGCGTGGACGAGCGAGTACAGGATAAAGCTTGGTTATAATTGTAAAAGGCAATTGCCGACTGTTTACATACTCCCAGGTCCAGATGACCATTAAACACCTCGAATTTTATTTTTATTGTTGTATAGATGAACGTGTAACCTGAGAAAGGGCCGCTGTATTTTTGTAAGGCACTCAAACTTATATATTGGTCACGATGTTATGGTCTATTTACAACTCACCCTTGTAAGGCTTCGTTTAATGAGTTTATCTTTGATTCAGGATGGTTAATCCGAGGTGTAACTAGAATTATTTACCTGCGAACGTATTTCTCTGTATATGTAATTTATTGTAATTTTACGTATGTCTTCTGTGCTTTATTAGTCACTAAACAATTGTATATGTGTAAATTTCTCAGCCATTTTTTTGTTTGTCCTTGCATTTACCTTATTATCATCTGTGCAATTTTACTGTTGTTGTATTTTATATCTACCGTAATTTGCCTCATTATTTTATGTGCTTATTTACTTAAAGACCGACATGATTGGTTTTAAAGGGCCACATGTTTGGTATTACGATTTTTTATTGTGTTTATGTGTAACTAAACTGCTTGTTATTTATTTTTCTCTTAATGTTATAGTTTCGTACGCACTTTAACCTGATTTAATAAGTTGTGCTAGTTATTTATGAATAAAGTGGGTTTTATTGGTGGTTCTTTCCCACAATAGTATATTAACGGGTTGAACTATCATTGCGCAACGCTCGTTAATTTTAATTTGATTAGTTTAATGTTTTTAGCCCACAGTCAATGGAAGGCAAGCAATTAATTTGAGTAATAGTAACATTCTTGTCAGTCAAGTCAAGATAAATCACTTAGCGATTATTTTTTGCTTGAATTTGCATTCTTGCAAATAAGTTCAAATTACACTTTTAAAGATAGGGTACCTGAGGGATGCTACACTATAATGGAACAATTATATTATAAAACAATTATTAATTTCTTCGCTAATGTACCACTAAGTTAGATTTGAAAATATAATCAACCTCTTCTATTTATTATAGTGAATAGGAGTTTAATTAGGGCGGATTCTCACCAGATCGGACCGACCACAGTAGTCTTGATCCGGATCGATTCGATTGTAGTCGGTCCGACAGAAATCGATGGATCATGTCCTTCGGATTGCGTCGGGACGATTATAGTCAGGTTTATTTAGTGGAGACACCTAGTTCCCTCCAAGATGTCGTCAAGGGAAGCCGAAGTTGTTGTAGCACTCGCGTACATAAGACGAAGACGCCGGTTTGCGCTCGTAAATCGGCATACCACGACAAGTTCAAATCTATGTACCGCATGTCGAAAGACAGCTTTAACCTCCTATGTAACATGGTGAGGCCGTATATTTCCAAACGAGATATAAATTACCGAAAATGTGTGTCAGTGGAAGAAAGACTTCTTATAACATTAATGTATGTAGATATATTTATGTTTCTTATTTTATAACACAATTAATACATACAAAAATGATATCATTGTAACATGAGGATATTAGTACTCATGGCATTTTTACACGTTGTCTGGAAATTTGAAGATTGCTCCGATATTCCTAGTGAGCTAGTACCTCTGAAGGAATCATACACTTCCAAAGATAAAGATTCGGGCCATAATATTGTGGTGTCATCAGTCCATCGTGACCCTGAATGGGATGACGCAGTGTTTGGTGTCACAGGTGGATCAGGCTGGTGGAGGTTGTCCAGAAGTCCAAACACACTTCTTTTGAACATTCCAAATTTAGTTTCCGGTGGATCGGACACTTCTGGTAATAAACTTAATAGGAATTGTTTCCACGGGCATTCTAAGCCAGTACCCGCTTTTTATTTCTTTGCTTCGAAGTATTCCACAAAAGCTTGATCTGCATCAGACAAAGACTTTGCAGTTTTCCTATGTATTCTTGTAGAATTCACACAGGTGGTTTTAGGTTTATGAGAATCGTCAGTGCTAGTAGAATTGTCACTATGAAGCAGTTCATGCCGATTCTCAATATTCTGCTCTTCACTGTCTCTTGTTAAAGTCTCATCTTGGTTCTGTAAAGCATCTTCTTGACTGATTTCTTCACCTAACTGGCGGTTAGGCGGTTCACTGCAAAGGGCTGGTAAGTTACTACCAGTATATTTGACAGGAAGTTTTACATGGGGCAGAAGAAATTGCATATATTTATTGAGATAGTACTCTTTTTGGAGTGGATTTTTTTCTAACATAAACCGTTCTTAAATTCACCCACCTTTTTTTGCAGGCTTCACCTGAAAGTTAAAAAAAGATTAGGATCTACAGTATTACACCCCGATCAAAGCAATTAAAATGTTATGTCATCCATGCCATGTTTCTTCTTTCTATGAAGCCATATGGAGAACTCTGCATGCGGAATATATGCCAACACCGAATGAAAATATGTGGATATACATTTCACAACGATTTGAAGAGCTCTGGAATCTGCCTAACTGTGTTGGCAGTTTAGATGGTAAGCATATTCGAATGCAACAGCTTCCTCATGCTGGATCGTTGGTCTTTAACTACAAGCATTACCATTCAATTATTATGCTGGGATGCGCGGATGCTGATGGAAACTTTATTTCGATAGAAACAGGCTACTATGGAAGAATGAGCGATGGAGGGATTCTCCGTGAATCCAGACTTGGGCAGTGGTTAGACCGGGATGGTTTGCACATTCCTCCTGCTAGATCTTTACCAGATGATAATAGCAATACAGAATTTCCCTTTTATTTTATTGGTGACGAAGCTTTTCCATTGAAAAAGACAATTATGACACCATATAAACAAAGGGGACGTATATTTAATTATCGACTCAGTCGTGTTCGCAGGGTTGTGGAATGCGCTTTTGGCATGATGAGTCAAAACTTTCAAATTTTGAAAACGTTATTGTATCTCCCAACAGAACATGTATAGAAAACATATTAAAGCATGCTGTATACTACATAATTTTATAATAAAAAGACAAGGTCGTGGATATGATCCAGTGGAAAATCGAGAAGAGGTGGATTACCTTGCATATTACTTTTTGAGCGAGTCAGGTGCCATTCGTCCGCAGTGGAAATATTGTGTGGCGGAAGAAATAGTGTAGGTACTTAAACTACCTAATAAAAATATTTCGATAAAAAGAACATATACATACTTAACACAAGCTATTTTCAATTAAGTCTTTTCTCTATATAATTTTTGATTTCTTTGTATTAATACATCGTTTTTTTATTTTAATGCAATAAAAGAGAAATTTACTAAAATACATAACCTTTTACCTGATAATCCTACTGCCCTTCCAACTTCGAGCCATGCTTTCTCCACCACTGACCGTTTGGAATGGTTTTCTCCGTGACGTCATACAAACATGGATGATTTTCAACCTCCAAACACAAGTTTATGTTTACTTGCTGTTCTTCCATCGCACAAATACACAAATAGTTAACCAAGCACAATGGGTTGTCAGAGCCGACTGCCGACCAAGACGTTGCAAGCAGCGTCGCGTACGATTAATGTCACCCGAATGAAATCGTGTCAGCGGATACGTACCCATTTGCGATTAGGTGAACGATCTTCGTCGCGCGATCGACATCTGGACGATTGTGGTCGGTCCGATCTGATGAGAATCCGGCCATAAGGTAATCCGCGCACGTCGCTCTTCAATAAATCTCAATATTTCACTATAATGGCCAAATTATTTTATAAAACAATTTATATTATTAATAACGTCACTAAATTTGCCACTAATTTAGATTTGAAAACATAATCAACCTCTTCTATTTATTATGTAAAATCCGAGTTTAATTAAGGTAGTCCACGCACGTCGCTCTACAATAAATCTCAAAATTTATATTACTAGTATCTTCGCACGTCGCTTTTCAAAAAGTTTCAGGTTTTAACTTTATTGGACAAATTGTTTTACAATATACAAAATCGCTATTTTCTTCACTGAATGTGCGGTTGATTTCGATTTTAAAACAAAATCAACCTGTTCTATTTATTATAGAAAATGCGAAAGCAATTAACGTGATCCTCGAACGCCACCATTGAATAAATTTTAAGGTTTAACTTCTTTTAAAAACAATGCATGCTGATCAATAAATTTCAAAATGAAAATTTATTTAAAAATACATATTTGGAATTTACATAAAGAATGCTACTAAAATCATTTTTAAAACGTAATCAATTACTACTAATTATTCAAACCTTATCCTCCGTGTTTACATTAACATTAGTGCTTACTGCAAAAAAAAAAAACGGACAAGTTTTATTTAAAAATGGATTACATATTTAAAACTTGTCAAGATTTAAACACATTCAAGCTTTACTAATACATTTATGAATTAAGATTAAACTTTAACCTATGTAATCAATTGATAAATAAAATTATTAATTATTATAATTATTAACAATTTATTAGTTATATATCGCTCAACGGGTTACAATATTACATTTTGTCATCCTTAAAAGGTTATGACATTTATTAAAATGTAATAACTACATCTAGATATTATATTAAGTATCAATAACGGTAAAAGGAACGTGTTACCTATCGATGGTAATTTTGCCGCAGATCGGTACAACCGAGGCGCTCGGTATTGGCCACCCCAATCATGAGATGTGGTTATTTTTGGTGTAAAAAAAGAAAAAAGATTTATTTATTTAATATTTAATAATGCGTTAATTAGCTTAAGTGTGTGTGTTGTTTAGTGGGGTGTAGCGTACTTAGTGTGATTATTAGATTCGTCGTCCGGTTTCTTGCTAGGTCGTCATCGAATAGACGGGGAGATGCGGAGGGCATATGGGATGCTGTCTAGGGATTCTTCTATCTCCTCGGGGAGGTCGTCAAGGAGTTGTGTAAGGATCACGGGGAGATGCTTGATTTTATTTTAGGTTTTCTTCGTGGGAATTGGGGAAAACGGTAGTTGTAGGGTGTGGTAAGGATCTCTTTGGTAGTGTCGCCGAAGATTCTTTTATGTGCAAAGTTTTTCTGTAGTGTTTGGATTTCGTGTGTGATGGTTGGCATGTTTGCGTGTTGTGTTGTGAGGTCGCTAGGGTACCTGAGAGGTAACCTGTGTATGCGTCTGAGTATTCAGCGTTCACAGTAAACAATAGAAGGAAGGTGATTGTGGTTTATGTTCGTGTATATGGGTGGTCGGAAATCCATAACAGGGCGAATGTATGTTTTGTAAGTGTGTTGTAGTGTTTTGAGGTGGCAACCTCTGATTCTACCCCGAAGGGCGCCTAGTAAGTTTCCGCGGTTTCTTATCCTGTTAAGGGTTCTTTGTACATCGAGGAGCCAATTGAGGGTTCTAGTAAAGAGAATTCCTAGGTAGGTGACTTCTTGGTGGAGTGGGAGTCACCACTATGTTATAACTAGCACTAATTGATTGTTACGGAAAGCACTTTAGATTTTTTAGTTCATTAATAGACACATCTCGTGTATATTTGTTTTTGATGTTACATTCACGCATATGTAACATGAATGTCTCAAACGCTTTGTATACTTAATGTCAATGTTTGGTTCTGGACAATATAAGCACAGTTTTGCCAGATTTATGGATTTATCTAGCACCTCCATTCCTTTAAGGTTTTGTATTATTTTTTGGGAATAGTACAGGACATAAAATCCACAATTCCAACTGTCGTTTTGCTTTGAATAAGTAAATTCGGTCATATGGGTGGTGTTATCTGGCATTGGTATACCATTACATTGGAGTATGGGCAATATCTTGTATAAAAATTGTTACCCCTCGTTCCTCTTCTACTTGGATCTAATACTGTTTAGTATCAGTATTAGCATAAATACACAGCGAATGTTTACTTATGTCGTCGATTGTTGCAAAGATAAAATTAGATTCATTATATAATTTGTTTTCCTGTCTTCCTTCAATTATATTATGAACTTCGTATGTCATAAATATTTTGAAGTCACTCACTCCCATGTTTAAGCAGATACATATGCACTTTTTTTGGATGCACATTTGCTTCGCTGTATATTGTACTTTAGCTCTCTATACTGTTGAAGAACGTATTCCTGTCACGTCTAAGAAAACATTTATCGTGAAATTTTCCTCTCAAAATCGTATTTTTTAGTATATTAAACCACGTTTCTATAACTGTATTACTTTTTCTATCTGCAAACACGCCACTCCACATTGGTAAGGAATATAGTGCTTTAAAAAATATTCTGCAAATTCCTAATTGTAATAACGATTATCCTTATTATTGCGGCCAGCAGGATTAATAGAAACTTTCTCCATTATTATATCAAGGGAGTTATGAGGGTGTTAATTACCAAGGACAACGAATCGCAATCTCGAAGGACGTTAGTTCCGAGGGATTGTAAGTTGCCCGAGGTTATTAACATACATAACTCACGTAATAAATAATTTTATTTCATATTTCATTATAAATGAAATATGAAAACGAAATTTTGTTGGTTATTAAAATTAAACGAACGTTTAAAAATTAAGTAGGTATTGTTACCATGGATATATCAACTGACAAGCTTGCAAATATTTGTCAAAATACATTAGAGGGAGTTATAGATCTATAATTCCCTCGGGAGTTAAGAACATGTTTACAGTTACGGTAACTAAGGGTTTATTTGTTTATAATGTATTGGTATGAAATAAAACATTATTATTATAAAACACAGAAACAGTTAAGTTAACATAGTTTACAATCACTTCCGAATCATATATTTTAAGTTTAAGAGAAATTATATTAAATAACCTTTGACAGGCTTTAGTTACGCAAACTTTCAAACTTATTTAAAAGTGAAGTCTTGAATATTATAGAAAGAAGCCACAATTTATTTTAATTTATTTTTATAGAGTTATCTTTAAAGTAATTGTATATGTCCTTTGCCATTAGCTTCATTAGACGTGCACAACAAAGTTTTAAAGCTATTTTACCCCTATTTGTTTATATTCCTAACACTAAATTATCAAATATAATATTTACATAGTCTAATATCGAAATCTTATTCCAACTTTCAGAAATGGCAATCTTAAGAGCCAAACTAAAATTGGTAACCACCACTTTGGAAAGCTGGCCATTTGTATTCCTTCTCAAAATAATGTTTAACATAGTTCAAAAGGTCACGTATTTCATTCCCTCCTTAAGGGGCGGGCAGTTTGAGCTTTTCAAGCTATTTCAGCCACAATCATGGATTCCCAGCGTACATACATTACGTATACAGGGTGGGACACCACCAACGGGATAGCCTTTTGTATCTACGCAATACGTTTTTTCAAATTTATTTTTCAGGGGGTTATGTATATCAGTAGTGGCCACATTTTAAAATTATTTTCGTACATACTAGGTGTTCCAGAAAAGCGTGGCTTATCAAACTTATGTTTTTTTAATGGAAGACCCTATATTTTCGTTCAATTTTTGATAGTACTGTAAAAATAAGGTGCACTTTAATAAATGATCCCTATAGGTAAATATTACAGTTTACAATTTTCGAGATATTTTGAATTTTATGAAAATAGGTTTTCGAAAAAAAATCATACTGACCGAATCAATTAAATTAGAATAACAAAATTCTAGTTGTAAATAAAAGATGTTACCCTGTGAATCGCTATAGCAAATGATTCTTAATTCCTTACAGGGTGTTTACAATTTTCAGTTGTAAAATAATTACATTCAAATCACTTTATCTTGGTAATTTTAAATGTAACAACCTGTATTTTATTAATCTACATTATTCAAGAAAACATTCTCTATCATTTGGTATATGGGTTTCCTATACCTAAATGTTACAGTTTTTTTGTTGTTCAACATTTTCTTAAATTTAATGTATTTATTTAAGAGATAAAAGAAATATTCGAATAATTATTATCATTTTTATTCTTAACACTCAATTAAATTAAAAGTTATTAACTAAAAACATAAAAACGGCAAAATATTTTTTTTTAATGAGAGAAGTAATAATAATAATAGCAATAACGAACAAGACGCTAGGACAAAATTAATTTTACTCTAACATATGCTCAAAATGTCTGCCATGTACCTAAATACAACAATTAATTCCATTTTCAAAAGATCTTCTTATTTTATTTCACGTTTCCGCCATTATAGTGTTGAATGCATTAGAAATTCTTATTTTCATATCCTCGGGAGTAGTGGGGACCGTTTGATTTACTATAAGTTGAACAATCCCCCATATACTGAAATCCACTGGAGTAACATCTGGAGACCTAGGTGGCAATTACAAAGACCACCCCTGCCTATCCACCTATTTCTTAATTTTCTGTTCAGATACTCTCTGACAGGTCGGACAAAATGAGCCTGTGTCTGTGGTCACTCTCCAGCCGAAACTATACGGACCATTTTGATGAAATTTTGAATGACGGCCTACGAGACAATTATCTCGACAAAACAAGCTTTTAATCTCAATAGGTATACAGAGGTGAATATAAGGGTGTTATTTTGGTGGAAAATTTTCAAATTTTAACTAGTAGTAGTAGGTACGTTGTGTTATTTGAATTCAATAGGCTGGATGAGGCTAAGTGTTGCATCATGTGGGACAGGTAAACATTGAAACTACCGAAATTAAAATTAACGAGCTTTGCGCAAAGATGGCTCAACCCGTTAATATACTACTGTGGGAAAGAACCACCAAGACAACCCACTTTATTCATAAATAAGTAATTAATAAATCAAATAACACAAAAAACATTGAAATGGTTAAACATATAATAAAACAAATAATGACAATAGAGAATTAAGACAACATGTCCCATTAGTAAATGCTCGAAAGCCTTACACTTTAATGTCACGAAAAGATGGAGTTGTATTAACACGTCTCAGAAGTGGACATACCAAATTAACCCATTTCTATGTACTGAAAAATGCCCCTATCAACACGTGCAATTCGTGTAATTGTCCGATTACGGTTAAACGCTTGCTAGTAGAATGCGACGAACTTAAAACATCACAGATAAAGATATAACTTACCACAAGCAGTAGCGGAGGTATTATTTATTAAAAAATGACCGATATATAAGTTTGAGTACGTTAGTAAAATACATCGTCCCTTTCTCAGGTTACACATTCATCTATACAACAATAAAAACAATAAAAATAAAATATTCGAGCTGTTTAATGGTCATCTAGACGCGGGAGCATGTAAACACTTGGCAATTGCCTATTTACAATTATAACCATGCTTTATCCTGTACCCGTTCGTCCACGCCCACCTCTACACAAATATAAATATAACAAGCAACAATGCTAATTCACCCAAATACATGAGTGATGGAGCCCTGTATTGTCTTTTATTTTATCAGATTTCCGCTTACGCAGCCCGCGTGCAATGCAATGCACAAGGCAATGTTTGATTGTTAATACGTTACGTAAACTTGTAGAATTGGTTGCGGCGAGCGTTAATTACATTAAAAATACCTACTTACGTTGAATATTATAATCTTTCAGTTAGCCTCTTATTCACCAATATTTAACGGGTTACGATACGCCCTTAAACCCAAGACGATAACGATTATTTACACATATATAGTTGACACGCACGCTTATTAACACCCGAATATTTAGTTTAGTAAAAGAAAAAACAAATTCGCGGTTTGAGTTTTCTAAGAACGTATACGATCAAATATTTATATACAGACTGTTTACAATGAAGTTATTTAATCTAACACCCCGATCGACCTTACTCAATTGAAACTAGCCTACAACTGCCTTCCCCTCCGATTTCAACTAACTACATTCACCCCCGAAAATCAACCCCCGTCTTTCAAAAGTAATAAACAGTACGTTGGAACAGTTTCATATTCATTATTGCACGAAATCTTAATTTTAAAAATATACATTCATCCGTAACAAACCCTACATTTAGGTCTCGAGTTTCAAAGTACCCAACAAAGACGTCCCTTGATCTGCGATATGCTCCGACGTAATTAATTATTAGATCAGTAACATTTTACATCAAGAATCTGAGCGTAAACGATTCGTTACACTTTCAACCCTTAGCCAAATATCAGTTACACACATTCTCACATTTCTTACATAAAAATACTTAAATAAAATATTCCGAAAACATTAGCAAATTACGACGTAATAGCAAGATATTAAAAATCCACTAATTATGTTTTCTATCGCGGTAACAATGGCGATTTGACAAACGTTTGTTACAATAAAAAAATGTTCGCGGTGCGCTACCTGTGTAATACCTTATTGTATTTTTGTCAAGACGCAAACCTTTCTCTCATATGTCCGTATCCTGGACATAATCTTAAAACTTGAATTCAACTATTTGTATTCTACGAAAAACAAGTTAAGGAAAATGCAACTAAGCAAGTAACAAAAAAGTACATTCTTTCGCAAGATATTTAACATGTCACATAAGTAGTTCTAAAAATAGAAAACATTAATTCGCTTAAAAAATAACAAAAAAACATTCGAAAAAGTTTAACAAAGTGATTTTTATTCCTTATTAATATAAGTTTATTATCGGTCGAAATAGTATTATAAAATAGCGTTTATACCACAGGGCTAAAATACATTTAGTCCCATGGATGGTTGTTGTCCAACCGTAAGCGATAAAAATTGTACTTTAATTCCTGGTATAGACTATGTAATCTCACTGGGATTAAAAGTGCCAGTAAGGAAAATCTGGGACAAACGACAAATGAAATTTATATGTATGAAAAATTACGTAAACAATTAAACTCATCCTATTTCCAAGTTAAACTGAGGGTGAAGGTTTAGAAGCATTCGCTTCTTCATTGCGCTTTAAAATAGTTCCCGTAATATTTATTTTGCTATTAAGTGAGTTTTCAATACAACCAGCAGCAGGTGTGTATTGTCACTCACCATGTCTTTTTCACGTTCTACACACCAGCTCCAGAATCAACCAAAAGGGATACGCCTAAATGAGGTTTTAACAACAAATAATATGTCAGTTTGGATTCGAACATCTTTCACATTAAAAAACGAACCAAAGTTTTGAACATCTAACAGCATTAATTAACTGCTACTACATGCACCAGATACTATCAGTATAAGTGCAACCTGGAATACTAATAATATTAATAACTAAAAATAAAATTCCTTACTTTTATCATTAAAACTAATTATCTGATTGGTGGATTTGTTGAAAGGAAAGTATTGTTAGATAAAAAAACGAATATTCTTATACGGTGAAAAAGTAGTTCAACCCCGAAAATTATGTTGCCGGCCGTAAAAAAGCTCTTACAGTAGTGCATTTTTTTTTAAATCTTTAAAGATGCACTAAAAATAGTGGTCATAATAGTGCAGTTTTTAGTTCTTAAAAAAATGCACCAAAAAAGGTAAATAACCCCACAAATAACCTTGGGCTACTTTTACAAGTCAATGAACCTTTTTCCGGTTTGTTTCTGGGCTAGGTTAATGAACTCCGCGCAACCTTGAAAAAATGGTCACTAGCTAGTACCATCAATATTATTTCTCTCTCACTCTCATGTAATTTCATATGATGCGTTCTCTTCCTTTGCCATGTAAATACCCCACCAGCGTTAGAACCAATCCTATTATCTTACTATTTTCATTAAGTTACACGTTACAACAGTGTAGTAGCATTTTCCACCAGCAGGACTTAGGTGATCATTTTAACTTTGCATTTAATAAGTTAGGTGTACTTCAAACGTTCAGTAAATTATATTTTCCCAAAAGAACCGAATTGACGCTTCATTCATTACAAAACAAATCGTCAATTTTATCTATATTTACAGTGGACTGCATTTTGTTAGGTTCCCTTTATTTGTGAATTATAAGGTACTTGAAATAAATACGGTCTTGTAAAACAAATCTATTCACATGATATACACGAAGTTGAATAATGAGTATTGCATATTATCTCAAATTTGATGAGATTGCTTTATACAGGGTGTTTCAAAAAATGTTCTACTAATTTCTAGGGTAAATAGAATATTAAAAAATAACTTTAGTTTGGTTAATAAACGTGTGTCCGAAAATACCTCCTTAAGAAGATACGGTCCTGTAAAAAATCCTTTTTTTTATTATCTATGAAACGGTTTAAGATACCTAAATGAAATTTAGACTACCATACGTTTGATTAGGTCATAAAAGACAGTGTTGACAAATTTTTAATATTTTGTACAGGAGCGTCGCTAAAGGGGGGTTTGTCACTTATTTTGCCCCCAAACTTTTTTTATGGGGATATTTTTTTATTTTTTGGGCAAAAATAATATTTTTTAAACAATTTGCCGCAAAAAAAGGTACTCTTGTTGAAAGTCAAAAAAATTACTGGTTTTGGAGTTATTTGAGATTCTGCCAAGTAATGCTGACCGAATTAATCAATTATTTTAAAATGAAACAATAATTTTCATGCGCGAGAACGAACTACCTCAGGGAATAAACGTTCTTTCAGAAACAACTATGAGGTAAAAATATAGTAAATTATTTAGAACTTAAAAAAGGTTTTAATTGTATGATATTAACACAGAACAGACAAAGGAAACAACTTAACAAAACCAACGAATAACACAAAACAAACAGAATTAAAAATTGAGTCTGCAGTCTAAGCCTACTTAATTCAAGTAAATAAAATTAACTCAATATTTCTTTTATTTTCTTATTTTAGGTAAAACATGTTAAAACCTCAAATAACTCCAAAACCAGTAATTTTTTTGACTTTCCGCAAGAGTACCTTTTTTGTGGCAAATTGTTTAAAAAATATTATTTTTGCTCAAAAAATTAAAAAACTCCCCATAAAACAATTTGAGGCAAAATAAGTGCCCCCTTTAGCGAAGCTCCTGTACAAAATATTAAAAATTTGTCAACACTATCTGTTATGACCTAATGAAAGTTATTTGTGATCTAAATTTCATTAGGTAAAAAAGGATTTTTGGGGCAACTTTTACAGGGCCGTATCTTCTTAAGGATGCATTTTCGGACACATGTTCATTAACCAAACTAACGTTATTTTTTAATACTCTATTTACCCTAGAAATTAGCGGAACGTTTTTTGAAACACTCAGTATGAACAGTGAAGCAACAATAAGCGGATTTATGTACATTTGTCCTTGGCCAATTGGGTTCTTCTAATTTCTGCAGTACCTGGAGTTTTACCATTTACAACTTCCATGTACTGGAGATATCGAATGCTACTTCGAACTTTATTTCTAAGTAACCAATTTTAATTATCCATATTTAAAAACGACTGGGCTAATTACTTGTACTGGCTTATACCGGCGAATTCTTGACAAAAAAAGGTGAAAAGAGTTTTGATGCGTTACCTCTTAATTTTACTTTTAATAAAATTACATTTGTTGGATTATGAAACGAAACGAATACTAAATGTTCCGCTATAACGATTGACTCGAGAATGCGTACGTTATCTATATACACGCTGTGTGTGAGAGGCAAAATGCCTAGCTGCAGTTTAAATATTATTGTATACAGGATGGTTCAGCTATTATTACATGATACAGGATGTTAGAAAATTGCACGGCCATAGTGCAGTGGGTGATTCCTCGTCATAAAATTAAAGAAAAACATAAGTCCGTAAACGCATTTGTCGAGAAAGGGTCAGATGAGGTGATTGTAAAATAGGGGTAATTGTAAGCACGGTTGCTTTACGTCGGAAATGCGTGCTGGCGACATGCTTGTTGTGTTGCGCAGAGCGTTGTTAACCCCTCTGTAAAATTGCAGTGTTAGACTGATATAGACGAACGTTCCATACGTGTTTTACTGTTGTGCATGCACCGGTGACGGCATCAATTTCAAGGTTAGACCTTTTTATTTGTGTTTACATTTACCTCAGAAAAAAAGATTTTTCTCCAGAATGCCCAGAAATTACAAGAGGAAGGCCTGGTGTAGTCATGAAGAGTTGGCCAGAGCGGTAGCAGATGTTGAAAACAAAATAAAACATCGGCAAGCCATAGAATCTTAGGGAAAATCTAAAGTAGTCATCTATCACATAATTAAAGGACACAAAGTCAGCATTGATATATAATGGAAGCAGGAAGAGCTACAAAACTACCTGTTGAAAATTGTAATAAAAACGACATGAAAGAGATAGTCGCGGACTATGTGAAAGTGCATAATACCTGATATTATGGATTTATGGAAGTGCACCCAAGATTGTCATTTAAAAAACTGGAATATCTCCAAAAATATCGTCAAGCTGCCAGACAACCAGGTATCGTTTACAACCTCTACAAAGAACTGAAGGAAGTTTTGGATAGATATTTAGTGTTATTTCCGGAAAAATATATATTTAACTGCGATGAAAATGGGTTTGCTTCTGATCCCTGCAAACTGAAGGCTATTGGAGAAAAGGGCATACCATTATCATAACGGTTTCCAGTCTCTATTTGATCCTATAGAGTTGAGTATAAGAAGAAGAAATAGCAGATTGGGACAAATGTCGAAGGAACTGTGTCTACGCCAATGTCTTATTCAGAGTCACTGTCTCACCAGAATATTCCTTCAACATTAAGCTTGAATTTATCAAATGTCAGCGTTGAATTCAGTTTCATTTTAAAAAAATGGCTTCCTCATCATGCAACCTTTTAGTGCATTCGCCACTTAATATCATTAAGATATTTTCATCCAAAGTAAGTGCTAAATCTGTTCCAAACAATGCAACCACTCCCAAAAGAAAGCAAGATATGCCTTGCGTGAAACCACTAAAGTACTGTGAGAAGTGTTGGCAAAACAGAAAGAATTAGAAAATTAACAACCAACAAGAAGAAAACGGAAAATATATATATATATATATATATATATATATATATATATATATATATATATATATATATATTATATATATATACAGTATGTCCCCGGATCGACTTTAAAGGAGGGAAAATTCTCTTATTTTTGATTTCTCAGAAAATTTCATTCTTGATGATTTGCCCTGCTTGTTTTCAAACCCCGAAACACAAATTACTTTCTATTTTACTCGTACGGTTCTCGAGATAATATCATTTTTCTTGAAAAATTGGACTTAGAATGTTTTTCCTAATTTTAGAAGTAACTTTAGTAGGCGGACTTCATTGAAAACACCACTGACAGAAATTGTCAAACGTGATAATTCTGTTGAACTGCAAATTAATTCATGCTAATTTGAATTGTATGCTATAATGTTGACTTTACAACAAAGAATTTATCTAATTCAATGTTACGGAACTGGGGAAGAGTGCTATCGAGTTGTTATCAGAAAATTCAACCAAAATACCCGGAGGTTACCATTTCGAATGCCGGAGTAAAAAACTTGGTAACTAAATTCCTTCAAACAGGCTCGGTTTTAAACCTAAAGATGCCAAAGAAGTTGTTCGATGAAGAAGATGCTGCTACTGTTCTCGCCGTTCATTCCGCAACAGAAGTTCCAAGGTTGTCTTTAAGAAGGAGGGCACTACGAATTGGGATAGGTAAAACTCATTTACAAAGAATCTTCAAGGAGAACAAAATTTTACCATTTAAGTCGCAATTTAGGCAAACTTGAGAGAACGGTGATGAAGCCAAACGTCTGGATTTTTGTTTGAAATGGACAATAGAGTTTTGGAAGATTCAAATTTTCATAAACGAATAATGTTCTCCGATGAATCGACCTTTTCAACTAACGGAGTCGTTTCCCCAACATTGCCGTTACTGGAGTAGGACGAATCCAAACTTCCGAATTGCTAGTCGCAGACAATGTTTGAAAAAGTTAATGTGTGGTGTGCGGTTTCGTACCATGGAATTATTGGCTCATATTTTTTGATCAAAATTTAAACCGTTATTCATATTTGAAATGTTCTTCCAGCACGATGGGTGCCCTGCTCATTATGCCGGTACTGTTCGCCAGTGGTTCAATACAGAGTTCCATGATAACTGGATAGGAAGAGGTGGTCCCATTTTATGGCCGCCGAGAAGTCCTGATCTCACAATAATGGATTTTTATCTGTGGGGTCGTTTAAAACAAATTTTGTACAGTGAGCCATTAGACAATGATGAAGAGCAATTGAAAAATAGGATACGGAATGCTGTCCAGTCCCTTTCAATCGAAGAAATAAGGCGCAGTTTCAATGAATTCAGAGCTCGCATTAAAATCTGTGCGGAAAAATCAGGAGCATTATTCGAATAGAAAATTAATAGTTCATTTTTTTGATAATTTCATTTCATTTTACCATCAATTGTTAAATTTATTAATTAAAACTTGTGAGACTAATTTGATTTTTCCTTTGAAACAAATCAATTTACTTCAAAAAATTACGAAAATCTCGAATTTTTCAAGAAAAATGATATTATCTCGAGAACCTTTTGAGTTAAATAACAAGTAATTTGTGTTTCGGGGTTTGAAAACAAGCATGGCAAATCAGCAAGAATGAAATTTTCTGAGAAATCAAAAATAAGAGAATTTTCCTCTTTTAAAGTCGATCCGGGGACATACTGTATATATATATATATATATATATATATATATATATATATATATATATATATATATAATATATAATTAAAAATTATTTATTTGTTTGTTATTTCAGATATGTATTGATTTATTTTAAATATATTATTGAAATAATAAATATTTTAAAATTAGTGACGTAATATTCTCAGAGGGTTTGTAGAAAACGTGACGCAGCATGACTAGGAAGGGAGAGGGGTCCAATAAGGAGAAATTTAGAGTAACGCCTGCTATATAGATAAACATTAATATTTTCCAATGTAATTTGGATAAAAGCTTAAATTTTTTAAGAACTATGTACCGCATATTGCTATATCATTTACATAATGAAATTATCGAAGGTAATATAACAAGACTTTGATAAATAGTCGACAATTTTTATTGCATGTAAATTTTCGAGTGTATTTTAGAATCAATTCGTCGAGACGTAATTTTGGCATTAATAATCTGCTTAATCTTTGATTATTAATGCTGAAGTTGTGACGAGACAAATTGTAAAATTCACAAGAAATTTAGTAGCAATAAAAATAGTAGCTAATTTATCAAGGTCGTGTTATATTCAATATGTGTAAAAGCTGGATCGGCCCCTTCGACGGCACCGAAGGGATTGGTGGTTTTTTACCTCATTTCTACATTTGAAATATGTAAAATGCATCCGGTTTTATTTTGCAACTCGGACGCCAACATGGAGAAATTAATTAATTTTCTTAATAGTCTTAATAGTTTACGGCCCCTTCGACGCAGCGAAGGGATTGGCCGATTTTTTCTTTATTTCTGCATCTAAAAGAAGTAAAATGCACCGGGTTTTATTTTGCAACTCGGACATCAACATGGAAAAATTAATTATTTTTTTAAATGTGTGTAATGGCTGAAACAACCCTTTCGACGGGCTCGAAGGGGTGTGTGATTTTTTTGTTCATTTCTGTATCTAAAAGAATTAAAATACACCGGATTTTATTATGCAACTCGGGCGCCAACATGGAGAAATTAATTATTTTCTTAATTGTGTTCAAGGGCTTGATCGACTCCTTCGACGGCACCGAAGGGATTGGCGATTTTTTCCCTTATTTCTGTATCTAAAAGGAATACAATACATTGGGTTTTATTTTGCAACTCGGACCCCAACATAGAGAAATTAATTATTATTTGAAAATGACTGCCAAAAATTGGCTGCTAACTTCACAGCGAAACGATATGGTCGCTAAAACTTGGCTGCTAAGTTCACACCGGTTACAATTAACACAGATTTGTTCACATTTCCCCCTTGAATAAATACATCGCTAAAACTGTATGGTTTAAAATACGCGCGTTTATAATTCACCTGACGTCGTGGAGTATTTGTAAACAAAAAGAATGTGAAAACAAAATTTTTTTCGAAATCCAGAGCAGAAATTGTCTGGAACATTAAAAAATTAAACCTAATACTCTAATCCAATTTAATTATACTGAAATTTTGTTTTCTCACATGGTGTAATGGAAAAATTATGCAAAAATCGTTTACTTTTACCCCACCTCACCCTACAGTGTGTTAAAGCAAATTTCCGAAATCAATGTATTTTTTAATTCTTACGAACTGTTAAGGATACTGAAATGAAATTTTAAACATAAACTCGGAGCATTATTGTGCACTATTCAACGTAGTTAACATTTGGCATTTTTGTTTCTATTGGTGTATCTACAGAGTAGAGTCAAAGATTTTTATCGTCATTTTTTTGTAACATCCTGTATATGATTTTTGCACTCGATTATTAGACCTTTCAAATGTAAGCAAAAAGTGTTCATAGTATTTTTGCATTTAACGTACCGTTTTCGAGTAAAATAGGGGAGTCTTAAACTATGCGTATTATTCTTCTGACATCAACGTCGCGTCGCATAGTTTTTTAATTATTGTTCCAACCTTGCTTACAAATTATTTATTTAGTTTTTACTAACAAATTTACTCAACGCCTACCGTTTAATAAGGTTTTTACATCACAACACAATTAAACATAACATCTAATTAGGTATGTAAGGGCACAATGCTTAAAATAATGATTGTAACAATAGGGTATGCAATACCCAAACATAAGGTACACTACAACAAATGTTGAATATAGCAACCTTCCGACTTGATGTTTGTAATTTCAATTCAATATTCCCAAAAAATGAAAAATAAATGGATTTAGGAAATTTACTTTAACGCACTGTATCTCGAAAAGCGTGCATTTTCGGACCTATTTACAGGAACTTTTCTTAAAATTTTATAACGAGGGATCACCCACTGCAATATGACCGTGCAATTTTTCGAACACCTTGTATTATCGCAACAAATTATATGCATTAAATATTTGTTTTCAGTAAGCGTAAATAACCAGCTGAATAAGAATTGCCATTACCATAAAGTTAGAACTCTTATTAATTCCACCTGTGAGAAGAATTTATATTTTCGCGCCGCGATTGAAATATTGTACTACCATCTCGAAAAGGAAGGTTCTCGTGTTAACCGGAAAAGTTGCCATCATATAATGACCTAGCAACCTTTTAAATGTACAAAGAAAAAGAACCTTACAGAATTGCAGTCAGAATTCACAGTCCTGTAAATTAGGGAAAATCATTGGTTTGTACAGAAATTTGGTAAATTCGTTGACACTCAAACGGAAGCGGCACATTACGATCACTTCCATGGTTTGTGTTGAGTGCCTTGCACGTTGGTTGTAATTGGTATACTACTTAACGTTAATTTTTAAATAAGTATACGAGGGTAAGGTGAATAATTCTCGGCCTGACACAGAGATGGCGCTCCAATTAGGAAAAATTTATGCTTTCTGCCTACCTGCAGTCCAAGCAGAGGGTGGAAGCAGGAGGTTCAGCGCCAATGAAAGCGAAATCGACCGCATCTGTCGGAAAGGTCATAACCCGCGTTTTTTGGGATGCGAAAAGGATCCTGTTAATTGATCACCTTGCAAAAGGTAGAACAATTATAGGCGAATATAACTCCAACCTTCTAGACCAGCTGAATGCCAAAATTCGCGAGAAGAGAAAACATCATCTATCACCAGGACAACGCACCTGCACACAAAGGTGCGTTGGCGATAGGAAAACTGCGACATCTGAGGTACGATTTGCTTGGCCATACCCCTTATTCTGCTCATTTGGCACCCTCACACTTCCATCTGTCCCCAAACTAGAAGAAATTTGTTTCTGAGAAGCGCTTCGCATCCAACGAAGAAGTTGAGAGGGCCGTAGATCAATATTTCACAATCTTCCAGACTCTCACTTCCGGGAAGGAATACTGATGTTGGAGAAACGCTGAACCAATTGTGTTGAAGTCAAGAGAGATTACGTAGAAAAATATAATCATTTTTTAACTGAAAGTCGTAGTCTTTTATTGTCAGACCGAGAATTTTTCACCTTATCCTAGTATTGTGTAATATAAAGAGTGAGTATCACTACGCTTTGGATAATATTTTATGAATTATTGTATTGAATTTTACAAAATGAAGGGAAAGTCTAATATACAGGGCGATTTTTTTTTATTTAAGCACTGGCATCTCGGAAACTACATGAGATAGAGATTCGGTTAAATGGGGAAAAAGTTACAGTTTTATGAACCTAAATTAACGACACTTTCAGTTGTTGGAAAAGTTTATGGCTTACTAGATATTAAAAACAAAACTAAAACTTTGCATTTTATTTAATTCTAAATAACTGTGTTATTATCGATTTGAGAAAAAAATGTAGAGGAAAGAATGGCAGTGTTTTTCTTATCTACTGACGTCAGACACGAAAAATAACAAAGTTATAACGATTTTATTATTGATTTACAGTTGGCCATGGTTTTATACCCTTGCCATAATACAGTTTTTTTTTTCATTTCAAACTTTGATGGGCGAAAACAAGTTTATTGATTTTTCTTTTAAATGTACTTATTAGGAATACAACAAAATGACACAAATAAAAATTTTAGACATTTTAACGCGTAACATGTATATACTAATTTCCTACTCAGTAATTGTAATTGTAACAACAGTAAGATAATCATTACATATATGTTATTTTAACTTGCGTTATTACATGTGCCACCATTATAATCGATGCATTTAGTAGTCTGCTGGCTTTTAAAGCACCCGTTGGTTACAAAAAGTAGCAGACAATCATTGACGATTATGTGCTTAATAAATGTTCAACTGTCACTACAGTTTAGTATCGAATTTATTAAAAGTGGCAAATTTGAAAGTACGATTTATGATTAAGACGCTTTGTTAAAAACATCACTCACATATGCATATATGCCATTTACTTCAGTGTTAAAAATCATAGTCCATTATCGTAAGCTGCAAAAACTGTTCATAAATTTCACTGGTTTGGAATACAAATCAGAATCTCCTTTACCTAACAGATATTACATAATTTAGTACTTTATTTTAGAACAAGAACTTCTGTTAATAGAATAAAGTTTCATATCATCATTAACCATAAATAAAGTGGTTAAAAATTATTATTATTATTATTATTATTACCTCCTACTCGAGGTAAACTTTTATTTATGTATTTAATAAAATTAATAATAATTTTTAATTACATATTTACCTTTGAACTTATTCGTTCATAACAAATACTTGTAATAAATAAATAAAGTGGGGTTAATTTGTTTAATTTCAAGGTAACTAACAAAACCAATGGTGTTACGAGTTCTAATTTTTAATTTTAATGTGTAAATTGAAATGAACCATAAAATCCTTTAATATATTTATACATTAGTTGACTTTCTGCAGAAACTTATTACGTGGTATTTTCGGATTAGCCATGGGTCACTGCTTTTCTACTTTATAGGAGTAGAAAAAGCATAGCACACACCTCGAGTTTATATTACGACATTCGTTCGCTTCGTGTGCTCGTTATCGTAATAATGCACTCGTGCTACTTGCCACCCTTATTATGTAGTATACTGCGTTAGAACAAATTCAGATTTTTTTAAGTAGCAGTAATGTAAAAAAATTAATCTATCTCAGCAAATGTTATTATTATTTATACACAAGCGGCATCTTTTCACAATGGAATTTACAGCTTTCCGTATTTCCCTACCATCTAAATTGCGAAACGCATGTATCACAGCATCACGTAGTTCTTCTTTTGTCGTATAAGTTCGCTGATAAACCAAATCTTTTAGAGTACCAAAAAGAAAAAAATCTAACAGTAAAAGGTGTGGCGATCTTGGTGCCCAAGGGACCTACCCGTTCCTACCTATCCAAGAATTTGGAAACAGTTGGTTTAGGTACTCTCTCACTTGCAGTTGGTTGTGCGGCGGGGCACCGTCGTGTTAAAACCAGCGTAAATTACGTCTTGTTTCCAAATCTAAGATATCCAACACATCTTGAAATTCATTTTGTAGAAACGCAAGATAACGTTGGCCTGTCAAATTTTGGTCGTAAATGAAAGGTTCAAGAATTCGCGATCCAATAATTTCGCACCAAACATTGAATCCAAATTTTCATAAGGCCGTCTTTCACGAAGTATCCTAGGATTTACCTGCATCCACAAATGTTCATTGCGCCTATTGAACATACCGCAGCTAGTAAATTTGGTTTCATCAGTCCACAAAATGTGATTTTGAAATTCTGGATTCTGTTGAATCATATTAATGTACCAGTTACTAAACGCAATTCTTGCAGCTTGGTCTCGTGGATGCAATGTCTGTCCTACTGATAGGTGATATGCGTGAAATTTGTGTTTCTTCAAAACTTTCATGACTGTGGTTTGGGACACACCAACTTCAACTGAAATTTGTCGGGTAGAAAGATTCTCACTAACGTAGGCCATTACATTTATTTGGATATCCTCGTAAATGATGTTTTCGTCCCTCTTTGCTTTCGAAAAGGAACCAAACTGCCTCAGATTTCTGTATAAATTATTGAACGTCGGTAGAGATGGTTGACGCCGATTTTCATACAATTGTTGGTACCGTTCGGCAACAAGAACACTATTTTTATTATACACTATAAAACATTCCAACATATTAAGTTTGTCGCGATTAGAAAACATCTTTAATTTAATTACAAGTTACAAAACTGCCAAATTTCAACTAAAACTATGACCACCAGTACTTAGTTTATTTTTTTTCATGGCACTCTCAATAATACGACAATTCCTGTATCGCGTTTATTCATCAAAGTTAATATAGCAAACCTTATATCGTTATAAAGAGAAAAATGTGTTCTTTTTAAAAGCCAACTATTACTGCAAAAAATTTGTTCTAACTCAAGCGAGCAGGAAATTAGTACGTACAACATGTTACGCATTAAAATGTCTAAAATTTTTATTCGTGTCATTTTGTTGTACTCCTAATAATAACGGTTTTACAACATTTAAAAGAAAAATCACTAAACTTGTTTTCGCTTATCAAAGTTTGAAATGAAAAAAAAACTGTATTTATTATGGCAAGGGTGTAAAAACCATAATAATTAATTTATTTTTTCCATGGTCAACTGTAAATCAATAATAAAATCGTTATAACTTTGTTATTTTTAAAAATAAATACATCATGTCTAAATATCGTTAAAATATGCACATCCACTGGCCTACTTACCTTCCATTTAAAAAAACTTCGAAATAACAAGAAATAGAACAAACCGATAATAACAGACTTATTTAGAATTAAATAAAATGCAAAATTTTAGTTTTTTTTTAAATATCTAGTAAGCCATGAACTTTTTCCAACAAATGAAAGTGTCGTTAATTTAGGTTCATAAAACTGCAACTCTTTTCCCATTTAACCGAATTCTATCTCTTGTAGTTTCCGAGATGCCAAAGCTTAAAATTTAAACAAATTCTCCCTGTATATTCAATATTGGATTACAGTAAGATCCATGTTCACCCAAAGCATCATATAGTCTTTTAAATGCACGCTGAGAAGGCCGACGGGTTCAAAATATTCATTTTTTTGACACCGAATATAAAATTCAAGCATATCACGCTTTTTTATAGTAGAAAAAAGCATTCTAGCGCCTAAAAACAGGAAACAAACTGAAAATAAGTTTCAAACTGATCGTCAAAGTAAGGAGTAGGATTTTGTCAATTAACAACGGTTTCCATGGCTTACCATACTAATAATTCTGAAAATAAACGGAAAAAACGGCCGTATCTCTTCAGTTTTTCAAAATACTATGTCATATGTTATATCATTAGAAAGGTCAGAACAGCTCCCTTTCTGAAAAAGTCATAGCCAACTTTGTTTCCGTTTAAAAAAATGTGTTTATGTCGTAACTCCAAGCCAAACGCGTACATCAAAAAATCGATTTATTTCCGTTTGCACTTTTGTTCTCAAAATGGAAATAACGGAATTGCGCACATTTAAAAAATTACAGAAAAAATGTTTTTTTTTAAGTATCTAGTTGGCCTTGGACTTTTTGAAGAAAAAAAAGAATGTACTGAATTGTCCTCATGAAACTGCAAATCTTTCCCAATTTAACCGGCTTTCTATATATTCTAGTTTTCGAGATACCCACCCCACAGTACACATAAAAATACTTACTATGTATACGTCATAAATTCTGAATAAATGAAAATGATGTAAGAAATAGGGATACCGAGCCGTTTAAATTGAGCATTTAGATAAAAAAACTAATTAATTTCACTTACTGTAGGTACATAATTAATCTTGTTAATGGATGCCAGTAATAGTAAATCAAGGGTAAGCATAAGTAAAATAAGTAGGCACAAAATGTAAACATAGTTTCCGAGATTTGAAATACGAGTTACTTCATTAAAGGTTATGTACGCACTAATTACGTATTAAAACAAATGCAAAATCAATTTTAATTTTCGGTAAAAGTGTAATAATAGCATAATAACCAAATTTCGTGCTTCAAAATATAATGAATCATTTTCTGTAACCCATTCATGAACGTAAACAAGCAACAACTAACGAAAATAAATTATGGTAATTGGTGTATTTACCGACTACTCTTCGATGTTAAATAAGCTTTACTATACAATAAACATGCTACTTGTTTATCTGTGTCCCCTGTATATTTAATAGGAATCATTATACATTATGTAACAGAAAAATAAAAGTATAAATATGTAATGAAAACAGGGTAAATACATACCTCATTAAAAAAAAAGAAACGTAGTCATGGCACGCTAATATTAGGTACAGTTTAAAAGCATGAATGTATAAAAATGGGGAGATTAAAAAGTAAGAAAAAGATTTCTTTGATGTTAAAAAATGATACGCATTTAATTTAAGTAAACAAAACAGAAAAGAGAGCCTTATTTCCCATTTCCGTGAAAATGAAGTCGAGTAGAGATTTTCTTTTATAAAGAGAACATTTTCACTTTCTGTACTTGATACACAATATTACAAATGTCTATTGTATACAGAATACACGTTGTATTAAATTATTACGGTGCAACAAAATTATCCATTAAAGTTTTTTGAATAGGTGTTGTACATTCATTTAATAGGACTTATTTTTTTAAATTCAATTAATAGGTAGTAACTAAATACAAAATGCAAGAAGTGTAAAATATGTAGCAACTAATAAATTAGACAAAGGCAAGTTTTTTTTTCGATATGGGGACGTTGGTAACAATAAAAATAGATAGTAATTAAATACGGAAAGATTTGCAGAATTTTCCACCAAGTTAGATAGTGCAATCACATTTAAACAAATATTTATACTCCGCTTGTGGAAATATGAGGATATTGTCTGAGAACCAAATTTAGTGAGTCAACTGAAACAACTTTCTCACTTTAGATAAGAAAACGGGTGATGTAAATTATTAAGAAACTCAAAACATTAAATAGAGTTATTAAATTTAAATTATAATGTATAGTTATTGCAAATTGGCCATCATTGGATTTGTTTAAACAAAAAGATTTACTGAATAAAAAAAAATTCTCTCCACTCAAGTTGAAAGTGATCTCTGATCTGCCCCTGCATGACAAGTTGGACTATCAAACCTAAGGCCGTCGTGGTAGAACTAAACCTATTTGAGGTCAAAGTAGGTTTAAATTTTTATTTTATTTCATTTTATAATGTATTTATTTATGTTTATTTACTACATCTAACAAACAACCAAGCACAGCATCAATTGGACCAGTCAGAGTGTTTTTACTCTGAATATTTCCTGCGATTTTATTCAGCAATTAAATTTTTGTTTACCTTTTTGACAGCTCTTTAGTAAAATAAAATAAAAATGTAGATGGTGGTTCATTTTCGTGCTCCATTTTGATGTTAATTAAGATCCAATAATTATAATCAAGATATCTCTGACCGTTATTGCGCAATTAGCCAAAATTGAAAAAAATGGCGATTTTGAAAAACTTGAATAACTTTTTTATTTCTGAATGTATCGACAAACTGTAAAAACATTCTTAAGGCACTTTTTTAAATAGAATCCGTTAGTGCCTTCGCATTTTTAATACCTCCTCCTTAAAGGAAACCATAGTTGGCTATGGCATTTTTAAATGACATTTTTTTTGTGCTTTTCAAAACTATATAACACTTCTATGCTATTTTAATAATTAATTGATTTTTTAAGTTTTTCTTATTTACGTTTTATATTAAGAATACACAGTAGGCTGAGATTTATTTAAGTAAAAACAAATGATACCTGTATGTCAAATAATAAATTAAAAATTAGGAGTGTGCAACAAAGTGATCTTGGAATTTAGTTATTAACATGCTTAATTATACGAATTCAGAAAAATGTTGCATGTTAAAATGTTTTATATTATCCGAAGGTGATAAAAATGTAGCATCAGAATTATATTGACAAAATTTTCCAGAAAGGCAGCAGCCAAACAAAAATATTTTTGAACGGTATAATAGTTAATAAAAATTAAAATTTTTGCTAGCTCAAAACAATATCTTAATTAGTTTTAGGTTACAGAAAGATTTGATTGAATTCAGTTCTTTTAAAAATCCCAGGCCAAAAACTTACTTTGAACGAAATTCTGAAGAAAATTCAATGGTCGTCTTAAGCAAAGCCAACAACTTCATCTAGACAAATGGTTAATCTAGGCGTGTCTCGAAGCAAAGTGCTTCGAATTTTAGAGAAACACAAATACCATTGCTATAGATTTCCGAAAGAACATTTTTTGACTGTAGACGACAGAAGGATGTGCACTGAGTTTTGTAACTGGTATGTAGTCAGTGCCAAAATATACCTAACTTTTCAAACTCTATTGCATGGTCACACTAGGCGCATATCAGTAATGATGGTATTATTTACCTTACTGGGCAGATACTAAGGCTCATGACAGTGTTGTCCGCAGGAGACAAGGGAAATTTGGAATAAATGTGTGGTGCTGTATTAAAAACGGTCGTTTTTATTATCACATGTATGAAGGAACATTAAACTAAATGAAATATCTCGATATTCTACAAATTCATTTGGAGGGATTTCTAGAGAGTCTTCCTTTAGTACAATATTCCAATGTCATATTTCGGCAAGACGGAGCTCTCGCACATAATTCCCGTGTAGTTAGTGACTGCTTAAATTTACGTTTTCCTAATAGCTGGATGGGAACGACCGACCAATTTTGTGCCCTGCTCGTTCACACCATCTTTGGCCTCTAGATTTCTTTTTATAGGGTTTTTTGAAAAACATATACCAAAGAACTAATAATACTGTGAATAAGTTAAAAGAAAGTGTTCGTGTGGCTTTTACACAATTAACACCATTATCTATATATAACTCCATAAATTCAATTAGAAAAGTCTGCATACAAAAAGAGAGCGCACAGTTTGAAAAATATTTGTTTTGGTGTGTTTTTTATATTGACAGTTTGTGGTCATATTTTTCTTCGTTTATAGAATTAGATGTTTACATACGTATAAAAATTGATTTTCTGTTAGGTTTTCATAATTTCTGATGATGTTATATTGTTTATTTTCATTTCATTTCAATTTGCATTTGAGGTTTTTTGATAATTTTATATTCAATCTTTAGATTTTATGATTTGTTACAATTCCACAAGAACAACATTACAATTAAACTTATTTGAATTACAAAATGTCTCTAAAATATTTTACTGGAAGTGAAATTTCTTTTTTGAGTAGAATATCTTCATTCAATTTCATATCTGGTTTTCTAAGCCAACTCTTATCCTTAATAAATATACCGATTAACAAAAACTTAAAAAATCAATTAATCATTAAAATAGCATAAAGGTATTATTTTTAAAAAGCACAAAAAAATGTCATAGCCAACTATGGTTTCGATATAATTTCAATATAAAAAAATACAACTTTATTCATTTCTTTTTGAATTAAGGAGGTATTAAAAATGCGAATGCAATAACGGATTCTACAATGTTTTGTTAAATATTTTTATTGTAATGTTTATATAAATTGTTCAAAGCCAAAACTGATTTAGTAAATAATCTTAACATATACCCCTCGACCTATGAATTTTTTGGTTAAAACTACAGCACCTTTTTTTAAATTAGTTTTTTGGCAAATATTCTCGACTTAATAATTCACAAAGAGCCCCCGACCTGCAAATATTTTCTAAACAAATTTAAAAAAAACTGCTGTAGTTTTAACCGGCAAAATTCATAGGTCTTGGGATATAACCTTAGACAAGGAAAGAGAGAGGACGCGTAATATACCAATTATGCCGGTTACCGCTTGGCACATAATTGTGTAACACAGTGGCGTGTCAGGATATGACTAGTAGAAATAAAGGTCCTATCAAACTATGTTCATTGTTTACATAGGTACCGATTAATGTCATTCCATCTCATTTTAAATGTATTTTGATTGTGCAATTTTATATTATGTCAACTATCTCATTTTACTTAAAATTTGAAAGTAGCACTTAAAAACACAATTCCACAGACAAGTATGAAACGCCACTGCTATATTGGCAAAATACTACAAAATAAATTAACATAATAGTAAAGATGTCAATGAAAATGATTGAAATAATAAATGAAATTAGGTTTCATACTTACTTATGTTTAGTATGTACAACATATCAATGGGACACAGTTCAAACAATAACAAATTCCAGTTATTTACTGACAGTGTGACTATGCATTTTTAATAATTACCTATGAAAAGATATTCTTGGCTCTTTTTTATCGTTGTAACTTTTACAGCCTAAACCACAACAGTTCATCATTATTAAGAATTCACAATACACTTCATTAACAAAACTTTTCGGTACAAGAAACACTAAAAACTTAACAGTGTTAACCAGTTTGTTTACCACATAATCAACAAACAAAACAGAAGTGTTGCCTAAGATACATGTGCGGTATCCTCTTTTTTTAACTAATCTAAGGATATAACCTACGAATATTATTTCGGCAGCGTTTCAAATAATCGGTCGTATAACGTCGCGTTTACAAAAAACTTAACAGTGCTTATCTTTTACATGTTATTTATATTGTTCTGCACTTTCTACGAAAATTTCCAACAAAACTTCACTAAGCTGGAGACATTCATATCGAATTTTAATGCAATCGCACGAACGCATACTCACGCACCAGGTGCCGCACACCTACACAACACCGAACACACACACACACACACACACACACACACACACCTTATGTGTTACACCAATCGTCCTGCCATTTTCACCCATAACAAAGCCATCGTATAAACACTCTTTTTAGAGGAGTAGCACCAAACTAAGAGCCCCCTTATTTATACGCACATTTACCTATATAATATGGAGTCACACCGAGATAAGAACCTCCTTTAGCTAAGAAACAAATCCACCTTAACCAAGGTTAACCCCTTTAGCGGAGCTACACTTAGTCGAGATAAGAACTCCTTTAGCTGAGATACACACCCTTACCTTGTACAAGATATTAACCAGCATTTTTCAGTAGTCACTCCTCCGAGATAAGGACCCCCTCTAATTGAGCATGAAAAAGAAACCCTCAGCTGAAATATGGACTTAGTAGTCACTTATACGAGATAAGAACCTCCTCTAGCTAGGAAACACCTTCACTTTAGTCAAGATATGAACTAGCCATGTTAGAGGCAACACACTTATCCGAGATAAGAACCTCCTTTAGCTGAGAAACCTTTCATGTGATCCGAGATCTGAACATTCATGTAAGCTAGGAATCAAACCATTTCCTGAAGATAGGCTTACAACTCCCTTTAGCTAAGAAACAAATCTTAGTCAAGATATAAATCATCAGTGTGGTTTTGACTTTTGCAGAGGTCAATGAACAACATCTGGCAACACCGCATGAGCTGAGATACGGTCACATTGTAGAGTTTCCTAGTCCAAGGTAGGTATACTACTCACACACAAACCCGTGCGCGCGAAGAAACTACTCGTTCTTATGCCTAAAGTCATGTAATACGTTTTTTTAAATTGTAACATAGTCTGTTTTCTACAAAAGGTGTCTAAAATGCATTTTTTTACCAAACAGAACGTTTTACCTTCTCTTGTTATATATGAACTACTTAATTTGAATAAAACGACAAAAAGTACTTAACTTAAAGATACAAAAAGTCAGTTACTTTAATAAATCAGAATAAAAACATTTTTGATTTTAAAATTTTCATCGTCACACTACACCTCTGTACTTTGTTTGAAATGACACATTAGGTGGGTTATTTAACGTTACTTCATTCTATTTTAGAATTATAATCTTGTTCATAACCACTCAAATGCGGGCATAAATTGGACATAATGGCATACAGTAGTCAAAAGTTGCTACGCAACGATTGCACTAATTATTCAAACAAGCTTCGGTGTCGAACATTTATTGACATTAAGGAAAATATAGCAACCATCTACACAACACTAAAAATTTACATCGGCACAACTCTCACAAACTTGTCGGAAATACTCAATATTTTATTTGAAAGTTTTAGAAACTAAAATAGAATAAAACGTTGAATGTACTACAGGCATAGCAGTCGATTATGGTTCTCGTGAAATTAAAAGCCCTCCCTCGTCGAACTTTAAACATTCCCTCGTGCCATAATCTCCTAATTATGCCCTTAATATATATATATATATATATATATATATATATATATATATATATATATATATATATATATATATATATATATTTAACTATTTCATACATAATATTTAAATTATCTCATCCATCAAATGTCAAAAACGCAAGTTACGAAGCAACGCAAAACAAATTTTACGACCTTAGCATACAATATAATTGATTAAACACAAACTTTAGGTAGGAATATTATTGACTAATGTCGGAAAATAGGATGAAAAGAGCCTAAGCTTTCTAACAAAAGATATATCTTGCACAACTTACTTAATTACAGTACCAGATATTCATAAACTACCACCATTAATGGTAAAAAATTTACATTCCATGAACATCTCACAACGCTCAATTTGTTAATTCTGCTGTTATAAGTGAATGAAAAACATTACGTTACGACGACAAATAGAATCATGTTAAATGTTTAATGTAGAATAAAGTTTTGATGTTGGCATTCGGAACGTTTCCAAAGTACCAAACTTAAACCGCATTGGAATGTTAAAGTACATTAGCACAACTCCATTCACCAGGGTCGCTATCGTATTTTCGATTTCCAAAGTCCATTAAGGAACCAGTACGCCGTTTTGATTTTGTTAAAAAGGTTTTTAGTTGCATCTTTAACAGTGTTTTAATTGCTTCTTAATGGTAATTTTCTATTGAAGTAGCAGGTTTCAAAGTCAATTTACCTTCGTAGTTTCTCATTTTAAATAGTACCAAATCATTGATTAACAAATTGTTAATCAATGACCAAGCGCTAATTTTGGCTAAAGCCACACCCAAACCTCGTCCATGTTCGTGTTTATCGTCCATGGGATCTATTGTCTGACTGTCCCTACAGTTTCCATAATCCCAATTATCTCTTTTATTTCCATAGTCTCCCAGCGCTTCGATCGTTTCCCTCGCCCCTTCTGTCTCTATCGTTGCTATCCTTCCAATCGTCTCCAGGGTGACTCGTCTCCTCCGCCGTCACTATTGTCTCTATCGTCTCTACCGTCTCTATCGCCTCTATCGTCTCTGGCGCCTATGGTGTCTCTTTCGTCTATCGTTTCTACCGCCTCTATCGTCTCTGGCGTCTATGGCGTCTCTTTCGTCTATCGTCTTTGTCTCTGTCGTCTCCATCGTCCCTATCATCTCCATCGTCTCCATCGCCTCTACCGTCTCTTTCGTCTCTATCGTCTCTATCGTCTCTATTGTCTCTATTGTCTCTATTGTCTCTATTGTCTCTATTGTCTCTATTGTCTCTATTGTCTCTATTGTCTCTATTGTCTCTATTGTCTCTATTGTCTCTATTGTCTCTATTGTCTCTATTGTCTCTATTGTCTCTATTGTCTCTATTGTTTATATTGTTACTATTGTCTCTATTGTCCCTATGGTCTCCATTGTCTCTATTGTGTGTGGTGGGTATGGTGTGGGTGGCGTGTCCTTGTCCGTGTCCGTGTCGGTGTCAGTGGGCGTGCGTGTGAGTGGGCGTGGCGCGTACGTGTGTGTGTATGTACATAAAAATGTAATTTCTGTTACTGAATTTTTGATGGTTTCTTCATCATTACGAATCATACATTATTCTTGAATTATTGATGATGTATGTTTTTCCTTTTGTAAACTTTTTCATTTCGGCGTTTTTCCTATAGCGTCCATTTTTTCATTGAATTTGTCAACATTCATAATCAATGTGGCCTCTTTCGCAGATACTTGAGAAATGCCTTAATTACAATATTTAATTTAAATACTGCAAGTATATTACTCAAGTTGGAAATGTTTTCATAAGGACCATTTAAAACACTGTACCATATTTAACATTTAAGAAAATATTTTAATCAGAAGGATTCGATTAAAGGGTTTTATAAATTGTAAGATATTTTAGTCTGATTGCCCTGTACAAATTACCGCACATGTTTACATTAATTACCAGTCTTGAAGGTATTGTTGCCTATGTTTATCTATTTCGCTCTGAATTAACAAGTAGCATATATAGCGTATTCATTCATACTTATATGAATCCCCTCGAAACTATTGGAGTTACAGATGAATATAAAAGATAACGATAAAACTTATGTTTATTGTGTACTTCTGTATATAGTATCTGTATAACTTGAACAATTGAACTTATTGTGAATATAAGTATTTGCTAGTGTAGATTTGCTATGTCAGTTGCAGAATCGATATACCTGGGATTTTAAATACATGTATTTGAACAACCCAAGAAGGTTGTTTTATTAAGCGACTGATTCTCTTATTCACTCACATGGCTTTTGTGTATTATAATTTATTATTTTCACAGGCGCCGAACTACTAATTATAATTACTAATCAATTCAGAATTGTTTCAATTTTTTGTGTCAATACATGTTAATTCTTCTTATGGAACTATCCCTCGCCCGCCGTAAAAAATCTGAGCTAGTTCTAAAACGGCGGTATTATTATACACAAGGTAGCAACGTCTAGTGCGTCTACTGTGTGTCTATTGTGCCCTTCGTGTGGATAGTGTTTTGAAGTATTTAGTGTTTAATAGTCAATGTACCGTGTTATTAGACATGGTGTTTATTAATCCTGGAAATTTCATGTCATGACTCGTACCAAAAGAAGTCATTAAAGGTGGAAACCCCAAATCATTAGAAGCTGAAAAAACCCACGATGTTATTAAGCAGTATAAAACTCATTTTACTTATACGATCTCACTGAATCTGTTCAAGACTAGCAACACACAACATAATCCTGAGATCAAGAAGTCGTCACTATGACCGAGCACGTGGAAGGAAAAAAGACCATGTAATTAGAATCAGTAAGAGTTTTGTTCCTGCTTTAAGAAAGTCTATAGTGTATGTGAATCTGACCTCAGTAATTAAATATTCGATAATGTTTCTTAACGAATGAGTATCAGAATGGAATTAATTTGGATAATTAAAAAATCAGTCACAATCAAAACACATAAAACATTAACGTTAATCAAAATATTAATTTAATTTACTTTAAAAACCGCGAATCAACTTATTTATTGACACAAAATTAATTGACCTTAAAAGCAGCTTATAAAATCAGCAATAAACAGTTAAAATCCCATGAACATCCCCAACAATAGCGTCCTGATCTCATTGCGAATCTAATTCTTTCATAAAACGTATTTGATTAAATCTTTATGAAAGAGCTTTAGTATCAATTTCATACAATTCTGAATTACCACAATGTCGTTTTAGATCTGTATTCATGTGTTATATACAGAATATGGAAATATTTCGCACATTTTTTACAACATATTACTGTTTTGTTAAATTTGTTTGATGGATTACTTGAGTGGAGTTTTAGGTAGAATTAGTATTTTAGGATCATCCCATAACTATGAGAATAATCCAATCGTCTAATGAAGGGGTTTCTAAAGAAACCATAATTTTTTTGCATTTATTGTTAAACTAATATTACATTTAACCAATTTCTGGCTCAACACGTACTGGGGGCAGGATTTTTAGCTGCCATTCAAAAAATAATTATGCCCCTACTACGTATACATTGAATAGAGTATATGTATGCCATTTTACCGGAATTCATAAACACGATTACGAAAATTTATTAAGTTGATACGACCATTCGGTTGTATAAAATACAAGCATCTGCGAACACATCGAGCGTCTGGTCTAAAAGCGATGTGCGATACACAACACACGCGATTTAACAGAAATACTCAAGATCCAGTCTAATTACGCAAAGCTCCTCTCAAACCCGCTTAATAAAAAAAACGTTTATGCTCTACACTCAAGAGATTATAATCTCTAAACAACCCTCTAAGCGGATTAGTGGAGTGATTATATTAATAACACCCCTCTTACAATTGCCACCCGTTTGAATTAGAAATGATGAGGATATTACTTTCCATTAACGTTAAAATCAATTTCAATCTCGTCATCTATTTTATTCATTTTATCTCAACGTAAATTAGTGACATTTGAAAATGGAGCGGTATCATAACTTTAAGCTACATAATCGTGTAACTCTTCCAACAAAATATTTTTTTGTTTATCTAATAATTATAACATCTTAATTAACTTCCATGATTTCCTCATTCGTAACTGAATCGAGTGTTGGAATGGAAGAATTTGATTGTTCCTAAGAGAATTTTCCTTGCGGTTGATTAAAATGGTGGTAGGAGTGTTTGTTGTGTGTTTGAAAAGTAAACTGTACCCGGTAATACAAAGCCACTCCTTCGTTTCTTCCATCACGTTTAAATTACCAGAAAATCAAATTAAACAAGTTAATTATCTTTGGGATTATTTTCCCTACACTCCATAAAGCATTTTAGCTTCTTCTGTAATTAAAAAATTAGACGGATGATACAGACTCAATTTTTCGTCGAAAAGTACGAGTAAGCGTTTGGATGAAGTTAATTAAGTTTATTCGAATTTTAATCGTTCTATTTCTATTTAAATTTAGAATATTCGCAGTGGTTGTTACGTAATGGACCTATTTATATAAGCATCATTAAAATGTAAAACAAAATACAGCAAAACTTCAATCCGATTCTTAATTAGAATTATGATAAAACAGGAATATCAAACAGCATAAAATACAGGATGTACCAAAATATCGCCCGCCGAGAATGAATAGCTCAGAAAACTAATAATTTGTGTATTTGGTGTGTAAAGTACAGCTTTATGTATGAGAGTGGACCGAAATGAACGTAGCCAAAGACTTACGTACATGATACTTGCAATACTGGATATCAATCTGCAATTTAGGTTAATTAAAATTCATCCGTGTGAAGTTAGCAATACATTTTCAGCAATAAACATGTACCGGGTGGCCAACTAAGAACGGCCGTCGCCCATATCTCAGAAATGGATTATAACAAAAGTGGCCTCGAGAAACGCCTGGAAATTATTTTCAGACGAAGTATTTCAAGGGCAGAAATTGAAACTGCTGTTCTCTTCACCCGTCAGCGATTGATTTCATGCATTGAAAATGATGGACGACATTTCGAACATCTAGGGCGACACTATTACGTAGTTATTATTTAAGGTTTTAATTGTTAGATTTATCACATTATTATTTTATAATTTGTTCTCATTGTTAGTAGCGACAGCATTACATCTAGGTAATCTAGAGGCAACCATAACATTAGTATGATAACAGTTTAAATTACTGCAGACCAATGTAAGATCTTTTCATCCAGGCTAAATTTAATAATTTCCGTTAACGCGAACTAGCCTACTAGACGTTGGAAGAACAATTCCCGCCATTTACCTGTTTCTTACGATATCTCAGAATAGGAAAAAGATATCGACTTGCGGTTTTCACTGTTCTATTACTAATTTAGTCTACTTTTTAAAGACCTACTTAAATTTTTATGCTTCCATTTAAAATTGCAAAGATAAAACACAATATTACAAAAATATTAAACAGCGCCCTCTAGCATTTATGTTATTAATCAAATTGCTTCAAATTTACAACTTTTCTATTGTTTAACAAAAGCTCTTTCAAACAACATCAAGTTTATTAAAATCGGTCAAGCAGAACCTGAATTAAAGGCGTTTTTCGTAACAAGGTTCCCACTCTCCCCCGGCCCTTATTTGAAGAGATAGACTAAAACTTGTCAAATAAAAAACATGCACAATTTGTCGAGGAATCTGATTATAATATTTAATATGCCCCTTAATTGAGTAAATTTTGAAAAATTTTGCTTTTTAAAATTTTAACTGTCAAATACGCCCTCTAGCGGTGGACCTACAATTCTGAAAATAATTTCCAGGCGTTTCTCGAGGCCACTTTTGTTATAAAAATTTTTTCCCGAATCTGTGCTATAATCCATTCCTGAGATATAGCCGACGGCCGTTCTTAGTTGGCCACCCGGTACATTACTCGGACACACGTTTGAAACGATTCTAAACGTGCTCAAGATAAGGATGAACAGCATCGGGATCTTGACAGCGGTCAGAGATACGAAGGCGGTCAAATTAGAGAAAAGTTGTATAATTTATGGCATGTTCACATTTATTTTGCAAACGTTCATTATTGTTCATCGTTTCCGAGATTTAAAACAAAATGCGATTTTTGGGTTTCTCTTTTTTTCGTAATTCCTTCATTTATTTTAAAAGATTTTTAAAAACCAAAGGTGCTTCTTCATTATCACTTTTTATATTCTATTAGATGGCGTTTTCAAATTTTTTATTCGATGTTTCGTCTCCGAGAAACCAGCATCAACTTTATTAATTTAATCACGTTTACGCATTATGGTTTTGAAGCTGAAAAATTCGCATTTTCATTTTTACATTTTTCATATGATATCAGTTAATATTAGAAGGCTTTGATGAAATAACACTTGTTTAACATTCTGTTGAAAACTGTTTAACATAGTTTTATTGCGTTGAGATCGTTGTTGTTATTTGAATTGTGCGTATTTTAAGTTGTTTTTTATTACCATTACTTCGTGAGTTATTTTTTTGGTTTTGTTTAGTTAATTTATAATTATAATTAATCATTAAGTGTATCTATGGAAAGACGAACTTTTACAAACGAAGAAAAATTCGATATGTTGACATGCTACATCTTGTCCCATAGAAATTGTGTAGTTACTGAGCTGATGTATTTGGATAAATATCCGGAACGAAGGCAACCTGGAAAATACATTTTTAGACCTTTGGAATCTAATTTAAAAGAACTTATTAAATTATTCCTGAAGAAATAAAAAGAAACTAACTAACTCTGAAGCTATTTCACCAAAACTATATGGTTTATCAAAAATCCATAAACCTAATATTCCTTTAAAGCCTATTGTTTGTGCAATTGGTTCTCCTACATATAATCTTGCTCAACATCTTACATTTTTATTACAACCTCATATAGGTAACACACCCCCAATTACATTAAAAATTCTGCCGACTTTGTTGAAAAAATGCATAGTTTCAAAATTTAAGAGGGTGATATAATGGTTAGTTTTGATGTTGTTTCCCTCGAAAAGAAACTATTAAATACATTGATCATCTTTTTCCAAAGGGCATTGTTTTTCAGCACTGTCTTACTACAACTTATTTTCAATGGAATAGTAGATTTTATGAACAGATTGATGGTGAGCAATGGGTAGTCTCCTTAATCCGGTTATAGCTCATTTTTACATTGAAAAATTTGAAACACTAGCGTGACAAAATATACCTAAAACACCTTCAGTTTGATATACATATGTAGATGCCACATTTGTTATGTGGAGACATGGAGAAGAGGCACTGCAAAAATTTTAGTTTTTATAAGTAGTATACATCCTAGCATTCAGTTTGCCATGGAAAAAGAAACTAATGCAAGTTTACCATTTCTTGACATATTAATATCTAAAAATAATAATTTACTATCTTTTAAGGTTTACAGAAAGCCGACACACACTGATAGATACCTTCAATTGTCCAACCACCATCCACGTCAAAAAATTGGTGTAATTAAATCGAGCAAAACGAATTTGTGACCCTGAATGTTTAAAGGATAAATAAAAATATTTAATAAAATCCTTACAAGATAATGTTATTATATCTTGTAACCTTAAACAAAAAGCAGTCCTCAATGTTGGTACTGCTATTCTTTCTTTTATAGCTAATATTACAAATAGAAAAAATCCTAATTAAATATGGCATTAGAACTATTTTTAAACCTACAAGAAAAATGAAAGAACATTTAAGATCACCTAAAGATGTTTCAAACCCATTATCATCTTCCGGAGTATATAAGTTATCTTGTTCATGTGGAAAAGTATACATTGAAACCACAAAACGTAGCTTTGATACAATACGTAAAGAACATCAGATTTTGTAGATTAGGTCAACCAGAGAAGTCTGCCGTAGCTGAACATGCCTTTAATCTAAATCATGATATTCAATTTGACAATATGGAAATATTGTCAAGACAAATTCATTATTATGTTCGTTTACAACGTGAAGCTATTGAGATATATAAACACCCTAATAATTTTAATAGACAAAGAGAAAATCCCCGTTTAAACAGGTTTTGGCATCTTATAATTAAAAAAAGGCATAATGATACGTCTTGATTTTAATTTTAATTTTGCCGTTTGGTATGTTTAGGTTTCTTGCCGTGTTTTTCCTAGATCTTGAAGCAAATGCTTTCCCAATTATATGTTAAATTACCACATCAGTATAATTTAACATAAGCAGGTGAAATTAAAATTAAAATAAAAAAATTACAAAAAAAGTTTTTCATTATGCTTCTCATTATTACTAACACTTGACTTATTGACAAAGCTATTTCTTTGTTAGATTTAACTGGATTACTTTAATCGATGTCGTGATTATATTTGTGAACGCTTCTATAATTTTCAAATTGAAGTTTTTCACAACTTTACACTTACATCATAACTTGGTTAAACCTTGTTAAATATGTTTTTTGACTGACATTTTTCATTGTTAGCCTTCGACCGTTAGAGGGTGTTCTGATTTGCCATCTTTAAGACAGTTTAACAATATTTAATTTTTAATGATCTAGTTATTCTTTACTAAAATTTAATTATTGCTTTATACGTTTCTCAAACTGTTATATTAATAGTAGACTGATGTTTATGTTTTAACTTTTCAACTTTGACAAAACTGTTTCAACATCTTTAACAATTTTAATAGATATCACTAGTAACGAAGAGAACTGTAAGTATTATCGAAACGTTTAGATTGTATAATTTAAAATACACCATTAAAAACCCAAAAAAGATAAGTATTTTATTATGTGTAATAATGGTGAAAGTTTACATTTTCATAATTTAAAAGAATTTGATTCATTCACAAAACCTGTTCTATCCCGCCAAAACAACCTGATAACGAAAAAGCTAATATACTGTTTTACAAGCCGTTGTTGAAAAACCTGAAATATCGACAAGACAAATTGAACATCCTATTGTTATAGCTAATTCTTCAGCACAATTCATTTTAAATAAGAACAAGGTTTCATCCATATAAATTTTGAGTTTGTCAGGGTTTTACACCAGCTGATCATGAGCGGCCAGCAGGTATACTAGAAAATGTGACGAAGATGTAAATTTTCGTTTTAAAATAATTTGGCCTGATGAAAGCATGATAAGTTGATAACTAACAATAGCATTTTCAACCGACGTAACAAACATTATTGGGCAAAAAAATCCTTATTTAAAAAAAGAATGAAGATATCAACATAGATTTATTTACCGTAACAATTTAAATGCCGAACGATATTTTAACTTGCTACGGACTGATTTGGATGAATTACCTCTAGCACTTATTAACAACTGTTGGTTTCAACAAGATGGTGCCCCAGCACAGAACTCAAGAAATGCACAGGACTATTTGGCATTGCGGTTTACAGGAAAATGGATCGAAACTTATAGTGCAGTAGGTTGGCCAACCCGATCACCCGATTTAAGCCCGTTGGATTTTTTCTGTGGGGGGAAAAACCAAATGTATGATGGGAGTTTTCAAATTGAAGAGCAGTTATTAGTATCGGTTATGGCAGCAGTTAATATAATTTCGCTAGTTACAGGGGCTGTCCGAAGTTCCCTCGGCCTCCACAATGGATGAAGACGGAAGTACCGCAGCGACCGAAGAGGACACCGCCGACGGCGGCGCCTTCTTGAACCCGGACCGGCATCAGTTACACCCGAGTGACAGCAGGCAAGGTTGAGAAGGCGGAAGTACCGAGAACGGCTCCCGCCGCTGTCGTTACCCCGCCTGCCTAACCCGCCTTAGGGTTCGACGCCATATTGGCCCTCCTAGGAGGTCTCAATATGGAGAAGGCCCTACCTGTCATCCGTATCGACAATTTATTAATTCTGTTCTGTTAACACCGATAATGTATTCACACAACTAACACATGTTTCTATTTATGTCAGATACTCAGAGCACCAACAGCATCAGCCACAACCGAGCGACAACAGCACAGTCCACACAACAACCACACCACCAACAGCATCACCAACCACTACAACGCTTTTTTTTTTGAAATACCAAAATCTCAACACAATGATGTCAACAGGCATACCACACAATCACGAATCCCAACGACCATGCAATCCACGCGCTGAAGAGGATGAAGAATCCTGAGCAGCGCACCACCAACAATACACAATACAATATTACTTATTTTATTTTATTATATCATGTAATACGTATTGTAAATACTATATAATGTTATGTACTATAAGAATTCTAATAAACTTTGTTGAACTTGAACTTGAACTGGTTGAGGCGATATAAAAGAATAAAGTTGCTGATGGTTTCTCGGAGACCAAACGTCGCATAAAAAATTTGAAAACGCCATCTAATAGAATTCAAAAAGTGACAATGAAGAAGTACCTTTGGTTTTTAAAAATCTTTTAAAATAAATGAAGGAATTACGAAAAAAGAGAAACCCAAAAATCGCATTTTGTTGAAATGTCGGACACGATAAACAATAATGAACTTTTGCAGATTACATGTGACCATGCCCTAAATTATACAATTTCTCTAATTTAACCGCCTTCATATCTCTTACCGCTTTCAAGACCCCCATGCTGTTCATCCTTATCTTGGGCACGTTGCATATTTGATGATTAACCCCTACACAATAAAGAGCGATTTAAGATAATAAAATGTTGGCAAATATTTTCTATTTTTTCAGAAAAAAGAATGAAAATTGTTTGCACGCTTATGCGCATACGATTAGTACGAATCCAAAATGAAGTTATTTGGATACAAATATTAAAGGTTTTTATTTTTAGTATTTAATTTCTATACAATGACAAAAAAATCTTGTACACTTTTTATTTTTAGGCAAAAAATTAAACTTAATTGTATGTATGCGTATGTGCATAGGGTTAGTATGAATAGAATATGAGGCCATTTATATCAAACTTAGAATGAATGGATACAAAAAAAAATTGTAGGTAATGGACCGAGAATTTTTTTTTATTGTAATAAACTTTTTCAAATAGCAATTGTTACGGCGAAAGAAAAGATAATTAATGGGTTTTTAATATCTTGACAATAAGACGTGATTTGATATTTTTCGGGATATTTTATTTTATGTATTTGATGTAAGAATGTTTGGGTAGAAAAACAGGTGTCCGCTCGAAACTGCCTTTACCGAAGGAGGAGGATCGTTGAAAATTTTTATACGCACATTCCTGGTGTAAAAATGTCACTAGTTTAATAATTAATTACGTCGGAACATACCGCAAAAACTAGGAAATTCGACACCGATAAGGTTTGTTACGGAGGAATGCATATTTTAAAATTAAGTTCTTGTCTAATGTAGTTAAACTGCATTGCTGTTATATTATATGACTGTAATCTGCATATTATTTTCTTTACTTAAAGACCGGTATGATTGGTTGTATAAGACCACATGTTTGATGTCACCATTTGATTTTGATTTATTTATGACCAATTGTGGATGTGATTACACTGTTTGTTTATGTGTTTATAGTTACAATTACTTTCACTGTTAATCTTCTGTGCTATAAATATTTGATCGTAATTTTAGTAGAACTTTAATAACCTGATCTAATTGTGGTTTTATTATATATTGAACCCTTTCATTGTTTTGTGTTTTTATTTATAAGTACTGGCAATGTAAACAATACTCTACTCATATCATACGCCTTAGGCAATTTTTTTAAAGACTCATACTTTACAAACATGCCAGTAAATATTGTAATAAGTGTTGTAATCAAAATGCAAGGCCATATTAAAACGCATACCTGTTTGGATAACGTATTGTGTATTTTAATCTAGAGTTACTAAGTGTATTGACTATTAGCAATTCTAGTTTGTTTAGTTTACGTGTTTGTATATTTCTTAAACTGTTCATTGTTTTTACCAAACATGTACAAACTAACATACAAACATGTACTTTCTAAAACAACCTAAGAACAAATTAAACGTTATCATCACCAAAAACTAAGAAACAAGCAAATGTCCAAACTCAACATAAAAACTCAAACGCCAACTAGTCAACAAACACATCCCCAAATACTTAAACACTATCAAAACACAAACGTACAAACTTGCAAACATACAAATAAACAAATCTAACTAGAATACCATTAAAAACAGACTAAGAACAAACCAGAAAATCATCCAACAAACGCGCAATTCACACGCAAACAACAACGTCCAAACTAAAGACACTAAGCATAATTAACATGCAAATAAAAGCTAACAATGTACCAAACGTGTCAACAAAGACACATGTAATAGTCAATCAACACCAGAAGCAATATACATAAGACCAATACGTTATCCAAAAGACATCGTTTGAATTCATGGCTTATTTAGCAATTGTTTGGTGATCACATAGTAATGGTAACTGGTTCTTTTATATGTAATCCTGTAATCGTATGAGTCATTTTTATGGAATTACCTTAAGACAGTGTATACAATTAGGTATTTTCAAATACCCTTCACCTATTTTAAACTATAATATTTTTACATAATCTTGTAATCATTAAACTGCATTGAACCAGATTCAGGTATTTTATATGATACATGTAATCTGCATTATTATTTTCTTATTTACTTAAAGACCGGTATGATTGGTTGTATAAGGACCACATGTTTGATGTCACCATTTTGATTTTGATTTATTTATGACACAATTGTGGGTGTGATTACACTGTTTGTTTTTTATTGTGTTTATGTGTAGTTAGTTAATTACTTTTCATTTTTATCTTCTGTTGCTTAATTTGATAATTTTGTAAGCACTTTAACCTGATCTAATTGTGTTTTATTATATATTGAACCCTTTCATTGGTTTTTTGTGTTATTTGATTTAGTAAGGTACTTGTGCAATTACTTAATCATACTCATACTCATACGCCTTAGGGCAATGCTATTAAAATGACTCATACTTATTACAAACATGCCAAGAAAAAACTGTAACTTATGCTTGCTATGTAATCACCAAAAAATGCAAGGGCCAAATTCAAAACGCATACCTGTTTGGATAACGTATTTGTGTGTTTGTGTATCTAGAGTTACTTCTTGGTGTTATTGACTATTAGCTTTCTAGTTTGTTTTTTTAGTTTACGTGTTTGGTATATTTTCGTGTTAAGCTGTTTGTTTGTTTCTTACCAAACATGCGTGCGAACAAGAAAACTAACATACAAACATGTACTTTGCTAAAACAACCCCTAAGCAAACAAATTAAAAACGTTAGTCATCACCACAAAAAAACTAAGAAACAAGCAAATAAGTCCAAACCCTCCAACATACAAAAACTCAAACGCCAACAAACTAGTCAACAAACACATCCCCAAATACTTAAACACTATCAAACACACAAACGTACAAACTTGCAAACATACAAATAAACAAATCTAACTAGGCAATACCATTAAAAAAACTAAGAAACTAAGAAAAACAAACCAGAAAATCATCCAACAAACGCAACCGCAACATTCACACACGCAAACAACCCAACGTCCAAACTAAAGACACTAAGCAAGGTAATTAACATGCAAATAAGAAGCTAACAATGTACCAAACGTGTCAACAAAGAAAACAAACATGTAAAAGCTAGTCGCCAATCAACACCAAGAAGCAAGTCAACATACACAAACGAACCAATACGTTATCCAAACAGACATGCGTTTTGAATTTGGCCTTTGCAATTTTTTTGGTGATCACATAGTAATGGTAAGCCACTGGTTTTTCTCGGAATTTCCCTGTAATAACTATGAGTCATTTTTATGGAATTACCTTAAGACAGTGTATAAGCCAAAAAAGGTATTTTCAAATACCCTTCACCTATTTTAAACTATAAAACCATATTTTTACATAATCTTGTAATCATTAAACGAAGAAAACCAGATTCAGGTGAAACTAAGAAAATACAACAAAGTAGAACGTAGGATAACAAAATGAAAGACCTTCGGGCTTAGTAATTTCTGCTTTAAGATACCACAAGAATGCTCTTATTTCCAGATTTTGGGGAAAAATCTGTTAAAAAGACATTATATGGTAGGGCGATTCAGAAATATCTTCCTTATTACAAAATTTTGGGGAAATATCCAGTTAAAACGACTTTGGAAAATTTTGAAGCACCGTCCCTACAAAAGGATCATATTTCTAAAGGCTGGAGTAGAAATATGTCAAAAAGACCTTAGATGTTAGGACGATTTCAAGAATGTTCCTTATCGCAACGTCCTGTCAAAAGGAACCTAGTATTGGAAAAATTTCATGAATCGCCCCTCCAAGAAAGGCCTTAGATGTTGGAACACAACTTTATCAAAAGAACTTTAAATGTTGGGGTCATATTTTACTAAAAGGACCTTAGATGCTGAGATAATTTCCAAAATGATCCTTAGGGGCTTAGATTTTTTGTGCAATTTAAGTCTGTCAAAAGAGCCACCTAGGCGTTTGGGTAAAAATCTATCAAAAGGATCATAGATGTTGGGCCAACTTCAAAAATCTATTAAATAAACTCAGATGTTACGTCCGTCGTACCAAAAAAACTTCAGCGATATGTTAACAGGCGGAAGATAACTATACAATACCAGGAATGTAATTTGACATAAGACAATGAAATACACCTATATAACGCACAAATATCCAAAAAAAAAAAAAAATCCAAAAAGATAACTTTCGTATCTACAGAGATATTTCATATCAATTTAGTTAGGGTCGCGATAAAATTGATTCGTTGGTGCACAAACTATGTTTATACTCTAATTTCGTTGTGAACGCGGTAAAATTGATTTGCTTGATCACCATAGGCCATATTCTGTGACTAATGAATGTTTATTAGCATTTGGGCCCAATTTGGCCCAAAATCTGTATTTATCACCAATTTCGTCGAGATTGCGGAAAAATAGATTGCCTCGATGACCAACAGTTTACACTCTGTGACTCATGAGTGGTGGTTATCATTTGAGCTAAATTCGGATGAAAAACGTTGAAACACCAATTTAGTTCTGGATGTTTGGTCCCAATTTGTCCCAAAATCTGTATTTATATACCAACTTCGTTGTCGGCGCGCCAAAATGGATTTTCTGGATGAACAAGAGTTGGTTAACAAATTATGTAAAATTAAAAATACAGCCTGGAGGTTTTAGAGCTAAATTAGAACTCTTAATATAAATATAAAACAGGAATGTCGCATTGTTAGTGAAAAACTAAAACCCAAAATACTTATAAATCTTTTTTTCATGGTGTCCTAAAAATGGATTTTTCGAATGTCATTTTATTTTAATATCTCGCCGATAAAGTCGCGTTCCATTTTGCCAAAGGTAAAGGCGCTAAAATTTAGAGCGATATGGTGCTTAAACATGCCAGAAAATGTTTTTCCTAATTAAAAAACTCATACCATAATTTAATTATTAAAAATTATCAAAAGATTTTGGAAAATTAACAAGTTTTCATACAGCAAAGATTCTATAACTTAAAGCTGATTTAGAACTATTTGGAGCTTTATATCAAACATGCTTCTAATTAAAAAGGTTTTTTAATCAGAGTTCATTTTTTCCGTGATTCAATGAACGTTTATATTAAAATCCTTGAATATAAACAAAAATATTCTAACTAGTCCTTGTGGTGTAGTCACATTTTTTTTGTTACAAATATTCTAAAACTATGCATTTTATTCTTATATATTATACATATATTAACTTAAATTGCGGGCTCACATTCCATTAATATAAATAATTTGATTGTAATCTCATTATATTTAGAATTTACGTCAGTGGAGTTGTATCTCGATAACGCAGTTGGTTAGTGCAGACTCTACAGTTCGTAGGTTCAAATCCTACTCGAGGTAAACTTTTTATTTATGTATTTAATCAAATTAATAATAATTTTTAATTTTAGTTTCAATTTTTTTAGGATATCTATACAACCTCTTTTTATATGTTGATAATGAAAACAGGCAACATTGTAAAAACAAAAACCTATGTCAGAATGACGTTTAAAACTTCATGTCAAATACTGTCCCTAATAAACCCACCCTCCCGCCGTTGGATTTCTCCCAAAACTAATCAGCTCTAAGCCAAATGAAAACAAGCTTGAATACAAAATTTTAAGTACGTAGGTATTTTCGTTCTGTAGTTATCGTGGATACTAACATACATCCAAACAGGCATACGGACATACACACAGACACACACCCACGCACGCGTGAGCCCACCCACACGCATACACATACGCGCGGACGCACGCACGCACCCACAAACACACACCCACCCACGCACCCACCCACACACATACACGCACACACCTACACACACACACACACACACACACACACACATATATATATATATATATATATATATATATATATATATATATATATATACGGTGTCCGCGGAGTGCGACAACGGAGGATATCTCCTTACACAATACCGGTAGAAAAAGTTTAAATACAAAAGTGTTTCAGTAATCAAATCCGAATTTAATATGAACTGGAGAGCATGCAATTTCATTTTTTTAAATAGGACACCCTATATTTTATTACATTTTCTGATTTTTCTATAAATTCTGAATCGGTTTTATTAAGGTCTATTATCATCTAAAATTAAAAATCACGATTTTCACGTGTCATTGACAAAGGGCATACTTTTTATATTTGATATCCTTAAAGGAAAATATTTTTACTTTGTGTTCCTATAAAATTTTAAAAATATTATACAAGGTGTTGCCAAAACTATTCACAAAATCATAATCTTCAAAACACAAAATCTCAATTTTTTTAAATGGAATGACATGTTTTTTTACGGAAAAATTTTGATTAAGTAATAAGCTAACTTTTTTTATAAAACATACCTATCTTTCATAGTTATTGAGTTATTTTAGTTTTTAAAATCTATTTTTTAAAATACACCTCAATTTCAAAAATTTATATTAGTTGGGCATGATTGTCATGGAAACATTAATAAACAAATGTTTGTTTGACACTGACAGTTTAAAAATTCAATTTAAACAGTATTGAAAAAGTCAGTAGTTTTTTATATATAATTAAATTCATGAAGAAGTAGATATTAATATATTTAGAAAAATCTCAAATTTCTTCTTCTTAATTTTATTTTTATATTATGTATTAAAAGGTATGATTTCAAATTGACGTTTTATGTAGGACAGATTGTCTGTCATAATTTTTTGTCAAAAAATTATGGTCAATGGTTGATCGTTCGCCATTTGATTCATAATTGATGTTTTCATTCCTTTCAAACCTCTCCTTGAGCCTTTCAAATGCCAAGCGATTTGGGTGTCTTTCTGTATTTGGAAAATTTTGAGCGTAAATTCTACTCGCTAAAACAATTGCCGTCGGATGCACCAATGCAATAAATCATTTGTATCAATTCTCCTTTTGAAAAATTCATTTTAGTATTTAAATATTGTTTAAATTGAATTTTTAAACTGTCAGTGTCAAACAAAACAAATATTTGTTTATTAATGTTTCCATGACAACCATGGCCAACTAATATAAATTTTTGAAATTCAGGTGTGTATTTTAAAGATCGGAACTGTGGTTACTTAGACTTTCTCGTATACTAACGCAATTATAGTAGAGTGAAATAAACATAGGTGTCTGTTAAAACACTTTTAAATATGGGCAAATGAAAATCAAGACGTCTGTGCTCAATCGCATAAGCGATCGTTAAAACCAATAGAACCTTTCACGATTTCAAGATCTGTTTGCGTGACACAAATCGGTTAAGGTAAAGTACCGCTTCTGGTACACTAATTTTATTCAAACATCATATTTAAGGGCGTCGCCTAATATAACTTACCAAATTTGAAACAGATACGTTTGATTTTCATGAGAGTAGTTTATTTTGAAATCTGACCTCAAATTGTTACGTATAAGGCCATTCCGGTACCAATCGAATCTTATCACTCATTATGTGATAAGAGATCTCATTATTTGAAATAGGCATTCATGCCATGAATTTTCAATTAGTTAGCTCAAAGCGTAACTATCGTTGTTTATTCATACATCGATAGTTCATCCTTCAAAACGCCGTCACTGCAGCATTCAAAATCGGCAACGATTGCTTTCTGTATTAAATTTTACGTAAATTAGTTCTCTAAAACAATATTTACAATGATTAATGCAATAAAAATATGGTGTCAACTGCCTTTGAAATCCAAGTTTAGATTTAAATCCACGTTTAATTGATATTTAACGGTAGAGGCAATACTATCACGATCAAATTTTCGTAATAGGTTACATATAATCATGCAATGCTAAATAAATTAACATCGGTGCATTTAAACGATCAGGTTGAAAACCATGTCACTTAGACATTCTCGAACTACAGCAATACTATAGAGTAAAATATTCTATTATGTTAATAAATCTTTAAAATTAAGGCAATAAAAATAACAGTCTGCCAATCGCATAGGGTGTAAAACCAACCTTTATTAGATCTGCGGAGACAAGGTTACAGTATATCACGATCAAATTTTCGTAATTAGGTTGACAATAATCTTAAATGATTAACAATAAGAATATTTGGTGCACTTTGCCGTACCAAGGGTTAGAAAACCACCCTTAGCACATCCTCGAAGCAGCATACTATCACGATAAAATATTCGTATTAGGTTAATAATATCTTATGAAAAATTAAGCAATAAAAGTAACCAGGTGTACTGCCGTCCAAGGGTAGAAAACTACCCTTTATTATCATCTTCGGAGAAATGCACATACTATCACGATCAAATTTTCGTAATAGGTTGAATAATCATAGAATGATTAAGCAATAAAATATCCGGTGCATTGCCGTCCAAGGGTGAAAACCACCCTTTATAATCTCGGAAACAGCACATACTATCACGATAAATTTTCGTATTAGGTTAAAATAATCTTAAAATTAAGCAATAAAATAATCCAGGTGCACTGCCGTCCAAGGGGTTGAAAACCACCCTTTATTATATCTCGGAGACGGTACATACTATCACGATCAAATTTTCGTAATTAGGTTGACAATAATCATAGAATGATTAAGCAATAAAAATATCCAGGTGCACTGCCGTCCAAGGGGTTGAAAACCATCCCTTAGTACATCTCGGAGACAGCACATACTATCACGATCAAATATTCGTATTAGGTTGAAATAATCTAGAAATTAAGCAATAAAAATACCAGGTGCATTGCCGTCCAAGGGTTGAAAACCACCCTTTATTATATCTCGAAAGCACATACTATCACGATCAAATTTTCGTAATAGGTTGACAATAATCATAGAATATTAAGCAATAAAAATATCCGGTGCATTGCCGTCCAAGGGTTGAAAGCCATCCCTTAGCATATCTCGAAACAGACATACTATCACGATAAAATATTCGTATTAGGTTAAAATAATCTTAAAAATTAAGCAATAAAAATAACCAGGTGCACTGCCGTCCAAGGGGTAGAAAACCACCCTTTATTATATCTCGGAGACGGTACATACTATCACGATCAAATTTTCGTATTAGGTTGACAATAATCATAGAATGATTAAGCAATAAAATATCCGGTGCACTGCCGTCCAAGGGTTGAAAACCATCCCTTTATTATCATCTCGGAAGCAGCACATACTATCACGATCAAATATTCGTATTAGGTTAAATAATCTTAGAAATTAAGCAATAAAAATAACCAGGTGTACTGCCGTCCAAGGGTAGAAAATCACCCTTTATTATATCTCGGAGAAGACATACTATCACGATCAAATTTTCGTAATAGGTTGACAATAATCATAGAATGATTAAGCAATAAAAATATCCCGGTGCACTGCCGTCCAAGGGGTAGAAAAACCACCCCTTGATTATATCTCGGTGACGGCACATACTATTACGATCAAATTATCGTATTAGGTTGATGATAATCTTAGAATGATTAAACAATAAATATCTCGAAAAAAGCACATACCGTCACGATTTTGGTATTAGGTTTAGTCCCATTGAACTATGTAAAATTAACAACCAAGGAATGCCCTTCTATTAGTTTAGCAGGTGAGGACACAAAATTAATCGTTTGTGTTCATCGGCTTAATCGGAAGAATGTTAAAAAGATATCAATACGCATCTTGCATTTTGATGCAGGTATGCACGTGGAGATTCTGTCTTTTATAATTTCTTCTTGTTAGCATATAATAGGCATTTGCAATTCTTTAGATATAAATACTTACATGTTGACGGTAACATTTACGAGTGTAGATACTGCAAATTGAAATAATTAATTCAGCTAATTTGTTAATTAATTTATTTTAACTTCACACAACAAAATAATCACTAACAATAATTATCTTATGTTTATTGTTTTACAATACAGGCTAGTTTATTTAAATCAAAGAATCAGGACAGAAACGGATGGAATGTAAACCTAAAAATAGTCAGTTGGAATAAATTTGTAATAATAATATTAATATTTTCGACATAATTCACATAATCGGTTAGTAAATTCCTCTATGTTTGTTAAACACTCACGGTGTATTTTTCTATTACATGCTGTACAAGTATACATCTCATTAGTAAGGGTGTTTCTGTTGCAATATAAGCATAGGTCATAGACATTAAGGCACTCAGACAAAAGATAGTTTTGAATTTCAGTTCGTAATTTGTTTGCATTTATTTTACTATCTAAACTTTCTCCTAAAATCAGTCGTTCAAAATACATTGGGAGCGGCCATATTGCCACAAAATATGTGTATAGCTATTTCAACAGACATTATTTTGTATTTTTCCCGGTTTTTATTTTTTCTGTTCAATAACTGTAAGTAAATGTCTATTATAAAACTTGATAATAACTCTTTAGGATTTAAAGTAACAAAATCTTCAATATAAAGCTCTGACACACGACACATAATATCATTGAAGCTACCTATAATGTAATTTATATTTCGAAGTGAACGATTACAATTTGAACCATTTCTTATACGGCGACTACCTAAAACTGGTTTATAATATGATGGATCGTTTACTAAACCATTATCTAAAAAATGAAGATCCTTTACTGGCCTCCATTTGGTGTCAATAGGAATGGGGTATTATTGTTTTCACATACTTGAGACCAGAAAATAAAAGAAATAAAATTTTTTAGGCTTGGACTAATTACGTTGCACCGCACCAAAACTTTTGTTTCTTTCAATGTTTATTATTTTTATTCCACAAAACGTGAAGATCACCAAATCACACCATGCTCTGTCGGTGACTTCCAGCAATCCTTGTATCTGATAATAGTAATCAGATGTTATTCTTAGTTTGTCATGAATAAGGAAAGGTAGGTCAATTTCATTGGGCTCTTTATCTCGAATTGTAAATGAACACTTTATCTCGATTATCCCACTATGTCCGATCAAACCGTCCGGTGAACCCGCAATGAACGGATATTTGGGATGTATAATAAGCCCAGTTGTAGTACAAGAAACGCCTTTTTCTGGCAGTACAATCTGCTTGCAGTAGCTTCGTTATTCTTGCCATGTCGAATTGCAGGTGTTAAAGGAACATTGTCGGATTTAATTTGTTTAACAATGTTGAATTTGACGTAATTCTTTTTCCTTTCGTCTTTCCAAATTTCGGACTCGCTTTGTAAAATCGTGTCTTTTTCGATTTTTTTAATGTCGCAGGTCATTAATTTAACAAGTTTTGGTGAACAAAGATTATATAATAGATCATCTGACGGTGTTTTTAGGCTACAGTTTGGCGATGGCTTAATTTTAGATTTTTTTGAATTATAAGGTAATTGTTCCTCCTACTTTCTGATCATGGCTAAATGTTTGGCATCAAAATGACTGTAAGCAATTTTGCGCTTTTTCTTCCATGATTCTTGCGCAGATTTTTCAGCAAATGGACCCTGTATTGATTTTTTAATTTTCTGTGAGTTAAAGAGGATTTGCCTGCTCCAAGGCGCACTTCCTTCCACAAGGCTTCTATCTCCAATTTGTGCTCTCTGATAAACGTTAAATTGGTTCGTTAAATTGGTAGTGGATGAACGTAATCGCATTATTTGTGTCCAGAGAGGAGCAAACCGTAAATATTTTTTAAGAATTATTCCTAGGAAGCGTTTGTTAAAATACTTATTGTGTTCTTCCTTAATTTCAGTATCATTTGGTTTAGTCCTTGCATTTACGATACTATTGTATCGTTTATAAAAGTGGCTCGAAGCGTATAGCGTATCGGAGGCACAGGCAATGTTATTTAATTCTATTGAATGCACTTACATCTGAGTTAGTACTAATGTTAGGTTGGTCGACAGTCATTTGCGACAACTCATTAATAGAGTTTTCAACATCATTGTTGTAGCATTGACTCAATAAAATAATTTATAAATGATTAAACCAAACGTCTAACTCTTGCAGGGATTCTATATTAATTTCTAAAGCTAACACTTCTTTTAAAAATGTTTTTACACTATCGTCTGATGTGCAGTATAAATCGATGTCTTTACACACCATCTTAAGGAAATGAGCGCAACAGAGATGCACAGTAATAATGTCTTTTGATTGTTGTGAATTATCCCATATGTTCATAGAGGCAACTAAATATTCACTTAAAGTCATATTTGCAAAAGCTTGAACTGCTGCATGAATTATTGCAAAGCTAAAATCCGAAACTATCCCGTGAAACAATGGCCTCTTATTATGTTCTTCACAAAAATATTTAAAGTCATAAAACAATTTATAGATGGCATTAACATTGTGAGAAGCCGATAACATAGTTAATACGGGAAAAATTCTATTAATGTTGTTTATTGACACTACTCCCGTATAAAACAATATTCTTTTCTGTTCTTTGTAAGGATGCCTTACAACAGAGCCGTTGCATCAAAATGTACATAAGTACTGCAGGGGACACGGAAAACTGTGCCTTAATATGTCAATTTGTTGTAGACTAAAAATGTGGGCCTAAACGGAATAGAAATTTCTTTAAAAGTTCCTGTAATCAGCTTGTAATTTTATTAAGTCCAGAATATCTTTCTTGTCCCTGTCAAACTGTGTCAATTTTTCCGACCTAGCCTTCCTTAAGTAGCGTCTGATTTAACGTTCGTTAAATTTTTGTACTTACAGAAAATTGTTCGGAGTTCCTCAATATAGATTCTCTTTTGTATTTCATCGGTTTCGTTTTTAATAACTTTTCTTTAAAGATATGCCTCGTTAAACCTTTAACGTAACCGGTAAACATTTTAGTGTGATGGAAATCGATTGAAGTACTAAACACATTTACTTTTCTGCAATCTGTGTTAATTTTTATTTTAAACCGTTTGCAGTTTGTAAGAACGCACTTCGCATACAATACTATTTGCGGCGATTTTTTTAAGTACTTTTTATATACAAATACAATTTCACAAATATTAGGTATTAACAGTAGTTGACATATATTTTCTAACTACATCTGAATATGAGTTATTCAGGCGTAAATTATGGTAAATAAAAGACCAAACAGCTTCTTCAATAACAAAACTTCCTTCTAATATTGTGCAGAAACTGAAGCCCAAGCTAATGGGCTGTTCTCTATTTTTTGCGGAAATAGGTATTGCTTTCTTGTTGTCGGGGCCGCGCAATAAGTTTAAAAGAACGACAGGTATGTTAGACCCCTCTTCAGATGAATTTAAAAACTTTGACGAAGTATCGCTTTTTATTATAGACGCATCATCGACAGCAGATTTCGGCGAAAAAGTGATTAACGGATAAATGGCGAGTGGATCACGCTGGGCAGACACTGTTACACTGGTTTCGTTGACGCACATGTCTTGAAAATTTATATGTTTTGGCGAATTGCCAATATGTGAGTCTATAGAGTTTTTGTTAAGGGTATCATCAGATTTTGGGGTAGATGTAATCAATTGAGGAATACTCACTATTGGATCTGGATATAATTGTTCCGATGCCAACGCTGGCGGAAGAACTACGTCTTCACGATCCTGGGGAACGTTTGTCTGTTCTGCACAAGGAAACCCACTAATAGTCGCATACGTATTTGGTAATTTATGTTTCACTTTGTTTTACAAAATTTGGTATACACGTAATATAAACGGGCCCTATTCTTTAAATTGTTCTTTTTCCCAATAATTACACACTTTTGAATACACTGGGTTATATTTATTTCTATAGCTCTTAAATGTTTGTTCATCTGCATGCAGGTCTCGAAATATCTTAATTACGACTTCACTCGCGACATAACTACTATATTTTTTGAATTATCAGTTTCTGTTTTTGGAAATACGTTTTGAATATAAGTTTTATGTCGCATAACAAATCGGTAAGCATCGCGCGACGATTTAAAATTTACGTCCTTTCTAATATGAGAAAATACCGGGTGATTCGGTTTTAAATTAAATAATTCTGAGGTGCCACCTATTAATCCAGAATTTTCAATACGAACTAAAATCTTTTCAGTTAGAGATTGCACTTTGTTTACAAAACCCATTGTGACGATAGTGTTTGTTCAAATTGTAATTATACACAGACACGTCCGCATTACCACCAATGTTCGCATGAAATACAAATTAATTTAGTTTATAGGAAAACACACTTTCTTGGCTAGTAGAATATTATAAATTTGGTAAGAACAATAACAATTGGAAATACTATTTTTTCGGGGATGGTTAAGTAGCTACACGAATAAGTGCCACGAAAGAACTAAAAGACATATTTAAAAAAAAATGTAAGTGCAATGCATTTTATGTAGACCTACATATCTTTGTCCATTTCTTTATCTAAGTATATAATATTCAGCATCTCGGCTCCAGTTGGGCACGTATAATGACTGACCCCTAATAAATATGTCTATTTCTTATGGTAATGTTAAATCATTCGTTATTATAGTTCCATAAAAATACAGAATGTCTGTTTAAATAGGTACACACATTTTGTGGAACCTGACCGCTTCTAATATTATTGATTATTTTGTTGTACATTTATTGTGTGAAATTAAATTTAATTAGCAATTATCAAAATTAATTATTTCAGTACAATCCTCATTATTACAGTTGCCATTTATTGTAGTTGTAGTATCTGTAAGCGCTACGAATTGATTTACTTCCACATTGCAATTGCTCGAAAAATTTTTCAAAAAAACTACAAGAGATGGTTTTTTGTAAAAAAATGTATGTTTTATCACTTCGTAGGTTCAGTTATATAACATTTTTACCTATAACGCTATACGCACATCCTTACATTAAATTCAATTTTTTTAAATAAATTGAAATTGTACCGTTTTGTTAATAATGTTTTATTTACTTTGTACAGACATAGATTACAAGTTCTTTGGTATATTTAATGTTAGAGTAGATTCAGTAATAACCGCGATATTACAAAACAAATTTCTTTGCTAGTGTCGTCCTAACGAAAACGGTTCCATCAAAATACCCAATGAAGTTATTGATAATAAAATTTTGTATTATGATCTAATATAAAGAAAATATTTTAAAATCTTTTACAAAAATTGTTCAGTTCTCTCACCAGATTATTAACCAAATACGTAAGTTTGATAGTAATAGTTTGTGCCGTCTCCGAGATATGATAAAGGGATGGTTTTCAACCCTTGGACGGCAGTGCACAGGATATTTCTATTGCTTAATCACTATAATTATTGTCATCTATTACGAAAATTTGATCGTGATAGTATGTACCGTCTCCGAGATATAATAAAGGGGTGGTTTTTCTACCCCTTGGACGGCAGTGCACCTGGTTATTTTTATTGCTTAATTTTTCTAACATTATTATTAACCTAATACGAATATTTTATCGTGATAGTATGTGCTGTTTCCGAGATGTGCTAAGGGATGATTTTCAACCCTTGGACGGCAGTGCACCGGGATATTTTTATTGCTTAATCATTCTATGACTATTGTCAACCTATTACGAAAATTTGATCGTGATAGTATGTACTGTCTCCGAGATATAATAAAGGGGTGGTTTTTCACCCTTGGACGGCAGTGCACCTGGTTATTTTTATTGCTTAATTTTTCTAAGATTATTATTAACCTAATACGAATATTTTATCGGGATAGTATGTGCTGTTTCCGAGATGTTCTAAGGATGGTTTTCAACCCCTTGGACGGCAGTGCACCGATATTTTTATTGCTTAATTATTCTATGATTATTGTCAACCTATTACGAAAATTTGATCGTGATAGTATGTGCCGTCTCCGAAATATAAAAAGGGTGGTTTTCACCCTTGGACGGCAGTGCACCTATATATTTTATTGCTTAATCATTGTAAATATTGTTATGAAACTAATACGAAAATTTAATCTTGATAGCATGTGCCGTTTTCGGATATGACAAAGGGGTTATTTTTTCAACCCTTGTATCAGTTATGTGTGCCGTTAGTGGCGTATTCAATTTAATTGGAATTATAATTACATAAATCTTTATTAGGAAAGGAACAGTAGTAGAAAATGGGTACAGAACTGTCAATTTCACTTCGGGTATCTTCGGAAATTTTGGCTAGTTTTAGCAATAGTCTGTACAATATTTTCAAATTTTTATAGGAACACAAAGTAAGTATGTCTATACACTAGTAACCTGCAAAATGTTTTCCTTTAAGGATATCAAATAAAAAAAGTATGCCCTTTGCCGACGACACATGAAAATCGCGATTTTTTAAAAAAGCATTAAATATCTCAAAAACTATTAATTTTAGATGATAATAGACATTAATAAAACCGATTCAGAATTTATAGAAAAATCAGAAAAGGTAATAAAATACAGGGTGTCCTATTTAAAAAAATAAAGTTGCATGCTCTCCAGTTCATATGAGACACCCTGTATAAACAAAAATATTTTCTTTAAATTCGGATTTGATTACTGAAACACTTTTCTATTTAAACTTTTTTTCTATCCCAATTGTGTAAGGAGATATCCTCCGTTGTCGCACTCCGCGGACACCCTGTATATACAGTGTGTCCCCGGATTGATTAGACGACTCTTGTGAAAGGCAAAAAAGTTTTAATTTCAAATTATTATTATTATTAGTATTGGTGAGAGATCAATTCTTCTGTAATTAACCTTTTTATTGAAAAATATCCTGATGCAATAGTACAAAAATCATGTATGAGTTGGTTAATGAAAAAGTTTTGGCAAACTGCAAGTGTAAATAATTAAAAAAAAACAAAAGGAAGCTCTGGATGAAAATGATGCAGCAACATTGATAGCATTAAAGTCGGTAGAAAACGAATAAAAAATGTGATTGAGAAAGCGAAGTGACAATTCAGGTATAAGCAGAGCACATTTGCAAAGAATTTATAAAAGCAACATCCATACATACGATAGAAGATGGTGATGGAGGTAAAAGATTAGATTGTTGCTTGTGTTTGGGAGAAGAAATCTTAAACAACCGACATTTTCATGGGCAAATAACATTTTCGGACGAATCTACTTTCACAACAAATGGTGCCCCTCCGCCTCAGAATTGTAAATTTTGGAGCGAAGAAAATCCACAATACCAAATTAATTCCAGAAGGCTATACTTTAAAAAAATAAATGTATGGTGTGCAGTTTCAGACTTCGTCCTATTGAGCCATTCTTTATTGAAGGAAACCTTTATCAGAATACGTACATGATGGTTCTCGAAAAGTTTGTTGATGAACTTCCCTTACAAATACGCCAGACCAGTTACTTTCAGCATGACGGCTGCCCTGCCCATCTACTCGTCTCGTTTCCAGCTTTGAACAGTTTGGCGAAAGATGGATCAGGAGAAACAGTAGGAGATTGTTGTGGCCTCCAAGGTCACTTGATCTTACTATAATGGATTTTTTGTGTGGGGCAGATTAAAAGAATTAGTTTACGCTGAAGGAATTCCGAATAGTGTTGAAGAGTTAAAATTAGGATTCAAAAGGTTACCGCAACAATCACTTTGGAACAGATACAAAATTCTTATAAAGAATTTAGGTTACGTATTGAACATTGTGCAAACTTAGGAGTTGGTTTAAGTAAATAAACTAAGTGTCATAACTCACAATAGCTAGGTAATTTTGCTTAATTGCTTTGATACTGTTGAAGGATGATTATCCAAAAATAAGAAAAAAATTGTTTTATTTTCTACAGGGGTCTGTTTCATGGGATCTGCGATGGGAAATGTTGTACATTAACGTAATTTTCAATTCTGATAAAATTTCGTTAACAAAAAAAATTTAAAAAATCAAAGTTGGCCGAGAGACTTTATATTTTTCACACATAAGTAATTTTTCATTATTCTGTCACAAATTAGTTTCAAACCAAACATAAACAGAACTTCTACGCCAATGACTATTTTTAAAAAAACCTGTTATTTTCATTATCTACATACAGTTTAACAAAAATAATGTACCTTCTTCTGTTTCGAAATTCCTGTGCGTTTCTGAGTTATTTTGATTTTTAGTGTTTGATGTGGTACTAAGTTAAGTAATGTGCTTTATGTGAATAATTGAATATAAAGTTTTTAATAAAAAAGATATAATAAAACATTTAGAGCCATTTTAGTACCTAACGATCGTTTCTTTAAAATTTCAAATACATTTTCATTTATAAATAGATAGGTTATCGGTTTTTTTTAGTATCCATTGTTATTATCCTCGTATAAAAAGAAATGCATAATTATTATTGTTATGCGGTCAATACTTTCTGTATAATTATGTATGGATCAATTTCGCCATAAACATGTATGTAGTTTTTAAGTGAGATTCTAATAAGTTATAGACCGTTGCTCACTTGCTCTCATTAAAGAGCCGCCACTATATCAAGCCATACTCAAATACAAGACTTTTGTAAATTGAAATCTGTTTAGTACACTAATTTTAACAATCCTTATTTATTATTGTAACAATACTTAATTAATAATTGTGAAATTAATAAGAATTCTTAGCAATAACGATTTATAAATAAATAACAATAACACTAGTATAATAAAATTAGACACTTTGTTCAAAATGTAAACCGTTATTTTCAATACACATTTCACAGCGACGTACAATAGAACGGTTTAAGTTAACTAAATGATGCACCCTTATTTCATTGCAACAAAATATGATACTCCTTGGAAAACAAGTAAGTATTAAATTTTATATTTTGAAACGACAGTTTGACTTTTTACAAACACTTGCTTCATCTTGAATAATTTCACTGTTATTAATTATTGTTTTTAAGCTCAAAAAGTTATTTCATTTGATTTGCCAGCTTTTAATTAGTGTAACATGCCGTTTACATTTACAAATAGCGAACAAGCCGACATTCATTTTATTTATGGGTTCGCAAATGGGAATTCAAGGTACGCAGCTAGGGAGTATCGGAGAAGATTTCCAAATAGACGACAACCTCATCATTCCGTTTTTGTGAGTATCCATCGTAGATTTGTTAACCAGGGTTTGAAAAATGTACATGGGGGCCGACAGAACAACCGTGGACGAGATAGAATTGGAGAGGGTATATTGCGTGAATTTAATAGGAACCCCACGACAAGTACTCGACGTACTGCTGTTGCTCTTGGTATTTCCCAAAGTAAAGTTTCCCGGGTTTTAAAACGGGATCATAGGCGCCCATATCATTTTCAACCTGTTCATGGTTTATGTCCAGGTGACGCCGAACGAAGACTTAATTATTGTAGGTGAGTTCTTAACTCCATTCAAAATAATAGAGATTTCTTATCCAACATACTGTGGACTGATGAATCCTGTTTTACTCGTCGTGGTATCATAAACTTTCACATCTGCATATATGGGCACATGAAAACCCACATGCCATTCGACCAAGAAGTTTTCAACATGAATTTAGTGCAAATGTCTGGATTGGAATTTACGGCAACCACGTGTTTGGACCTTATTTCTTGCCACAACGTGTAAATTCAGAAAATTTCCTACAATTTTTAGAAGAAGAACATGTTAATATGTGGGAAGACATTCCTTTGAATTTAAGAGGACATTCTTGGTTTCAGCTTGATGGATGTCCGGCCCATTAGGCAGAAATGTAAGAATTTGGCTAAACAATAACTACCCGGGGAGGTGGATAGGTCGTGGAAGTCCAGTGGCGTGGCCTCCTAGATCCCCTGATTTAACGTCACTTGACTTTTTGTATGGGGATTCATGAAGGAAAAGTGTATACCACTCCGGTTAATACACTTGAAGAACTTCACAATCGCATCAGATATGCTTGCAATGAAATAAGGGTGCATCATTTAATTAACTTAAGACGTTCTATTGTACGTCGCTGTGAAATGTGTATTGAAAAGAACGCTTTACATTTTGAACAAAGTGTCTAATTTTATCATATTAGTGTTATTGTTATTTATTTATAAATCGTTATTGCTAAGAATTCTTATTAATTTCACAATTATTAATTAAGTATTAATTAAGTATAGTGTCCCGGAACAACCCCTATAAAATGAAATGGGTGATTTTACAGAAAAAAATATAAAGAAAAATTCCTATAAACTTAGATCCGGAAATGATTCTTAAGGGAGCTACCACTGTTTAAAGATGACGTCACGAAACTGGTTTTTGCTTAATTACAGTGGAAGTAGTTTAGATTCACTTTCAAATTTGGCATACCATTTACCAATGATAATTACTGTTTTTGTGATTAGGGATAAGTAGATATCATATACAGGGTCGGACTAGGGGCAGGGGCCCTATACATTTTTTACTCTAACTTCTTTGGCTTGCATTTAATTATCAATTTTCTGTGAGAATAAGATTCTCTGATAGTTTTCACGTGAAAAAGGTACTCTTGTTAAACATCTCTAAAACGACTAAAACGTCTTATATTTTTGATACAACCTTTTATTGGTTATTTTGTATTGTATACATATTGTTTTAAATTTAATTCACTTTAATTTCTATCTATCGTTTATTAATTTTAATTTATTATTTAGCTAGAAAATAACAAATTAAACTAAACTTAATATTAATTACAATAAATGCTCCACATGATGATCGTTGGTTGCAAGTTATTGTGAAATTTGTTTAGCAACCAAATTGTTCACGCGTTTGTCATTGGTACAGAGTACACCCTAGATTTGAGAAAACCCCATACATACAAATCCATAGAGTAAGACGAGAGGTAACGTAAGCAACTTTAACTGGAAACTAAAGGGGAAATTGATGGGTAGGCAACTTGTGTTACGTGTTGACCATAACCTTTGAAATTAGCAAAGAGCCCGTATGTATTTATAAACGCATTTTTTAACTTAGTGCATAAAACAGTGATCGGAAGCGATTGAAAATGGTTACATGTTGTGTTGTGGGTTGTGCTAATCGATCCGCACAAAAAAGTTTAAGTCAACGAAGCACGGAAGCGGGAAAAAACATTTTGTTCCACGCGTAAGTACAGTATAGTATTGGTTTATTTTTATCTGATTAATTATAATAAATACTGGTTAGTGTAGAGAAGTGTGTTCTAGACTTCGACTTAACATTAAAAAATTAATTTAATATAATATTATAATATTTTAGCATAAAATTAAATATTTTATTCGGCATTAAGCACTATTTTAAATAAATTTGGTTGATTTATTTCCATTACTTCTAATTCACATTAGTTGTATTACTAATTAAAGTGTACATTAAGTAACATTTATTACTTCAAAGTTATTTCAAAGTCATTACGAGTTTTCAAAACAAGTCATTACCTATGTTAGTGGTTTTGTAGTGAACAAATTATTTAAAATAGTTAAATGTCAAGATTGCTTAGATACATTAATTAAATTTGTTTATAATGATATTAACCTTATTGTTTTGCGAGATAAAGGTGGATTAATTTATCGAACTGATGATATTGTGCTGATTTTCACTAAAGTCGAAGTTGTTTTCTGGAAAGCTTTACAAAAAGCGGTGGTCGTTATTTAATGAAGAAATATTCAGTATTATTTGTAACTAACTGTGTACTAAAACAATTTATTGGTAAAAATGCGTTTGTGGGGTTAGCCAAAGCAGTATAGAAAACCACATAATACAATTAATTCGTGCAATATTTATATTAAAACACGAATTCATTATGTGTAAAATGAATATTCCAAGTTCATATTCAAACCGGATGCTTTATAATAAATTTGTTATATTTTCGGGTCACTAAATATCTATGTATGTACGTATGTACAATGTGTTTTTGTAAATAAAATTGTTGCAAAATGTTACTAAAAATTTATGATTTTGACTTTATATAATAGCATTATAAACATTTTTGATGAATTTAATTTGTTTCAATTATTAAGAAAAATATGCCTAGTCCTAACTCTACAACTAAAGAAATTATTCTTGTAAAATGTGTTAAAACTATCTTATCAGTTAACGCAGAAAATTGAAAGAATCGACGCGATATTAAATCACATTAGAGCATATGGCAATTCAATGTTTCGGTCAACGCGTTTCACTAGTTGCATAAATTCTCGCGTTCCTCCCTTCCGCCTGTGTTTCCAATTTGCGCGCCAATAAACTATTAGTACATCCCGTCTGTCCTTACTCTATTCACAAATCGCACGGATTTAAGTCCGGCGGTCTAGCTGGCCATTGAAAAAAAATAAAAACAAATGAATTTGACAACTTTAAGAATTATAATATGTCTTAAACTATTGACAAATGTGTCAGTGGTGATAATTGAATATCATTAATTGCTATATTTGAATAGTAATATATGGTAAAGTTCAGTTTCAACTAAAAACGCCAATTAATGTTTTGAGGTTTTTGGGTTGAAATTCATAAATCAGTAGTAATATTTAATGTTGTTGATGTCGTTGTAAAGGACTTGTAACAAGCTTTCAAATGAGGTATTACTTACTATATGATCCCACTTAAACTTATTTTACAAAATGGTGTCTGTTCGCCATTTTTAATGATTACGTCACTGAATACCATCAAAAACGTTGTATATGTGGCTTAGTTTGGTTTCCCAAAATTTTATTAATTTCAGTTTTATGGTTCACATAATAGGTTGGGGGGACTTTAGACGGGCGCTGTATCTATTTAAAAGTCCCACTCGAGTTAATCTTTTACTATATGTATTTTAAAGTTAATTTTACAAGTTTCAAGATGGCAGGATTTTTCTGACGAGACATGATTTTTTTAATATTTGGCGGTGGTTTACTTTTTATCCCCTTTGCAAATTGATGGGATAAATTCAGGATGATTGCTGAATGGTTTATAATATATTTTATAATTTGGCACGATTTTCTGACTGAAATTTTATGTATAATCTAAATTCTATTTTTTTTTGCTATTGTTTTAGTAGCTTAGCAATGTGTAAAAAAAAGGGTAGTAATAATATTATTGACAAGACATTTTCATTTTTTAATAAAAACCAGCAAAATTATGGAATTTGAAGTTATTTCAAATTAATTTTGATGAAGTGTGTTCGATTACATTAGTTCAACCATTTCATTTTGGTCCTTCGAGCCGGATTTTGTTTATTTTAGACAAATTTTTATGTTTTCTGGTCATTCAAATGGACATTCAGGAAGAAAGCATACAAGAATTCACAGATACACTAGTTATAATTGAAGAATGGAAGAAGCTATATTTCTTCACAAGTCATTTGAATGGAAATCTTTGATGCATTTAATGTGTTGAGGTGCGTTGTAACAATTCAATGGCTCCAAATAAATCAAAAGATTTCAAGTTATTGATGTGTAGAGCTAGTAACATTTTAGAAAAAGTTAGTAATTTTAACGAGTTTGTTAGTTCATTCGACGACGAAATATTACTAACAGGGTTACAGCAATTAAAATTTGAATTCGAGTTATTCAAGCCAACCTTAAATGAATATAAATCAGTTTCAGAGCAAATATCCCTTTATGGAGATGAGATGCACAATATTCCATCGTTTTCGCAATTTTACAAAGATTTCGTGTCTATTGCAAACGTTAAGTGAAATGAAACCTTCTGAAACTAATTATTCTATCGCTATCGATCTTTTAAAATAAAGATATGATAATCAAAAGTTGCTTATTGTCAGCAATTTTGATTCTTTATTTGAAACGCCAAGAATTAGTAAAGATACACAATTGCGGGAATTTTACAATAATTTTGTCACTGCGCACTGTAGACAATGAGAGTATATCACCGCAAGAGTACAAAGATGCCGTTTTGGCATACTTTGTTAAGAATAAAGTAGATTCTATGCTAAAGAGTTTGCCAAATAATTTGCAAGGAAAGTTCCTAATGTTGAACAGACATCTAAATTCTTGTCTAACAAATGTGATATTATCGACGAAATTTCCAACGTACCAAGTAATTCTATTTCCAATTTACGAAAAAAATCAAATCAAAAGAGTTCCTACACTCTAGCCCAAACTATGCACTACTGTGCCTTGTGTAAGGAACAGCATTTCGTAAATCATTGTCCATCCTTCTTGGCCTTATCTATCAAGAATCGTTTCTACAAAGCAAAGTCTTCGCGGCTTTGTCTTGTGTGTCTTCGTCATCACATTAAGTCCAAATGCACTTCTACTACGAATTGAAAAAATTGTAATCAACGTCACAATAGTTTACTTTGTTTCAAGTCTGCTAATTCAAATAATTTAAAGCATGAAATTACTCGGCCTGGTGCTCCTTGCCAGAATGAGATTAGTAGTCTTTTTCTTCTAATTCTGTTGTTTCTCCTGCTCAGTCAGGAATTCCAGGTGTTGAGTCCTCTGAGACTCCCACCATTTCTTCTGTATGTGGGTTTTCAAGATCCTTTGAGGTTTTATTATCCACTGTTCAAGTTAACGTCGTCAGTGACAAGTCTTTTACTGTTAAGGGTCTCCTTGATTCAGAGTCCCAAAACAATATTATATCTGAAAATTTCTTCTTGTAAATCAATCAACCTTACCCTTAAGGGCATTAGCGAGTCAGTATCAAGCTGCTCGAAGTACACTTCTGTGGAATTTCACTCCACAACCGGACGTTTCAAGTCTGAAATTACTGATCCTCTTTCTCGAATTATGTTCAGTAAAGACCTTTTGGAGATTACTCCTAATTTACGGTTCGCTGATCCTTCTTATAATCAGCCAGGCGACATTGATATTTTGATTGGTTCATCTATGTATCATAAACTAACTTTGCCTCAAAAAATTTCTTTAGGATCCTCAATGCCCAGGTAAAAAACACTCTTCTTGATTGGGTCATTCCGGGCGATTTACCTAATGATTTTCTTACGCTTTCAAATTCTTTATGTTGTGGTTTTTCGACAGTTTGCTGCCATACTACATCTCACTTCAATGAACCCAATACCGATCTTCATCAAGCTTTGACCAAATTTTGGGAATTGGATAAACCCAAACCTATTTCAAAGCTGTCTTTACTTTCACCTCAAGAGAGATTTTGTGAGAACCATTTTCTCAATACTATTCGCACGGACGAAACCGGTAGTCTTACCGTCTCGATACCTTTCAATTCAAAATTACTACTGCCAGGTGATTCTAGACACATCGCCGAATCACGTTTTTTTTTCCATTTAGAGAAACGTCTGCACAGAGATCTAGACCTTCTGAAGCAATATTCACAATTCATGTTCAAATACAAGGCTCTGGGTCACATGACCAAGATAGCAGATGCGGAGAGACATTTTCCTTCTGACGCTCATTTCATAGAAACACTTGATGGTCCTATAAATATCTCAGAGATACCTCCGCAGTTTTTTCCTCATCACGCTGTTGTTAAGCAGTCTTCTTTGATTACGAAACTACGATGCTAGCGCAAAAACTTCCACCAATATCTCAGTTAATGACGCTCAGATCGTCGGTCCTCAAGTTCAGGACAATTTGTTTGATATCTTATTGCGTGTTCGTGCTCACGAGGTTGCCCTCTGTGGTGACATCGCCGAGATGTATCGTATGATCAATGTCGATGCTGCATCAAGTAAGTTCCAGCATGTTCTCTGGAGAGACCATCCCGAGAAACCTCTCGACATTTATCGTTTAAATACAGTCACTTACGGGACTGCTTCGGCTAGTTACCTAGCCACTCGTTGTCTGACCTATATTGTAGACTCTCATAAGCATTCCTTTCCTGAAGCTACTGCAGTTATTTCGAAGAACTTCTATATGGATGATCTTTTATGTTCAACTGGCTGTATTCAGAACGCTATTCGAATAAAGGAAGAAGTATCTTCTATCTTGTCTGCTGCTGGCTTGACTATCCGCAAGTTTTTATCTAATAAGCAGGAAGTTTTACCTTCACTGATGTCCGATGCCGTTGAATTTTCCACTGTTCCCCTTATCGAATGTTCTGATTCCAAAACTCTAGGTAATCATTGAGATTCGGAGAAGGATCTTTTGTTCTGTAAGGTTGACATACCAAATGACGATTCCGTTCCTACTAAAAGGAACATTTTATCTAGCATTTCAAAAATTTTCGATCCATTGGGTTTATATTCTCCTCTTATCATTAGAGGAAAAATTTTGATTCAGAAGCTTTGGCAATCTGGCATTGAGTGGGACGATTCTATCCCTTCCGAGCTGGTGTCCAAGTGGTTTGAACTTATGACACAGTTACAGCATCTGCATATCATCAACATTCCTCGTTGCGTTATTCCGAACTCTACGTCATGGATTGAGCTCCATGGGTTTTGCGACAGTAGTGTTATGGCTTATGGTTGCTGCTTCTATTTGCGTTGCTGCACTGCAGATAGCCACGTAACTTGTACTTTGTTATTTTCTAAGTCCAAGGTTGCACCTCTACGCACAGTTTCTATCCCTCGGTTAGAGCTTTGTGCGGCCGTGTTATTGTCAGAGTGGTGTCCTAAAATCCTCAAAATTTTTGATATTCACTTTCATAATATTTTCTTATGGACAGATTCCAAAATTACTTTAAATTGGATTAATTCTGTTCCCAACAAGTATCACACTTTCATTGCCAATCGCATTGCTATCATACAGGAATGTACTAACATTCAAGAATGGCATCACGTTTCAACTGACAATAACCCAGTAGATCTAGTATCACGTGGTTCGAACCTTTCGACCTTGAAGAATAATCGTGTTTGGTTTCAAGGTCCTGAGTTTCCAATTCATAATGATTCCAATTGTTTTCATGATTACATCCCAGATTCACATGAGAGTACTGAACTCAAAGGTACCGTTGTATTAATTCCTACCAATTTGTTAGATGATTCCATTTTTGATAAATTTTCTTCCTACGGAAAACTACAACGAATTATAGCCTTCGTTTTGCGATTCAATTATAATTGCCGAAATGAAAGAAGGCGAACCGGCAATATAAAGGTCACTGAACTCCGGAATTCCTTGACCGCACTTACCAAGCTTTGTCAAGCTAATTCTTTCATTAATGAGATTAAGTCTCTCAAAAATAACCTAGTTATTAAGAATTCACGAATTCAAGCCCTAAATCCCTTCTTGGATAATATGGGTTGTCTACGCGTTGGCGGTAGACTAACTAATTCAGAATTTACATTTGACAAGAATTAACCTTCCCTTCTCCCAAAGGACCACAAGTTCACTGAAGTGGTTATTTTAAACGGTCATAAAGAATAATTTCACGGTGGCGCACAAATCCTTCTCTCTCATTTTCGAGAACGTTTTTGGTCCATAGGAGGACTTTCCCACATTAAGAAACTTCTGCGAAAGTGTGTACCTTCTTTTAAAGTTAATCTGCCTGAAACTCGGTTAAAACAAGTATATCCATTTTACAATGTTGGTTTGAATTATGCTGGACCTATTAGTATGAGAGATAGAAGCACTCGTGGCACGCACGATTATTAAAGGCATATATATATATATATATATATATATATATATATATATATATATATATATATATATATATATATATATATATATATATATATGCGTGTTCGTTTGTATGATTACGCGCTCTATACATTTAGAATTGGTTACTTCCTTAACTACTGAAGCCTTCCTGAATTGCTTGAACCGATTTATAGCTCGTAGGGGTATGCCTAGCTGCATATCTAGTGATAACGCTACTAATCCTCATTCTCCACATGAAGGTGGTATTTGGGAAATTGCCATTAAATCTGTAAAAAAACATTTGAAATGTATATTCGGTAACGCAAACCTCACATTTGAGCATTTGTATACAATACTAACGATGATTGAGTCAATATTAAAGTCAAGACCGTTGTCAATTTTGTCGTCTGACCCTGATGATCTTGTGCCTCTTACACCCGGACATTTCTTGGTGGGTCGTCCCTTAGTAGCGTTACCTGAACGCGATTATATGTCTGTGCGAGAAAATAGACTTTCTACATTTCAACGAGCACAACGAATATCTCAACATTTTTGGAAGCGTTGGAAAAAGGAGGTTGTTTCTGAACTTCAGAAACGTCAAAAATGGAGCAGAAAACTTCCTGATCTCCTCCACATCAACTCCATTATGCTTTTTCAGGATGACAATCTTCATCCTCTTCAGTGGCGGCTTGGGTTAATAACTAATATACATCGGGGTGCAGACAGTGTTATTCGTGCTGCTTCAATAAGACTGCCTGGTGGATCTGTAGTGCGTCGTTCTGTGCACCGTTTGTGTGTGCTTCCTAATAACTAAAAAAAAATTTTTTTTGTGTTATTTAGACTTAAATTTATACAATGTTACAATTTCTAGATTTGTTACTCTCATAATTTTTTTTTTTTTTTTTGCTATGTATAATCTAAATTCTTTTTTTTTGCTATTGTTTTAGTAGCTTAGCAATGTGTAAAAAAAAGAGTAGTAATAATATTATTGACAAGACATTTTCATTTTTTAATAAAAACCAGCAAAATTATGGAATTTGAAGTTATTTCAAATTAATCTTGAACAAGTGTGTTCGATTACATTAGTTCAACCATTTCATTTTATTTGTTATAATTTTTTTTATTTATTTACTGGTGCCAATGGTGTTTTGCCTACTGGAATGAAAGTGGCTGCTAACTTAACGATGGTATTAAATGTTGGTAATTTAGGTTTTAAAAGTATTAATATTACCAAGTGTAACTAGTTTCGGACAAATTAAAATTTCCAAGGAATAATAAGTAGATACTAAGTTTGGATAATTGGAGAAAAAAACAATGCGATTACAACAATGTTTACCTACGTGACGTTGCAACCTTGTGTAATTTGGGCTGGTCTTCTCATATTGATAAGATCAGCTACTTTTTTCGAATTAATTCTTACGTAGATTTAAGCAAAAACAATAGTACAGTTTTACAAAATATTAATAAAACCTTCAAACCTCAATGGCTTAATAACGAACCATTTTGGAAAAGCGGTAACTTTATATTAAGTTTTATGCTAAGGGTATTGATTGTAAGACCCGCTGTGCTCTATTTTCTCTAAAATAAAAAAGAAACTTCTAAATAAAATGAATAACACTCTATAAGAAGATGTAACTTGAAACGCAATAAATCTTTTACCTCAAAATATCGCTCAAATATTTATCGCGAGCCAAAGAAAAATGATTCGGTTAAAAATTGAGTACTCTACGATTCTTCTTCGGCAATAAACGAAAAAAGTTTAACAAGTTAACTTTGAACGCGACAAAATTTTAAATTACTGTAAAATTTTCAAGTACTTCAGCGAGAAAGTGAAAATGCAGTTTTTCTTTGAGAGTTAAAACAGAGCAGACGTTACCGCTTACGCATCCAGCTTACACTTTTGTAACAAATCGATATATCCGCATGATAGTTAAATTTCCAGTTCGTTGCAAAATTTGAACGTGAGTTGGGAATTTTAAGATAACTTCATCCAACATCACATCTCTCTAAGTTACTTCTCTTTTACATTAATTTATGATCCTGAACCAGAAGAAACCTGCAATAAATGATGGGAGTGAAATTAAATTGAGGATAAATTTTATAAAATACAAAATGTGAGTTTAACACTGAAACAAATTAATTTTCTTTCTTTGAAAGAAAGCAAACAACTGAACAACGAATTCATCTTTTGTTTTAACGTTTTTTGTTCTCTGAAGTTATTCATTGTGTATAAAAAGTTTTATAAAGCACTTTACAATATTGCACAGCATTTTCAGGTTTATTAGGAATGTTTGAAATTAAATCGTGAATTTTTATTAAAAATAATGCATTGGCAAAGTTCGACTGAAAAAACTTTGTTACAGTTACAACCCTGTGTTATAGTTAAGATGTTAGATGTTAAAGGATTATGATTTACCGATCTTATAGATGGAATTGAGGCTTAATGGCTCTGACAGGTTTGAAATGGGTATCGTGTTTCGTTCAGTGAGTTTAGATTGCGTGTATGTTAGTACATATCTGTCATAACTCAGTATATTAGTTATTATAACCGAACGTGTATTCGTCACGTATCTCTCCAACGACACATCTTTATAGTACGAGATATAGATAGAATGACAAGAATCCTGTGCTTTGACACAATTTACAACAATTAACCTCAATATTTGAGGATTCCAATGCACAGTATAAAAGTTACTTATTGATGCATAACTATATTTCCAATAATACATAATATCGGGGTGACATATGGGATAATGTAAAATTTAGCAAGGTTTCTCTACAAAATAATCACATTATAATAAAACCTGGATTATTTTACATCTTTTCACACCATGAACATTGAGCACCCACATCAAGTTACGCAATAGACGTTTTATTAGCAAATTGTGGAATGAATTTAACGTTTTGAGTGGAATTTCATATAAATGAACATACTTGCCCTATCGTACATCAAAAATATTAATAAAACGGTTAGGGGGATGAAAGGGGTGAAAAATAAGGGTAGTTTTGGTAGTGTTGGTTTTTATTAATTTAGAAAAAAGAACTATACACTTTGCATAAAATGGAAGCTAAAAACAAAATTTAAAACCGTACACCACCCTGTTTTGAAATTGTGTAATATTTAAGAATCCGAGCTCTTCCTGCACTTCGCCTTATAGTGGAATAAAATCGCAGTGAAATTATGACTGAGTGACACCGAGATATAACCAAACAAAAACATAGGAAATGGAAATGTACAACTTACTTTAGTAGGACCGAACTTTGCAAATGGCGGTTAGGTCAAGTTAGAAAACAATGTAAGCGTTTATTCTAAAATTCTGATTTTTTTGCATACCGATACATTTTTTCAAATAAAGTTACAAAAATAAGATTATCAGAATCGTGCATCCAAAACTTGACCCTTTCGCGAACTATGTAAATTATTGAAAATTTCTATACATATACACAGGGTGCGGCATTAGTACGTAGAAGTACGATGTATCCGTTATTAAAGGAGATATTAACAAAAGTTATTTCCCAAAAATTATAGTCAACTTCAAACTTCACATTATAAAATTATTTTCGTATGTACAGGGTGTTACATATTACCAGGGTGAACCAAACATACTTTTTTAATGGGACACCCTATATATTATTTCAAATTTAGATTAAGCTCATCTCCCCCATACTTCCAATATAGGGTTCAAAAGTTATGGTCAATTGTTCACGAAAATCATTCTCATTTCAACGTGCTGTATACACTAGACAGAACAACCTAATAATAATTTTTTCCAATCATAACTTTGTGACATTGGTACAGTGTTACGAGAAAGTGCTATTTCTTTATTATTGCACCAATTATATATAGAGCGAGCCAAAACTCGAACACAAGATTTTGTCAATTTTTTCAAATGAATCATGTATTTTATTTTAAAAAGTGAAAACATACTTTATGTTCTTTCATTTATATCAAGCTAAAATCGTTAATTTCTGAGATCTCAGTTTAATAACAGAAAGAGATTTTTTCACAATTTCTATAACAAATTAGCCGTGAACAAATGACAGATATATATTATTCAGTAATAATTAGTAGCTTGTCATTTAACAAACTTCTTTGAGATTGTGTAGTGTTTATTAATTTGTAAACATTTAAATTCTGATTGAAATGAATTTTCCTGTTGAGGAATTAATAGACATGATATGGGTACTGGGGGACTATATGAAGAATTGTTTATTAGCACAAAGAATTTACAAAGAGAAATATCCCGCACGAAGACAACCCGAGAAAATAACGTTGGAAAGGTTAGTAGTTTATGAAGAAAAGGAAAGGACAAAACCTGTACTTAACGAGGAAAATGAATTTAACGTGATGCTTGAAGTTAACCATAATCCACACGTTGTACACGTGAAATCTCGCGTCAGCATGATATTAGTGACAGGTCCGTCCGAAGAATACTGCGTAAAAATAAGATGCATTCATACCATATCCAGTTGCATGAAGAGGTACTCGAAGATGACTATCCCAGAAGGTTGCTTTTTGTGAATGGGCTCAACAACAAATCCACAATCAGGCGGATTTCTTTGATTTTGTCCTCTTTGTAGACGAAGCCACGTTTCATAAAAATGGAACTTTGAATAGACACAACTTCCATTATTATTCGACACGTAATCCCCATCTTATAGCAACTCATACTCAAACTAGGTGGTCTTTGAATGTTTGGGGTGGTATAGTTGGAAATCACGTAATTGAACCAGATTTTTCGATGGAACAGTGAATGTTCAGGTTTATTTGGACTTTTAGAAAATCATTTACCATTATTATATTAAGAACGCTCTGTCGTTCTGACGTGTTTTCGTTTCGCATTCGAAAATTTGTCTATTTCCTTTAAATTGTCGTTTATATAAAAAGTGGTATTGTGACGTATCTAATAATAAGCTTAATAAATAATGTCTTCAAAAATTAAGTGAATGAATTAAAAATCATCTTGCGAAGTTAGGTTTAAGTCAATCCGGAAAAAGTTGATTTAATAAAAAACTTGAAAGTGCTGCTAACGGAGTTACGTTTCAAACTGTAGTGATAATCATGTAGTGGAATTAGAAGAGCATGTACGTAAATGTCACTTCAGACCATTGGCAAATAAAAGAAAAAATTGATTCATTATCACTATTCTAAATTAACAAGTGAGATAAAAAAACTACAGCAGAGGGTGTTATATGATTATATCTCAGTAAACAAAATTATAAATTATTTAAGATTGTCACTAGAATAATGCTATAAACAAACTGAATATACTTTCGGATAAGGCAGCGCCAAGGTTAAGGTTACAGATGCAATAGTGACAATAAATTCTTCTAAAATGAGAATAAATCAGAAATAACTAAAAGTGAAAAATTAAAAGCCCAAAATGTGAAACTTGCGTCAGTTGTAAAAAAGATTCAAAACCAAACATCTAATTCTTGCGGATAACCATGGTAGATATTGTGCAGATTTATTCGATCAAAATTCAATTTAAATAATGATAAATTAAATCAATTGTAAAACCGAATGCCACATTTGAAAATGTTGTGTGCAATATAAATGATCTAACTAAAAGTTATGCTGCTGATGATCATGTGTTTATAATGGCTGGTATTAATGATATACTTAAAGAACAATCGCATAACAACGAAATCTTACAAAAATGTTTTCATATTGGTATCAACACAAACATTACTTTCGTAAGTGTTCCTTATGTGCCTAATCGAAAAGTTTTAAATAATTTGATATATCAGTACAACTGTGAATTATTTGAAAAATCAATCATTGTAGAAATAAAATCAACTTTATAGATATTAATGATTCCATTACTAAGGTCCATCTAAATAAGAATGGAATTCATTTGAACAAGGCGGGAAAATTCAAACTATGTGAAATAATCAATCAAAATATAAATAATTCCCAACATAAATCATGTCATCATCTTGCAGATTATAACACTGATTCACATTTTATAAATATAGATAATTTAGTTCAAATTAAGACATTAAACAGTAATTTCACAGTTTTGAAAGAACTTTCACAAAATTACAGTAACTTTACTAATACACAGTATTCTCCTACAAAATTCCGAAAGAACTAGATTTCACCTATGTGAAGTTAGCCATAAACTTCATCCATAACTTTTTTTCGTTTTTCCGAAAATTTCGTTAGAAACCTATAAACAATTAATAATCCAAAACATATTAAGAGGAATATTGATATAAATCACACATTTTCCACTTATTTAAAATTAAAAGCGCATGAACAAATTCTTTATGGATGATATGTGGGACTTTTTTTTAAATTTTTTTGTCAAATCCTCGAAGAGTACATAATATTACATAACATATCCAAAAATTGGGATGTAATTATCTTTTATAAGATTAGAAAATGACTTTGAATTTGGATGTATTTCAGGATCAAAATTTAGTCAACGCGTATGCTCAAATTGTTTATGGATGACATGTGGGACAACTTTTTTTTTAATTTTTTTGCCAAATCCCCAAAGAGTACATAATAATACATAACATATCCAAAAATTAGGATGTAATTATTTTTTATAAGTCCAGAAAATGGCTTTGAATTTGGATGTATTTCAGGATCAATATTCAGTAAACGCGCATAAACAAATTGTTTATGGATGATATGTGGAACAACTTTTTTTTAAATTTTTTTGTCAAATCCTCGAAGAGTACATAATAATACATAACACATCCAAAAATTGGGATGTAATTATTTTTTATAAGTCCAAAAAGTGGCTTTGAATTTGGTGTTTTTCGGAATTGAAATTTAGTAAACACGCATGAACAAATTGTTTATGGATGATATGTGGGACAACTTTTTTTTAATTTTTTTTGTCACGTCCTCGCAGAGTACATAATAATACATTATATATCCAAAAAATAGGATGTAATTATTTTTTATAAGATCAGAAAATGACTTTGAATTTGGATGTATTTCGGGATCAATATTCAGTAAACGCGCATAAACAAATTGTTTATGGATGATATGTAGGACAACTTTTTTTTAATTTTTTTTGTCAAATCCTCGAAGAGTACATAATAATACATAACATATGCAAAAATTAGGATGTAATTATTTTTTTAAGTCCAGAAAGTGCTTTGAATTTGGTGTTTTTCGGAATTGAAATTTAGTAAACACGTATGAACAAATTGTTTATGGATGATATGTGGGACAACTTTTTTTAAATTTTTTGTCAAGTCCTCGAAGAGTACTAATAATACATTACATATCCAAAAATTAGGATGTAATTATTTTTATAAGTCCAGAAAGTGGCTTTGAATTTGGTGTTTTCGAATCGAAATTGAGTAAACACGCATGAACAAATTGTTTATGGATGATATGGCCAACTTTTTTAATGTTTTTGTCAAATCCTCGAAGAGTACATAATAATACATAACATATCCAAAAATTAGGATGTAATTATTTTTATAAATCAGAAAATGACTTTGAATTTGGATGTATTTCGGGATCAATATTCAGTAAACCCGCATAAACAAATTGTTTATGGATGATATGTGGGACAACTTTTTTAAATTTTTTGTCAAGTCCTCTAAGAGTACTATAATACATTACATATTCAAAAATTGGGATGTAATTATTTTTATAAATCCAGAAAGTGACTTCGAATTTGGATGTACTTCGGGATCAAATTTAGTCAATGCGTTTGCTAAAATTGTTTATGGATGAATGTTTTTTGTATTTTTTTTGTGGCCAAATCCTGTTTTTGTTTTTATATGTTTTGTACAAAGCCGGTTTTTGGTTTTAATTTTTTTTGTGACCAAAGGCGGTTTTTGGTTTTTATTTTTTTTTTGTGGCCAAAGCCGGTTATTGTTCTTTTGTATTTTGTTGTGGCCAAAGGTTTTTATTTTTGTGGCTAAATCCGGTTTTTGGTTTTTGTAATTTTGTTGTGACCAAAGGCAGTTTTTGTTTTTTGTATTTTTTTTGTGACCAAAGGCGGTTTTTGGTTTTAAATTTTTTTTGTGGACAAAGCCGGTTTTTGGTTTTAATTTTTTGTGACCAAAGGCGGTTTTTGGTTTTATATTTTTTTTTGGCAAAGCCGGTTTTGTTTTTTGTATTTTGTTGTGGCCAAAGGCGGTTTTTATTTTTTTTATTATTTTTTGTGGCCAAAGCCGGTTTTTGGTTTTTTGTATTTTGTTGTGGCCAAAGGCGGTTTTTGTTTTTTTATTATTTTAATAATACATAACATATCCAAAAATTGGGATGTAATTATTTTTTATAAGTCCAGAAAGTGACTTTGAATTTGGTGTAATTTTTGGATATGTTATGTATTATTGTGTACTCTTCGAGGATTTGACAAAAAAAATTAAAAAAAGTTGTCCCACATATCATCCATAAACAATTTGTTCATGCGTGTTTACTCAATTTCGATTCCGAAAAACACCAAATTTAAAGTCACTTTCTGGACTTATAAAAAATAATTACATCCTAACTTTTGGATATGTTATGTATTATTATGTACTCTTCGAGGACTTGACAAAAAAATTTAAAAAAAAGTTGTCCCACATATCATCCAAAAACGATTTGTTACTGCGTGTTGACTAAATTTCGGTTCTGAAAAACACCAAATTCAAAGTCACTTTCTTGACTTATAAAAATAATTACATCCTAATTTTTGGATATGTTATGTATTATTATGTACTCTTCGAGGATTTGACAAAAAAAATTAAAAAAAAGTTGTCCCACATATCATCCATAAAGAATTTGTTCATGCGCTAGACCGAGGAGATCGCGATAAGTTTTAATTTTAAATAAGTGGAAAACGTGTGATTTATATCAATATTCCTCTTAATATTGGATTATTAATTTTTATAGGCTTTATCGAAATTTTTCGAAAAACGAAAAAAATTTATGGATGAAATTTATGGCCAACTTCACATAGGTCTAGATTTCTGTAAGTTTTCATCTTTTTAGATTAAATCCTAAAAGTTTTACAGTGGCGCATCTCAATGTTCAAGGGATACAAAATAAAAAATTAGATATAGAAGTGTTTTTACATTTTAATTTGCATTTCAGAACATTGACTTAATTGTCTACAAAAAGATATTATTAAGATTTGTGAGTATGATTTAACTGCCGCCTTCTTTCGATCCTCTCACGTAAGAGATGGAGTTTCTAACGTTTGTCAAAAATAATGTAAAATTTAGTTCGTTAGAAACACATTCATTATTAAGCACGAATCTGTTTTTGAATGCTGTGCAGTTCAAATAATAGAGCACAATGTAACGGTCTTTTAGAGAAACACTCAAAAACGAAGCAGTTTATTTTATGTGGTGATTTTAACATCAATACTTTAGAAGAGTCAGTGAACAAATGTCGTTTATATTTCTGTTCCTGCAATCATATATGGTCACCATCACCATCAATACTCCAACTAGAGTAACTAAATCGACAAGTAATTGTATTGACAATTTTATCACTAACGTTGTCGACACAGATAGTATGTTAACCCTAAATACAGCAGTGAGCTTCTCGGATCACAATATACAATTGATAACTTTACCTAAATTAAAATGTGAGATAAATTTTACGAAAATCTACAAATGAGTACGGAAAATAGATAATAAGAATAATCATAATTCCTTTTTAAATAGCCTGAAACAAATTGACTGGTGTGGGTTATATTCTGGTAGTCAAAATGTTGAAACTAAAGCAAAAATATTTTTTGATAAGTTTTCTCAGATATTTTATAAATGCTATCCATTAACACGTATAGAAATTAATCACTCAAAAACTTGGATTACAAAAGCAATAAAAAATTCTTCAGAAACTAATAACCAATTGTATGAAACATTAAGTTATTTCCCTAATTCAGTCATGCGCAGTTATTATTTAAAATACAGCAAAATGTTTAAGAATGTTTGTAAATTGGCAAAGAGATTAAGTGTCGATTCTAAAATCTCCCGTTCGTCCAACATTCCAAAAACGACTTGGAATGTTGTCAAACAGGAAATTAACAAGTCCAATAGTTTTTAAAAAAATATATATTTAACTATTAAAGGAGAACTGACAGATAATCCTGAAACTATTGTTAATGAATTTAATAATTACTTTTCTAATTTAACCACGAATTTAGTTGATACAAGAACATCAAACGATATGGCACTGTCCAAGCTAAGTCTCTTTAAAATTAATAATCATAGTTCCTCCTTCCTAACTCCTACTACTTCAGCAGAAATTGAAAATATAATATCTAACTTAAATACTACTTCAAGCGTGGGAATTGACGATATTCCTATTAAAGTTATAAAGTCATGTGCTAATTACATCCAAACAGAGTTTACTAAAATTTTTGAAAATACCATCAAAACAAGAATTATAAGTTACTTTGAGAAATATAAACTATTTTCTGAAAACCAGTATGGGTTTATCAATAAAAAATCAACTGCTTCAGCACTTCATAATATGCTTAGTAATATTATTAGCAATTTAAACGAAAAAGAATTAATTACCAGTATAAATCTAGATTTGTCCAAAGCCTTTGATCTTATTGACCATACATTACTATTATCTAAGTTGGAATATTATGGTTTTCGATCAAATGCTTTTTCACTTTTAACGTCCTACTTAGCAAATCGGGAGCAGTGTATCGAAATCGATTACCTAAATGGTAATAAATATAGGGGATATAAGCCTACTACGGCAGCAATTTCTTGTGGGGTATCTCAAAGATCTATCTCGGGACCGATCTTATTTGCAATTTTTGTCAATAATTTCCCCAGTAATATGATACAACATACGACGATGCATGCTGATGACATTACCGTTAATGTATCTTGCAAATTATTTGATGAACTAGTAATTAGTAGTGAACAAACTTTAAGTAATGCTCAGAATTGGCTTGTGGCGAACAAGTTAGCTATCAACATTAATAAGTCTAATATAATTTCATTTTTAAGCGAAAAACTGCAAGCAGAATTCTTTCAAAATTTTATGGCCAAGTTTGATATTAATCTCGTAGTTTCAACTAAATTTTTAAGTATAACCATAGACAATCATTTTACATGGAAAGATCATATTATGGGAGTAACAACGAAATTAAACAAAGCAATTTACTGTCTTCGCAAACTTAAGTCTATTGGTGACGTTTCCACTTTAAAGAAAGTTTATTTTGCATATTTTGAGTCCATACTTCGTTACTGTCTAATCTTTTGGGGCAAAACGCACAAATTGAAAGATATTTTAAAATTGGATAGTTGTAGACCAATTTTTTTAACAAAAAATTATGACAGTCTATAGCATCTTTATATATGAATGTTGTGTTTTTGTGTTTAATAATGAATGTTATTGTTCAAAAAACTTAGATATTCATAGCCACAATACAAGAAATAACTTTTTGAGAAACGAACTCAATAAAACCGCAGTATACCACAATTCCTATATTCTCAACTCAATTAGATTATTTAATAGCCTGCCGCAATACATACGCGAAGTTGACAATAGTCTCGGCTTCAAAAGAACACTTAAACGGAAACTACTTATTATTCTCTTCAAGAATTCCTTGAACGCTGAGACAATAACATTTTTTTTTTACATGTGTATTTAACTATAGTTTGTCAAATATTTAATGTTAAGTGTTATATAATTTATTATTTTATTAATCATATAGACCTTATAAGTTATAACACTCTGTGATAGGTAAATTAGGTTAGGACTATGATGTACACTGGTATGAACTGTGATAATTTGAGATTATACATATATCACATAAAGACAGTGTATCGTATAATTCATTAATTAGGTATTTTGATTAATGTTTGTCTATTTAATTGTATTATATATTGTTTCAATACCACTGGTAACTGAAATAAACCATATTAAACATTACTGTTGGCAAACGTTCCTCTTAACATTCGTCAAAGAATGTGGTTGTTACACGATGGAGCTCCGGTACATCACACTAGATTAATTCATAATCATTTTAATACCTATTTTCCTGGAATATGGGTGGGAAGAGGAGGACCCATTGCATGGCCATCTCGTTCAGCAGAGTTAAGTAAAATTGACTTCTTCAAGTGGGGTTATGTGAAAAACCGTGTGTATCAAGTACCTCCAACCACACAAGATGATATGAAGCATAGAATACGAGAAGCATTCCAGAGTATTAATGTAGTAATGTTAAGAAATGTCAGTCGAGAATTTGAAGATCGACTGCAATGCTGTATTGATGTTTTTCGGTGGACATTTTAAACATTTCTTATGAAATTAATTAATTTTATAAGAATTTTGTCTTAATAACCGATGTTTTTTGATTTTTTTTATAATAATTTGTCACAATTTTATTTGTTCACGGCTAACTTGTTATAATACAAATTTTTCAAAAAATCTCTTTCTGTTATTAAATTGAAAATATCTCAGAAAGTAACGATTTTA